>CM062809.1:645905555-646488121 GCA_031772625.1 Pinus tabuliformis
TTCATTACAATTAGAAGAAGAAGTAAGGGAAACCTAGAACAATCATCCAATTGACTTATGCTTGACCAATTCCAACCCACTCCGTGTCAAAACCATAGAATTTGGCCTAGAGAAAACTTTGAAAATTAATCCATCTCTATCTGCTCTTGAAGAGGAAGAGTTATGCAACATGTTGAGAGAAAACCTAGAATCCTTCGCTTGGAGTTACAAGGATGTGAAGGGAGTACACCCCTCAGTGTGTACTCACCACATATGCATCAAAGAAGGTTGCAAGCCAGTCAGGAAACCACAAAGGAGGATGAATCTAGCTCTTAAAGACATAGTCAAATAAGAATTGCAAAAACGGCTAGTTGCAGGATTCATTTACCCTATCTCAAACAGTGAGTGAGTCTCTCCTTTAGTGTTAGTTCCAAAGAAAAATGGTAAGTGAAGGATTTGTGTCGATTACAGGGAGTTGAACAAAGCCACAAAGAGGGATCATTTTCCCTTACCCTTCATTGACCAAGTGTTAGATGGCCTGGCAGGGAAGAAGTTTTTTTTTTCATTCCTAGATGGATTCAGTGGGTACAACCAAATCTAAATATACCAGAAGACCAGGATAATACCACATTCACTTGTCCTTGGGATACTTTCACCTATAGGGTCCTTCCTTTTGTCTTATGCAATGCTCCTGCCACTTTTCAGAGAGTAGTCTTGAGTATTTTTGCTGAATTAATACATGATGCAGTGGAAATCTATATGGATGACTTTACACCTTATGGTTGTGATTTTCAAGAAGCCCTTACTAACCTAGGCAAAGTATTGCACAAATGCATTTAAATGAATCTGTCTCTCAGTCCAAAAAAATGTGAATTCTTAATGATTGAAGGGACTATGCTAGGTCATTCAATATCTCAGCAAGGACTGCAGGTGGACCCAAACAAAATAGCAATCATCCAAAGGGTCCAACCTCCACAAAAGTAGAGAGATGTCAGGAGTTTCTTAGGGTTATCTGGATACTACCGAAGGTTCATAAAGGACTTCAGCAAAGTTAGCCTCTCTCCTTTTTTGGGTTGTTGGCCAAAGATTCTAAGTTTATATGGTCAAAGAGTTGTCAAGAGGCCTTAGAAAGGGTAAGTTAACCACTGCACCAATTCTTCGAGGCCCAAACTGGGCCCTCCCTTTTCATATCCATGCTGATGCCTCACACAAATCCATAGGAGCAGGCTTAGGTCAGGAAGAGGAGAAATTGCCCTATGCCATCTATTTTACCAGTAAGAACCTGTCAAAGGCTGAGCTAAATTATACTGTGACTAAAAAGGAACTCCTGGTTGTTGTGCATTCATTAAACAAATTTAGGCATTACATTACATGCTATCAAACATTTGTGCATACTGATCATGCTACAATAAAATATTTAATGAACAAACTAGATGTGAATGCTAGAATTATAAGATGGTTGCTTTTATTACAACAGTTTGATCAAACTATTGTTGATAAGTCTGGTAAGGAAAATGTTGTTGCAGACTTTCTATCTAGGATGAATCTGCTTGCAGGTGAAGAAGGAATGGTGGATGACCATTTACCAGACGAGCATTTTTTTTCTATTTCGGTTCTCTCCCCATGGTTTGCTGATATAACAAACTGACAAAAAATCCTTTTTCCCATAGATCAGGTCATAGGGTGTAAATCCAGTGGTGGTCTTCCATGTTGTATTATAGGCCTAGGTGGCCTCAACTAGTCTCTCTGCCCAATCCTTCTGTGCTATAATTCATACCTTGGATAAGAAGTTCTCAAGTGCCCTGTTGGGCAACTCCATCTGTTCATTAGCTTGGTGGATGATTAAGGAGTGGAGGTTATATGCTTGATTTTGTGGGTGGCTGAAAGCAGTCTCCAATCATGCTGGAGGTAAACTGGCTGCCTTGGTCTGGAGACTAGCTCTCTAGGGTACCCAAAATTTGTAGAATACCTTTCTCCTTAGGAAACTTATCCATATTCTCTTCTATTGCCACCTTAATTACCTTGGTTTCAGCACCACTTTGTCAAATATCAGTGGCAACACAATTAAGGTACTACTTTTTCTTTGAAGGAGGGTTTGATAGGCCAATGATTTGTTGTCCATTGTGAAATGGCTTGAGGATGGCAGCCCAACTAGATTTGGATCTCAGTCATGCACAGAAAGAAAGGTTGTTCCATTTGAAGGGCTTGGATGAATTCAGAATGCAGACCCTCCTACATACAGAGATAGTTCAGCTTCAGAGGAAGATCTGGCATGACAAACATATTAAGGAGAAGCAATTTCAAGAGGGAGACTGGGCATTGTTATATGATTCTAGGTATAAAGACTTCAATGGGCAAGCTAAGGACAAGATGGTTCGGACCTTATGTGGTGGAAAGATGCCATGATAATGGTTCAATGCAAATCAAAACTATAGATGAAGAAGCCATTCCATTACTTATTAATGGACACCGATTGAAAATGTACAAGAGGCCTTTATCAAAATAAGAGTTCATTGACAATATCAATAAGACAATGATGATGGTGGAGCAAGTTCCAGCTCCTCCCTCATCAGGGCACTGAAAAGGAGAAAAAAGAATAAGGATTCAGGTCAAAACCTCCATGAGGTGCCTGAGTCCCATCTTTGGGTTGAAAACCTCGTAAGGTGGCCCAAGGATGAGAAAAAATGAAAAAGAGTAAGAAGATCCCTGGGTGAAAACCTTCCTTGAGGCGCCCAGGGAAAATATCTAGGGTGAAAACCTCTCTGAGGCAGCCTAGGTGTTTTTTAAAAAAAAATGTAATAATAAAAGAAAAAAAACACATAATTGTTATTTGCAGCTGGGTGAGAAGGATAATCAAGGAGCAAAGAGAAGATCCAAAGGGAACCCTGCCTCACATATGTTCATCTCCTCCACTCCTTACCATGCATCCCTCCATCAATTCCATTGTTTTTTTTACTTCATTGCTCCATTTTAGGTGTAGATAGTGTTTTCTACAAGATCCCCTGAATGGTTGATTGGTTAGGTCCCCAAAATTCATTCTAGACATGATCTAACCCCTCACCTCATCCATTACCATCACCCTATCCCATAGAATATAAATCATCAGCTACCGATGATCTAGGAGCTACACAACAATAGCAGCATCAGATCTGCAGTCACAGACACCATCAGCAGACAGTAGAGGAGGAAGAGAAATGACCATGCAGAAAATAAACAACGCAACACCTCTGATCCTCAACAAACTATAGCATGGCATCAAGACCACAGGTAAGTATCCCACTCACTCACTCATATGCATCATTTGATCAAAAGTTGTAAAGGTTATGAGGTAGTTGGTTTGTAAGTGAAAAGGTGGCCAGTTAACTTGGCCACCTTCGTTCAGTCATCACATACAAAGCAGGGTGTCCTCTCACACGTGGCTACAGTCAACACAAAGAATAGAGGAGGAGTAGGATAAGAAGTGGTTAACTATGGATTTAACAATTGTGGGAGCTGATTACGAGGAGTGGGAATGATGAGTTGTTATAAAGGGAAACAAAACATTGTTTGTGTGAATTCATGCATTCCACTCCTTGAAACTCCCTCACTCAAGTAGTTCTCATAACTCTGGCCACCCACTGGAAGCAAGGATCCATCGTTCTGCAAGAGAATTTCCACAGGAGCATGCATAGGTATTCCTATAGGAACAGTCTATAGAGGCAGTCTACAGGATAGGCAGAGAAGGGTTCAAGAGGGAATATCAAGAGAATTGTCCACTACCACCATTCTAAAGAGGTAGGATCTAAAAATCCATCCCCATTTACAAGTAAATGAACTAGAAGTGCTCTAAAAGCTAGTGGATTACATATACAGGGAACTCTATTTTCTCCTAAATTTAAATTCTTGTGCCACACCTCTCATTTCCTCCTCAAGCCCCACAAGAAAGATGACAGGAGGGTTTAATAGGATAGAACCCACAAACACTATGAGGGTAGATACAATGTTGTTTATGGCTACCATTTTAGGATGCTTGAATGATTAATATTTGGGATCGAAACACCAGCTCACCAAAGACTCGGCATTCTTTATTTTCTGATGCAATCACTCATGGACTCCAGCAACAAAGTAAAGAAAGGAAATTCCCAACAGTTAGTTCACCATGGGTTGATCAGGATCATCATTGAGGATGCCCTCAAAACCTCAGGATCCCTATAAGATGGTTAGTCATCAGAGACTTACCGGCAGAGGATGACATCAAAACCCTCATCTATGATGTTAGTCCTTCTGTTAGTGAGGAGGAGGAAAAACAAGAAGAAGAAGATACAGATCTAGATGGGGATGAGATGGATGAAGAAGAAACTAATATAGAGGAACATGATGAAGCAGAAGAGGAGGATGATGCTGAAACAGAAGAGGAAGAAGGCATTGAAACAGAGGAGAAAGAACATTAAGAAGAAGAACATGAAAAAAGCAAAGAGGAAGAAGGCATTGAAACAAAAGGGGAAGAATAGGAAAACCAGCTAGCATGTATGGCTAGCCTCTCCTTGGAGGCCATCCAGTGTAGGATGCCAACTAAATCCTATGCTCCTTACCTCAGAGAACAATGGCTGCAATTTCAGATTAAAACACTGGTTGGCACAGAGAGGCACCATGCCATTTCAACACTACAGGCAGTTTATTAATCTTTGTGATCAAAGTACACTAGAGGATAGGGCCAAAATGGCTGAGTTTTACTTGCACAACATGGCCCTCACAGACATGAATATTTGGGATCCTAATTCCAAGCTAGGAGATCTACAACTAATGGCTTTGGCATCATGGATGAACCATGAGGAGTCAAGGGCTGTAGAGATGAAAAGAATATTGGCCAGAGAGCAAAATGAACCTCTTTTCATCAGAGCTAAACAATCAAATCCCATGGCCCTAATCAACACCCATAATCTAATTACAAATGATCCTCAGCTGTCACTTAGATATCTTGCTGCCCAAGAGCAAGCAATTTCACATTTTGAGGATATGTTTAGGTTGCTAAGAGATGATAATATACATGCTTGCTAAAGGAGATGGAACACACTGCTACACAGCTGAAGATCAGAGAATATCACTTCCCTCAAAGGTTGAGAGAGGCACTCAACGGGACACCTATGTATAAGCAATCAATGCAAAGGTTGAAGGTCAATTGGATAGGCCTAAAACTCAGTCCACCACTAATCCTAGGGACGCTAGAAGGGAAAAAAGAAGAAGAGGAAAAGAGGCAGTGGGAAGAAGTAGAAAGGAAAGTATGCTTCTATAAACAAGAAGAAGAGACCACAACAGAAGCATGGGATTTCAGAGAGGCTACCAGAGCCATGAAGGACATGGACATTGACTAATTTTCTTAGAGGATGAGCAACACTTTCAGTAGGGGGGTGATGATGAGCCTCATCATTTTGTAATTATATGGGCCTTAATTGGCCTTAATTCACCTCCTAGCTTAGTCAAACCAACTATTCTCACAACTTATTGCATACTTTTGATCATATTTTGTTTATGAGATGAGTTAGAGTTGGATATTTTTCTTTGTAGTCTAATGTGCATGTAATGCAGGAATAAAGAATAAAAGCAAGGAAAAATGCAAGAATAAAGGATAAAAGTAAGGAACTGTGGCCAAAAAGTGATGAGCCTAGGTATTGCAATAAGAATGCTGAAACTCCCAGGGCTACAAGCTTTACTTATCAACCTGGGCTTCGTACAAACTTGGAGGTGATAGTGCTATATGCACAAGTAAAAGTGAAGGTCCTGCCTATTTTCATTGTTCATCTGGCGAGAGACCCCAAGGGTTCCAAGCCAGACTTCTATATGGTCAGAAGAAGCTTGATTCTTTAATGGAAGAAGAGCAAATCTATTCTAAGAGAGAGCTACTCTACTATAGTAATGAAGAAAACAACTTATAATGCTAACTCACACCATAACCTAATTAACCAATTAAACAACTATGCTAATTAGAATTACTAATCAGTCACTAACCTAATGCTGCTATTTAAGTTACAGAAGTAAAGAGCATCAAACTATTCTAAGGTGCAAGCAAAGAAACTAAACTAAATCTGTTTTCAAGCGGAAGAGCAGTCGGAGATCAAAATTGGAAAAAGGAGGATGTAAGGGCACAGTAGTGCATAGGGACCATTGGATCGATCAACGAACAGAAGATGGAAGATGATGATCTTATCGTGGGTGATTTAGTGAATAGGTGAATGAATAGGGTTAACGAACAAGATGAATGACGAATATATTATCACGGGGAACTAAGTGAATGGATGGACGAACAAGATTAATCGGCAGATGAACGATGAAGATCTTATCGCAGGGAACGATGTTAATAGATGGACAAACAGGATTAATGGAGAATGGTTGGCAAAGATACTATCATGAAAGAAATGTGCGGAAATGATGGAGTGGGTTTTCGGAGGTGGTAAGTAGTTTCTCGCACGCCCTCAAAGCTGTAAGTTGTATTTTGAAATTTCACGCGATTAGCCTAACTGGGTGACACATAGCATGGGAAAACCACTTTTCTCGTGTGCTCTTGGGTGGATAACAATCATGCAAGAATCCGTGTGAGATTGCGCGATATCTGTCGGATTAGGCGAGGCAGATCAACAGTGAAGATTGGCCAAGCTAGTTGGCGAGCGGGTGACACGATAGCCATTAGATCAAGAGACAGATCGACGGTGGAGATTGGAGCACATAAAGTAGGTGGAAGACTTCGTGTGTGATGGCCATTGGGTAAACTAATGAATCAGATGGTGATTGGTTGGGTTTTTTGTGGATTGGATAGTAAGGAAATTATGCATGAAGAATGTGCTGAAGGAGGTTTTGATGAAAATGACAGAAAAACAAGTGAGGGTGAGGGTGGACCGAGAGTGAGGGAAAACGATGACAATGGAATGAAACAAGTAATTGCATGAAACAAAAAACTCCAAAGCTCATGCAAGAACTAGAAACCTGTGTTTTTGGGGTTGTTGAAGGGTCTCTTCCTGAAGTCATCATCCTAGAGGGAGGAGGTGAGGCCGAGACACCTGTGGACAACCTTATGGTGATCTTTTTCTCCTAGATAACCTGGTAATTGAAAGAAGGCACAAATGGAAGTAAACTCAAGCACAACCGATCTACTCTACACTAATGTAATGGAAATGTAGCTACTTAAGAAAATGAACAGAAAAACCATAACTCTATGCTATACTGCTATAATGAAAATGCTGCTACTTAAGAAAATGAACAGAAAAACCATGAATATATGCTATACTACTGCAATGGAAATGCGGGTACTTAAGCAAATGAACAGCCAGGAATCTATGCTAGCATACATGTACAATAAAGAGGAGCTTTGGCTACTCGGGTTGGGCCCTAACCCAAGAGCTTTAGCCCTCTGATTTAACTCAGTGCTAGCTCAAAATGAAACTCATTCTTATTATCAAAACCATGGATTACATAACAAAATGTCACAAGTCTTGCAGTTCAGAAATAAAGTAGAGTTTTACAATAAAAATATGAATCCTATTGAGGTCCTAAACCTCTCTACTTATACATCTGAAGTCTCTAATGACTTCCTTCCAATTAGGGAGGCTTGGCTCTCAACTCAAGATAAACTGGTTTCTGTCACTTTCACTTTCTCGGTTGTCTTCTAGTCCTCATGATTTGGCTGTTTGCACTCTGAGATAATGGAGGAATATTGAAATGGAGGGGTAGTAAATGAGGAGGATTTACCTCCTATAATTCCTCTCCCTTGTCCCATTCGAGTTTTTACCAAGGTCTTTCCACAATTCCTTGCTTTTATCCTTTATTCCTGCATTTTTCCTTTCTTTTATTCTTTATTCCTACATTACATGCACATTAGACCACAAAGAAAAATATCCAACTCTAACTCATCTCATAAACAAAATATAATCAAAAGTATGCAATAAGTTGTGAGAATAGTTGGTTTGACTAAGCTAGGAGGTGAACTAAGGACAATTAAGGCCCATATAATTACCCAATGATGAGGCTCATCATCACAAATGCTGCTAAGAATCCTTGATACCCAACTTCGTGCGAAGGGTGTGGAAAAATTTGTAAACTCTGACACATCTTGGCCCCTTCCCTGCTGTAGTGTGGTCCACTTTATGTATTTATCTTCACAGCTCCTGACACAATAATATTGTTCCTTGATGGCATATTGAAAATAATTTCAAGTGGGTGCGGCTAAAAACAGTCAGGATTCCCTATCCTCCTTTTGTTCATAGTAAGTTTCCCACCATTCCTTCACATGTGGGGCAACTTTGAGAAGTGTAAAAGTATTTATTTCCCAATTGGAAAATTAATGAATTGAAAAATACCCTTTGAACATATTTGACCATTTATCTACGACGTCTACATCTATATGGCCCTCAAATATGGGAATATCAAAGTTAACTTGTACCTTAAAAGGAGTGGCACCTGCAGAGTGGCTACTGGATGAAGATGCGTCAACTGTGGGTATTCGTCGAAGGACTTGGCGAAAGTTATCCATCATTGTGTCCCTCTATCGCTCGAGGGCTTCCTCTAGCAGTATTTTAAAAGGATCTCCTACCCCATCATCTTTCTTTTCTTCTACCATGGTAGGTCGTCAGGTTTTACGTGGTTGGTCTTGAAAAGGTTCAACCAGATCGAGCCCTAATTCCTTATACCCTGACCTCGATGGGGACATGCAAATAAAAATAAAGAAAGAGCAAACCCCTCTGATACCACTGATTTGGACTTATGCAGGAATGCAACAAAATAAAGAAATACCCATATACACAGAGATGCAGCAGAAATAAAAATTCATTTCATTAATATCAAAGAACTGAAATATGCTTACATATGGAAATAAAATGAACTAGTGCACATGATGATCACTTATCTCTGAGAAGATATTTGGTGGCTACATGCCTTTGAACTATGTTACAATGAGGCACAAAGGCCTATTTATTATTGAGAAAGAATGAAAAACCCTAAACATCCAAAAATGTAACCCTAGCAGATGAAGCACCAAAACTGTGGGCCCCATTTGGGTAAATTGGCACATCAACTTCCCGAGGTCGTAACTTTGGCATGCGATCTCCGTTTGGCTATCATAATACCTTTTTTCGAAGATATAGAAGAGAAGGAAAAGAGAAAGCTAGCAAGCTAGTTTGGGACCTTTCTAGTCTCTCTGTTTTCCCTAAAAACATCGCTTAGTGCCTCAATATGGCTCTGAAAATTCAGGACCCGAAGAAACTACCAAAAATAGTAAACTCTGCTACAATTAAGGAAACTCAAAAATTGAAAGAGGCAGTGTTGGGGGTCCAAGTGGAATAGGTGGGCGGCCACCAATATCCACCTAGATCATAAATGTCACATCTCATTTCTCAGACCCTTTTATTTGATGAATATTCATGTTTAATTCAATTTGTGCCTTCTCTAGCCCCTTCTTCAAACTTACCACCTCTTCTTCCAATATTTCACACTCCTGGATTTTATATTTTATTTTTTGCATCAAAATGTATTCTACTGTCATTCCTTCTTCAAGTTCAACTTTCAACTTCATAATGTCTTTTGAAGTTGATTCTTCTTTTACATATTTCAATATGATCTCTTTTTTCTTCCTATTCTTTAGTTTAAGCCTTTCTATTTCATCCAGGGCATTGATCAACTCCCCCTCAATATCTATCTCAACTTTCTCTTCTTCTTCATATTCTTGACAATATTTGTCAAGTTCTTCCAAGGCCATCAACATGAATTCACTTGTTCCATCTTCACTAGAGGATTTATTGGAACTTCTAGATACATTGCTATCTTCTTGAGCATAGAAGCTTTTTTTGTTAAACTTGTTCTCTTTCTGCATTTTATTAGATTTGTTCTTTTCTTTCCCTTTAGGCTAATTTTATTCTTTCATATAAGGACATTTTGAGGCATAATGCCCCACTCTTCCACAATTAAAACACTTAAATGGAAGTTTTCGTTTGTACTTACCTATACCTTTTTTCAACCTTCTAACAAATTTTTCTTCTTCATCATCAGAATCTGAGAATAAATTGTTGGCAACTCACTCAGAGGTTGGTACAGGTGCTCAGAGGTTGGTACAGGTGATGGCAACTTAATCAGAGGACAGATCTTAGTACAGCATGTCAAGAAAGTTCATACACGCAGGTTCGTTAAGCCCAAGTCGCGTGTACACGCAGGTTGGCTTCAGTAAAAGAGCGTGTATGTGGAAAACTTATCTTTGGTCCACGGCGGTTATTCCTTGGAAGTTGTGCCTATGGTTTTGGACCTTGGTGTCTCGACGGACGTGTTGATCCCTAGTTTTAAGGCTGATGGTATTGGATTTCTATGGTTTTGGCTCTTGGCATTGAACAAGGCCTAAGGCTATATAAGGAGAAGATCATTAGGCAAAGAGATAAGGAAGGTGTGTGAGTTGTGAAGATCTAAGGAAGTGTGAGATCCAAGTGCTAGTTATGGGTTGGTGATCTGAACCAAGGTTTCACTCATGTGGAGGATGATGAAGGATGGAACGAGATCTCAAGGCTTGAAAAGATTATCTTCATATGGTTTGACTGTTAATAGACTAGATCTATTGACGCATGTTTATTGTTATGATCTGGGTATGTTTTGATGTCTGATATAGCTGCAGAGTTTTAAGGTTGAATTTACAGATCTATACGCGGGTTGTCTTTGGTAAAAGAGCATATACACGCAGGTTGGGCTCGTCAAAGTAGCGTATACAATGTGAAGTATGAATATGTTGTTGGATCTGGTTGTTGTTATGATGTCTGTGTTCTTGACAGGGTTTCAGTGATACAGTATTGGGTGATTCAGAGATTGATGATGCAGGTTGTTCTACAATGGTGATTGTTTCATGGATCCAGTATGAAAATGTATGAAACGTGGTCCCGGGAAGATTGTAGGCCGGCACCTACGTACTGGTAAATATATCAGCCAGTACAAGAGCCAAGGGGGTTGTAGCTCCCTTCCAGGAGCAGCTGGAAAACGAGTGAAGGTTGTAGCCTTCTGTAGGGTTGGCACCTACGTACTAGTAAATGGATCGGCTAGTACAAGAACTATGAGGGTTGTAGCCCTCTGCAGGTTGCAGCCTATGTGCTGGTAAAGGACTGTACCAGTACATTGTAAAAGAAGTTTCTTATTAAAGAAGAAAGAGACGAATTGCAGCAGGTGGTTTTCACCCACATTGGGTTTCCACCTTATATCATGGTGTTCATGTGTGTGGCTCTTGTGTGATGTTCTGTTCTGTTATACTGCACTTATTTACTGTTAATATGGGTAATAATGTTCTGATGCATTTACTGAAGATAAGCTAACTGAATCATAAGATCTCTGAATATACGCTAGTTTCTTTAGACACAGTCGCGTGTACACGCGGGTTCACTTAACTGAAGTCGCGTATATGTTTCTGAGCATGAAATTGGAAAAGTTTTATCTGATCTGATAATACTGATTCACCCCCCCTCTCAGTATTATTTCCAACATAAATGTTCATTATCTTCTATGAACTTGTCTACCTTGAAAGATGCCTCTCTAGTGACTAGCTTCCCTTTTGGAATTATCATCTCATATGTTGTCAAAGAACCAAGGAGTTGATCCCTATTTAAAGTCTTAAAGTTTGTTGTCTCTTATATAACTGAAACCTTAGGATTGAATTTAGAAGGTAATGACCTCAATATTTTCTAAACTATTACAATTTCTTTGAGTATTTCTCCTAGAACCATCATGACATTTATGACTTAATCAACTTTTAAAAAGAATTTAGCTATATATTCATCTTCCTTCATTTTTAAGGTCTCAAACTGTGTTCTATATACTCGTAATTTGGCGATCTTCACCTTTTTATCTCCTTCATGAATATTTTCTAATTTAACCCAAATATCTTTGGTTGTCTAACAATGCATTACTTTAATAAATTCAAATTCACATAGACCACTCAGAAGTGCATTCATAGTTTTTGCATTAACTAAAAATCCAATTTTGCATCTTTATCACGAGTCATTTCCTTTGGTTCTTCATATCCTACCATCATAGTAGCCCAAAATTCTACTCCAATAGACATTAAATATGTATTCATCCTCACTTTCAAGAAGGCATAGTTTGTACTTGTTATTAGAGGAGCTTTATTTGTTGAGCATCCTTCTTGAATAGCTAGTTTACTAACTTAGGACCTCCTTCTAGGTTGTTAGACTGCTACTGAAGGAACTTGGCTCTAATACCAATTGATATTTATGTTTGAAAATTATTGAGAGGAGGGGGGGGGGGTGGGGGCGGGTGAATCAATAATTTAAAATTTTACTTTTTACTCGATTTAATTTTTTTCTTATGAGTTTATGTATATGCTCTATTATTATTGGAATCCTTTTGCAGCTGTCAGAGAGAGAAATTTTCATATATATTTATCTAGTATTCAAGAACATTCACAAAAAATTCAAGAACCAACACATGATGACCTCAGATATAAGTAGAAACCCCAAAGGGATAAAACCGTGAATTTTAGTTTGAAAGTGATGTGAAGGCAAGCTACTACTCCTTATTACTTCATAGTTTTGTAGGCTCCAACATACAAGAAGCTCCTACCTCAAAGGAAGCTCCAAATCCCATAAATTTTATGTTGGCTACAATGCAGGAGGTTCCTACCTCAATAGGCTACAACTTGTTTTTTATCAAGCTACAACATAAAAAGGGACAACAATCTCCCAATCACAATATCAAGTCAAAAGTGTTGGCTACCTGATATGCAATTTTGCTATTAAGTCTACTACAAATCTTCACTGCTTCTCCTTTTCAATTTTGTGCCTCTTCTATTTCTCCTCATAACCTTTCTCATGTAGACTACTTCACTTCAAAAAGTTTTCTTTCCATTTAACAATATATATTCTATAACAAAGACTTATTGGTTGTTTGTATTCTTTGCAGGAATATGAAATGAGGTATTGTTTGTTGGTATTCTAAAATTATTCACAGGCTTGTCTCTTCATTTTTAGTTCTGAAAAAAAAAAAAAATTAAAAAAAAAATCATAACATAAAATAGAGTTGAAATAAAATAGCTCAACTAGTAATGATTATAAGACACAAATCAGATTTCTATTATCTTATATCATGCATTTTTCTATTCAATGAAAGAATATATTTTTTAGCTTGTGTCTCCATATTTTATGTTCAATTTGACAATGTTCAACCTTCTCATTGATTATCATATCCTTTGCACTTCACATCAATTTTAACCTTTGCAATGACATCAACAACATTCATTGACATTAATCAATCATCCTAATGACAACAAGTTTCCTTATCATGACCATTTGACATCAATGCCAACATTACCAACAGTTGTATGTGACTATGAATGCCCAATTACATCGACCAATCTTTTAGTTCCTCTAGAATATTTTGATTTGAAATATTTAGATCTAGAATCTCATTCAGTCGAAGAATATGCTCTTATGGAAATTTACTCTTCATCTCACTATCCCTTTTGTTCTAAAATTTACGCTGCATCAAATTGCAATCAAGATACTCCTTTCTCTTCAAGTTCTTCACCTGATGAGTTAACTTCTCAATTGAAAAAAGGTAGTGAGGTTATCCATGATTTAAAATAAAACAATCAAATCATTGAGTATTCTTTCCATCCCCCATCATATCTTGTTTCTCATGAAGACAATTCTTCAAATCAGCGTGCTCATGAAATTTCCCTCATTCATACATCTTTGGATTTGCTATCAAAATAATCTTTCTTCTTGAGTAATCTGGTTGTTGAAGTTTTAAAATTCAATCAAATCAGTGAAAGAGATAATTTGATCTAGTTAGTAGTGATCTTATTGAAATCAGAGGTAGTAGCAATTCTTACGGAATGCATGATCTGGTTCAATCTTCAAAATGAATTTTTACAATAGAGTACTGGGACTTGTCAAGAAGTCTAGGCACTTCAACTTCCATTGATGGTTATGTCAGGTTCTTGCAACTCTGGTGAGGTCCCTGAACTAAATCAGATTTTGATTTTCTCGCAAAATTCTTTCCTTTTCACGGTTTCACTAGATGTAAATTCCTTCTTGAAAGATGTTTTGTATTTTGACTATAACTCTCACAACTTTCAAGATTCGATGTATCATCAGGTTAAGGATTCTATTTCAGTTAATTCATCTTCATGCAAATCTCTTGTATCAAAATCCAATTTGGAATGTGCATCTCCCATCAAATTATCGAATTGTGAATTTGATCATTTCAAAGATCATCTTTAGCCAAATGAATCATGTCTATCAAATGCTTTTCATAATAGTTAGCTCCTAGTTTTTCTTATGAATGTTATATCGGAAATCTTGTTCTTCATCGCACCTGAGATCCTTTTGACTGCTAATGAATGCATGCGTTATTGTGTGAATCAAATTCTTCTTTGTTCATTGTACCTTGATTGGTATCTTGTGTCTGTTGTACTATCATTCTTGTTCACTTATTTCGACGACTATGATGCAAATGTAACATGTGACCAGTTACAAGGAAATCATTTGTTACTTTTATCATGCAATGAATATTATTCTTTTGTTCAAGGAATTTGTAATTTTTTCAAACTGATCTATCTTTGTTATGCTCTAACCTAGAATCCCATGCCACATAGTCCATTTGATCATAAAATTAATTGTCATTCGTTTTATCATTTTGCACCAGTATATCTGAAGAAAATTGTTTCACATCAGTTAATATTTATGGTTTATCTCACTATTCAAATACTTGTCAAGCAGTTCAGGCACTTCAACCTTCGCTAATGGTTATGCTAGGCCCTCACTGTCTTGATGAGCCTTTTGAGCATGATCAGATTAATTTTCCCTTAGAATATTCTCATCCTGGTCTCATGCTTTTAATTGAAAATTCATCTTTTCAAAGATTTTAGGGTTTTCAAGAGGATTGTTTCTAATTTCATAATCTAATCGCTAAATGGTTAGATTAATATTACTTGGAAAGCTCCATCACAAATAAAAAGTTTTGATCTGTCCTCATGCTTGCTAAGGAGTACAGTGCAGATGAAGACACATTCACAAGAAGCTTCTAAGGTTTGTTTAGTGATGGTTTTTAACGAAAAGGTAACAATGCAAACTGGTTAGAATTAGTGGCTATGGAATATCATTCTGATGACAGGCAAACCCTTCTAGTTGTTGTGCAAGTTATTAAAGATCTTATCTTTTCTATTGCACATCACTTTATATCATTTTTAATTGTTCATATCTTTATCTACACATGTTAGGAGAAAATATGGTGGCTTAATTGGAAATTTCATTATACTTAACCCTGACCTTCTAGCTAGTTAGGATATGAGTAGGTCTAGTTGCATTCTAGTTTCCTTTTCTTGCACCCATCCTACACTTACTCTCTACTAGTCTTTCTTGTTTTCTTATTTTTGTTTCGCATTCTATTTTTGGTTTAGCCTCTATTTTCTTTGTCATATTGATTTTGTTTCCATGTTTTATCATGTATTTTCCTTTAGTTTTTGCATGAAAGATCCTTCGTTGGCTCAAAAGACAATGTGGAAAAACTTGAAAAGGGAAATTGCGATGATGAATGACGCTTGGATTATATGTTATCCTCTTCTCTGTCTTGGGTTTACATACCTTTAGAGTTAATGATGTCTAGAAAGAAAATATGGTTCATTCTAGAAATAAAGCCTTTGGTTGAACCACGAAGCTCGTATCTTCAAATGGACTCTCATTCTTGATTCTGCCTTGTATTGAATGGTGTTTTGACTTGTCGACTCGACTGAGTAAAGAAGGGAAAGGAGAAAAAAATGAAACGAGGATGTATATTTTAAATCCATTAAAAAAGTAACTATCTCTCCTATTCTCAATAAGTTGGAATCCCTCTTCCTGCTCAATAAATAAATAAGTGCCTAAGCACAATTATGTAAATAAAATAAATAAAGGGTGAAAGAAGAGAAAGGATTCCTGTGCAAAGAGGTGAAGCAAGAAACTTTGTTGGGTGTACTATCCAGAACTGCTAGTAGCAAAGTGATTCTTGTGTTCTCTTGAGGTGACGTCCTTGGGGTACTGTTCCGACTCACTGGAAATGGAGCAACAACAGAGAATGTGCTTAAAAGTTTGATATACTTACTATCCTTCTCCCCTAACAAAGTAGTTGAGTCTTGACTAGTCTTATATTGATGTGTTTTAAGTTGATCAAAGAATAGAAGGGAATATATACTTAACAAGGAAAAGTGGAAAATTCAAGGTAATTCATAGGGTGAACCAATACTTCCTGACAGATTAAGACCTTTCATTTAAGAATAAAACCCAAATAGAGAAGTCAGAGTTCTATCAGTGTGTTGCCAAGTGTTATCACTGTGACAAATACCCTCCAAAATTTTTCCTACACTTGAATTTTGGAGCCTACTGTCGATCTTACGATTAGTTGTTCTATAGTCACTTCTTTGTCAGTTGATGCTTTGCTAAGTCTTTCAGCTCCATTCTTGAATTGTAAGTGTCGAAGTCACCTTCTCACACATGCTCAGTCGACAATGAGTTCATGAACACATTCTTTTATGCAAGATTTAACATTCCTAGCACAATCCATTAATATATTGCATGTGCAATGTTCAATCCATGTCAATAATTAGTGCACAATGACATTGATAGCCTCTCACTTCTAGCTGTGTTTGTACTCTTATTTCGGTGAGTTTTGCAAACTGATGCTTTTGCGCACCTTTTCTTTCGTTAGTGTCATTTTCATTCTTTCGACTATTTCTTTTTCTTTATTTCACTTTAATTAGTGTCATTTTCATGTTATGTTTTCTATGGCATGTGTCACTTTCTCTGTCATTCGCATATCGCAAGTGTCGTTTGTACGCTAGAAAATGTCATCTTTTCGCAATGAGAAGTTTTGTTTATCATGTAAAAGCAAGGGGTAATCTTTGTGATTATGAGTTTTTCTTATCATGAAAGTATGTATCACACTCATTTCCAAAGTTTCAAGCACTGTCACACAAGTGTTGTCACTGTCGTAACAAAGTGTACACTTTGTGTCGTACTTGGTGTAGGTCATCACAAAGTTGACGCATTGAGGAAAACCGTGATTTTCATGTGTTCTGAGTGTTCCTTGTCATGTCATCAATTAATCTAAGTGTGTGATCATGTTGAATTCTTGCTTTTATTTAACTTTTCTTCACTAATCCAACACTTAGCATAACTGGGAAAACTCTCCGACATGGCCAGTTAGCCTCATTTAACCCTCTTGAACTGTGCATTGTGTAGTGTCAACCCTCAACCATAATCCTTGTCTCTTGGCACTAGGTAATGTGTAGTTTCTGCCTTCCAGAACTGCACACTACGTAATCTTAGTGTTCAAGCCCATCCCCTTAGCTCCAAAATTGCACAGTCCTTGTCTCTAGCCTAGCCTTAACTGCGTATTATAGAGTCTTAGATCTCATGCCTGAGCCTTGAGCTCCTGAGCTACGTAGTTTCACAGTCACCTAGCCTCCTCTGCCTACCAGAACTGTGTAGTAGGAAAAACCAATGCTCAATCCATTAACCTTCGTCCTTCGATCCCTGAACTGTGTAGTCACTCATCCTTAGCCTTCCAAAACTACACATTATCTAATATCAAGCCTAAAGCTTTAGCCTTGAGCTCTTAAACTGCACAATTGTGCAACCCCTCAGCTTTTGTCCCTCAATAATTGTGCATTGGTCAACCTCAAGCCTCAAGCCTCAAGCCCCAACTTGAGCTCTTGTGTCCCTTAACTATACAGTCCCTCTTCTGAAGCCTCCAAAACTACGTATTTCATAGTATCAAGCCTCAGTCCCAAACGTTGATCTTTGGAAATGAGAAATCCTTGATTTAGTCGCTCAACTAGTCACTAGTTCTAGCCCCAAAAAGTGATTTCATGAAGCATGTTATATTAGGGGTTTATCAAACTGATGTTGTGTTCTCATGACTGGATTTCAGTCTCATATATTCTTTCATTCTATGATAGGAGGATGATGAAGGAAATGGAGAAGGAGACCATGCTAAGAGACACCTATGGAGCTAAATAAACTATATGATCATTAGGAGAGAATACGAAGGAACACACGATTACAATAGAAAACATAATATCAAGACCACATTGAAGACTCCTTATCTTCAAGTCATGAGGAGGAGAAAGAAAAGACCATGTTTTATCTACCAATAAGATACAAAGAAACTAGCAGCAAAGAGTGACTTGACACTTCCACATCATCATGTAGTCCATGTCATCAACTTCATGTCATGTTGTGTCATGAGTCATCATGTACCACATCATTTTATGGATTATTTAAATTATATAATGGAGAACTATAATGTAAAGTGGAAGTCCAATATTCAGTCATGTAATGTGAAAAATCATATAGGAAGTCAAAAGCTCATAGAGAAGTCGAACAGTCATGAGGGTAGTCCAAGAGTCACAAGGGAGGTGAAGGATTGCTCCACTCGTTACATATACACCCTCATTGTATAAGAAACAAACTTTTCACCTTAGCTTCTCCCATAAGGCATCAGAGAGATAGATTCAATACTTTTGGGGAGCCATTCATGGCTCCAATTCTCCATTATTGGAGCTAGTAATGTTCATTGTACACATGTATCTTTGGAATTTTACTTACTACTTGAAACCTCGTGGTTAACACATTTTCATGCATGGATTGTGAATATTTGTGAGATTGTTCTATAAATGTTTATGATTTATGTTTTCTTTCACCGGCACTAAAGTAGTTGAACTATTTCAATTATTTTAGTGCTTATCATATAGAGAATGTGTTGTAATGGTTGTAACAATTGTCGCATCCATGTGGTTTATTCTTCTTGATGTTAGGAGATTCTTTCTTGATTTTGTGCGCCTCACTTAGAGGATCACTTTTTCTCCCTATGTATTAGCAGAACCTTCATACACCTACAACCAAACTTTCACCAGACAAACTTTCTTTCTTTTTCAAAGGCACATATGTGCTTCTCTCTCTTGCTGATAGTTAAAGCTAAGGCAAACCTGTAAAAATATATGGCAACTAGATAGATATTTTGTATGGGGATCCTATTCCATATAGTGTGAGGTATAATTGGAACTTCACACCGTGGAGACCCCCTCGGTTGACGGATTTCTGACACCAGAAGGAAATGAAATTGAATTAAGGGGTATCATAGGGAAAACTAGGAAGATAATTATCTCTAATGGCATGAAAAATATTTTGAGTAAGTAACAATGAGGGGTAATTACAAAATTAAGATCATTAGATGTTCAAACATCTAAGTCATCCATTTCTCCATATCTCTAAAGAGTCCTTGGCAATCATTCCAAAGCATTTGAGACTCTCAAAGGTCTCCCACCTATCAGTGATTATGATCATGATATTCACTTGATTCTAGGAAGTGTTATTCAACTCATCAAACCTTATAGATATCCCTATGCCCATAAGAGTGAAATTGAACATATGGTTGTAGAAATGTTAGAGGCATGTATAATTCAACTAATCTTGGTGCACAAGAAGGATGGATCATGGTGTATGTGTCTAAATTATTAAGAGATAAAAACATCACTATTTAAGATAAACCCATTCCTGTCAATGATGAATTTTTGGGTGAATTACATGGATAAATTTACTTCACCAAGCTAGGCCATCATTTAGAATATCATCAAAATTGAATGAGACAAAAGACATTCTAGAAAAATAGCATTCAGAACTCATGAAGGTCATTATGAATTTTTGGTCATGGCTTTTGGCATTACTAATGCACCTTCCACATCTCAAGGTTTGATGAATTCCACTTTCAAACACTTCCTTATAAAATATGTGTTAGTATTTTTTGATGCTACACTAATCTACAACAATTCTTTGAAATATCATGCTCAACATGTTGAAAAGGTTCTCAAACTACTGGAGAAGAAATAATTGTATGAAAAACCATCTATATGTTTCTTTGAGGTACAAGAGATGGAATATTTGGGTCATATTGTATCTCATGAGGGTGTTAAGGTAGACCCTAAAAAAATAAATCCATAAAGGAATGGAAAATACCTACAACCTTGAGGCATCTTCAAGGATTTCTTAGAGGGTATTATCACAAGTTTGTTAAGAATTATGGGAACATATCAACACCTCTAACAACATTATCAAACAAAGATGCATTTTTTTAGACTCTAGAAGCATCTAAATCCTTTACACCTTAAAGAGGCAATGTGTTGAGTTATGGTCTTAACTACACTAGACTTCACAATAACCTTTATTATGGAATGTGATGCCTCAATAAATGGAATTAGTGTTTTTTAATGAAAGAAGGAAGAACTATTTATTTTGAAATTCATCCAATAGAGGGAAACAATTTACCCAAAACTATTTATGAGAAGGAAATGTTGGCAATACTAAGTGCCCTGAAGCAGTGACACCCCTACCTAATGGGAAGGCACTTCAAGGTAAAAAAAAATCATGATAGTCTTACAAATATTATCTTCAAACAATCATCACAAATTGGTTACTAAGACGTTGGGTCGTGACTTTTAAATCATCTACAAAAAAAGGGAAGAAAAATGTTGTTGCAGATGCACTCTCAAGAAGGGATGGGGATATGGAGGAAGTGCTCTGTGTCATTTCTATTATCCAACCTGATAGGATAGCGGAAGCAAGGGATGAATGGAAGAATGAAAAATAGGTGTGGACACTCATTCAAAATTTGTAGCAATATCCCAGTGGATATGATACATTTATCTAGAAATGTGATTCACTTTGGTACAAAGATCGCTTATATCTATGTAAGAAATCCCAATTCAAACAAAATTTTCTTTTGGAATTGCACACGTCTCCTATTTGAGGGCACTTAGGATTTCTAAAAAATTACCACATGGTCAAATATGATGTTCATAATATTGTGGTACAATCCTTGGTTTTCCAACAAAATAAAGTCGAGATAATTAAGACCCTGAGTGTTTTACAACCATTAGTCAAATTTCCAAGTCAACATTAGGAGTTGGTATCAATGGATTTGATCACAAGTCTACCCAAGTTAGAAGTGAAGAGTGTCATCATGGTGGTAGTTGATATACTTGCCAAGTATGTGCACTTTTGTGTACTATCTCATCCTTTCAAATCTAATATAGTCGCTCTTGAATTATGGAAATAGTTCAAAATATACATGGAAACCCAAATATTATTGTAAGTGATAGTGATCACATTTTCACTATAAAAAATTACACAAAATTATTTTATTGTATTGGTACTCAATTAGCTCAAATCTCATCTCATCATCCTTAATCTGATGGGAAAAGTGAGATAATAAATGTTTGGAAGGATGTCCTTGTTGCTTTGTATATGATAAATAAACACAATGGGTCAAGTGGTTACCTCTAGCAGAATGTTGGTATAACACTTCTTCGATACCACAACAAAAATTACCCCATTTATGGTGCTTTATGGATATCATCTTCCATCCATCACATCGTCTCTAAGAGACAATTCTAAGGTTCAAGCAGCATAATATCACATTGAGCATCAATAATAAGTTCTCAAACTCTTAAAGGGTAACCTGACTATTGCACATAATTGAATGAAACAACAAGAAAATCAACATCACAGCAAAATAAGTTCTTACATGGGTGATTGGGTATTTTTATGGCTACAAACGTAAAAACAAATTCCCCTCATGAAAGCTAAGAAGGACAATAAATTATCACCCATGTATTATGACCCTTAGAAGGTGTTGCAAAATATTGGTACTATGGCATACAAATTGGAGTTTCCTGCATCTTTGAGAGTACACCGAAATTTCCATATTTCATGCTTAAATAAGGTTGTAGGTGACAATATCCCAGTTAAAAATATATTGCTAAAACTTGACGAGGAAGTAAAAGTCATATTGGAGCCTGAAGAAACCATGGAAACATGAATCTTACAACTACCGAATAAATCAATTTCAAATTATGTCATTAAGTGCAAGAACTTACCTACTAAATATTCCACATGGGAGGATGAGTATTTTATATAGAAGCACCCAAAACTACTCAAGTGTTGACGAGAATTTTTTTTTAAGGAGAGGGGCATGTGATATCCCCATAACACTATTGTGGCACCTATATTGTTATTGTTGTGCCTAATAGAATCCCACTATTGTTATTGTTGTGCCCTTACATTCTTATTTTTATGTAGGCCCTAATTAAATATTTCCCTTTTAGACTATTATATATACCAAGGAGGTCTTGTCATTTGAATAATTCAAGAATTGTTCATTTATGTTATGTAAAAGGAGGTTTCCCCCTCAAATTGTCTTATTATCAATGTGTTTATCTATCTTTTATTATGTTTTTGTGATCTGGTTACATAACATCTATGACATATGCAAGTTACACATCATTGTTCCCACACAGAGGCACACATGTTGGGACTTCCAACATTGCCTTGGAGGTCATGGACGTG
This sequence comes from Pinus tabuliformis, assembly GCA_031772625.1. Lineage (NCBI taxonomy): Eukaryota > Viridiplantae > Streptophyta > Pinopsida > Pinales > Pinaceae > Pinus > Pinus tabuliformis. The sequence continues at coordinate 645,927,923 of CM062809.1, forward strand.
GTCACAGTGAAACCCTTAGAAGATGGTGATCAGGAGCTGTGGTTGTATCTATAGGCACAAAAATGAGAACCCTCTAATGTAGTGAATTAGGAGATGACATAAGTAGAGCCTCCAATAAGTAGTGGGTGATAGGTATTGTTGTGCAATAGATCCATCAAATTTTTGATAAGGTAGTTCAAGTAAGCAATGCAATAGTTCTTTGGATAATTAAGTTCATGTGTAGAGTGAGCCTCTGAGTCAACTATAAGTGAGTGAACCGTAGTGCAGTGGTTGGAGTGACTCATGAATAGTCTAGTAACATTTGTATTGTCGAGTAAGTGAGCCCACCAAATGTGTAGGGTGTAGATGAGAAGTGGAAAAATGGGGCTCATAGCATGTAGACTTGAGCCTCCCACTGACTATGGAGAGATCCGAGTGCATAGTCCAAGCTTTCGATATGTGAGTTGAAAATGATGTTGTTGAGATGATTAGATTCAACCTAAGGCTCAAAGATCAAGCACCAACCATGTTGATGGTATGGAAATGAACTTGATACCTCTAGCATATTCTTAAAATGTTATGAAGATTGTACCAATGTGCATGAATATGGAAATTGGAGCTTGTTTGAGGCATTGATCAACAAGAATGTCCATGCTAAAAATTGGCAGGTTAAAGAGGTGATTTCCACTAACCTTGACAAAGAAAAGTCCAATGGAGATAAAAAAGTGATTTTTGAAGCCCTAGAGCTTCATGCAAAAGAACGTCGATGGAAATATTATGGAAAAATAAGGGTTCATTGTTGAAAAAGAGACAAGGCTCATCATTGAAAAAAATAAAATAAATAAATAAATAAATAAAATTGAAAAACAAATATAGGGGAAGTCAAGGTAGAAGTCGAATCTCTATGGGGCTCTCATATTTACAAAAAAAATGCCATATATTGTGTCTATTGGAAAATTTTCAAAAAACATCCCATGAGACTTTTTGGTCACCACGTTTCGAACAATCTATTGTGGTTCATCATCGGGACAAGATGGAGAAATAAATCTAGCATACATTTAAATAGAGAGAGTGTAATGTAGAGACCATTAATTTCAACGGTTAGAATCCAATGGCTAGATTTTAATAGATAAGTAAAATATTTTAAATATGGTTGTTAGATTTTTATAATATTTTAACATGATATTAAGTCAACAAAAAAAAAAAAAAAAAAAAAACATCCCATGAGACTTTTTGGTCGCCACATTTCGAACAATCTACTGTGGTTCATCATCAGGACAAGATGGAGAAACAAATCTGGCATACATTTAAATAGAGAGAGTGTAATGTAGAGACCATTAATTTCAATGTTTAGAATCCAATAGCTAGATTTTAATAGATAAATAAAACATTTTAAATATGGTTGTTAGAGTAATTTTTATAATATTTTAATATGATATTAAGTCAACAAAAAATAAAAGGAAATTTTTGTCTATAGGTTAAACTTAAAAATAAATTAATAAAAATTAATTAATTAATTAATTAATTAGAAATCATAATAATAAAAAATTCAAATCAAATCAAATAAAAGTCAAAATGATTATTGAAATCAAATAAAAGTAAAATTAAAATATTTTTTTATTTCAAATAAAATGATTTAAAATAATAATAAGAATAATACTAATAATAAATTTTATTTTCATATAAAATGTTTTTTCAAAAGTAAAATTGATTTTTAAAATCAAATACAAGTAAAAATATTTTTTAAATTAAATCAAATAAATAAAAGTAAAAAGAAAATAATTTTAAAAAACAAATACAATGATTTTTAAACTCAAGTAAAATGAATTTAAAAAAAAAAAGTAAAATTGATTTTTAATATCAAACAAAAGTAAAAGTAATTTTTTTTTTCAAATTAAATCGAATAAAATGATTTTAAAATCACATAAATATATATATTTTTTAAATTAAATAAAAGTAAAGGAAAAAAGAATACTAAGAAGATAAGTCTAGGACCTAACAACTGCTAATCTTCTAGCCATCGTCTCTATTAAGATTACTAGGCCTTCTTTTGATTTCTATGGCTTCCCTAAACTTGCGGTGATGGAAATGACTAATCCTAACAATAACCTTGGCCTCTTCAATGCACATGTGATGTTTAGTCTTTCCCACTTGTTCTGTGAGAGCTGAGGATCATGTTCTCCCGTGTTTTATGTTAGTTGCATGCTCATGAACCCTTTGATTGATGGAACGGCTAGTCTCACCAATGTAGGGAGTCCCACAAGAACATGGGATGACATAAACACCTTTCATATCCTTCGAGTACACCGGGTCTTTTACTGATCTCAGGGAGATCTCAATGGTGTTTAGGGGCCTAAAGTTTGAGGGGACCTTATGCTTCCTAAGGATCCTCGCAATCGTGTCAGTTGTCCCTTGAATAAATGGAACATGAACACTAGAAAATCGATTTTTGGATTCTTTTATAATCTTTAGGCCATTGTTAGCTTTAAGGAAAGCTTTCAGACATTGATGCCTACTATACCCAATATTATTAAAAACATTAAGGAGGTGGTTTTTCTCATATTTTAGGTGGATTTCATTAGAAAATATTAACACTCGAGTAGTTAGGGTGTTGAGAACACCCAAATTTTGAGTAGGGAAATGATGGGATTTAACATGAAGATATTGCTTTGTTTGAGTTTTCTTATGAAAGACCTGGTGAGAAAAAGAATCATAATCCTTCTTAGAAATAAGGACGTCGAGGAAACGCGGAGTCCCATTGATTTCACATTCCATGGTGAAATTTATGGAGCTAGAATAATTGTTAAGATGTTGGAAAAAAAAGGTCCAACTTTTCCCGGCCATGGGACCAAATGACATGGGTGTCATCTACAAACCTCTTCCAAATCTTTGGTTTGAATAGTGTTTAGGCCAAGGCCTTCGATTCAAAGTATTTCATGAGCATATTAGCCACAACAGAGGAAATGGGGGAACCCATGGAAACACCACAAGTTTGTTCATAGAATTCCCCATCGAAGCTAAAGAAAGTAGAGGTAAGACATATTTCAATTAATTTAAATCCATATCGAGATCTGTAAGGCGCTTGATGATTTCAATGGCCTCATTAATAGGGATGTTAGTTTAGATGGAGACTGCATCGAAACTCACAAGGATATCACCAGGATCAAGTTTAATACCATTTAACTCATTGACAAACAATGACGAGTCCTTGACAAAGGATTTAGTAAGACCAACAAGGGGTTTTAGCTTCTAGGCTAAATACTTAGCTAGAAGATAGGTTGGCCCTCTTATAGTGTGGACAATGGGTCTCAAGGGAGCCCCTTCCTTATGGATCTTTTGAAATCCATAGATCCTAGGGGTAAGAGGGATATTTTCGATAAAATACTGGTTGGGCCCGAAGGATATGAAAGGTGTTCATGCCATCCCATGTTCTTTTGGGACTCCCTACATTGGTGAGACTGGCTGCTCAATAAATCAAAGGATTCATGAGTACGCAATTTACATCAAACATGGGAGAACCTGATCCTCAACTCTCGTTGAACATGTGGGAAAGAATAAACATCACATCTGCATAGAAAATGCTCAGGTCATTGCTGGGATTAGTCATTTCCATCACCGCAAGTTTACGGAATCCATAGAAATTGAAAGAAGGCCTAGTAATCTTAATAGAGACAATGGATGAAAGATTAGCAGTTGTTGAGTCATAGCCCTGTCTTCTTAATATTATTTTTTCTTTTACTTTTATTTGATTTCAAAAAATATATATATGTGATTTTAAAATCATTTTATTTGATTTTGTTTTTTTTTTTTTTTTGATATTAAAAATCATTTTTACATGTTTTGAAAAATTCATTTTACTTGATTCTAAAAATCATTGTATTTGGTTTTTAAAACCATTTTATTTTACTTTTATTTTTTTTACTTTTATCTCATTTAATTTAAAAATAATTTTTACAATCAATTTTACTTTTGAAAAATCATTTTTATATGAAATAAAATTTATTATTATTATTATTATTTAAATCATCTTAGTTGAAATAAAAAATCATTTTACTTTTGCTTTTATTTGATTTCAATAATCATTTTGACTTGTATTTGACTTTGTTATTATTATGATTTCTAATAATTTAATTTAATTTTAAGTTTGACCGAGAGACAGAAATTTATTTTTATTTTTTGTTGACTGAATAGCATATTAAAATATTATAAAAGTTACTCTAAGAGTCATATTTAAAATATTTTATTTATCTATTAAAATTTTGTCCTTAGATTCTAAAGGTTGAAATTAATGGTCTCTACAATGCCCTCTCTCTATTTAAATGTATGCCATATCTGTTTCTCCATCTTATCCTGATGATGAACCGCGCTGGATGGTTGGAAACGTGTTGACTAAAAAGTCTCATGTGATTTTTTTTCTGAAAAAATTCCAATATACACAACATGGATCATAGAAGCCTCAATTCAGAGATGCCATATATTATGAAGGAATTAATGAATAAGGAAAAATAGGGGTTGTGTATTTTGCAGGTATATGTGAAGAAATCAAAGAAAGTTACATTGGTAGCATGGATATCATGAACAAGAATGTAAGATCAAATTTTTTAAAGCTAGATCAATGAAAGATAACATGAGAGAGGTGGTATGGATGGGAAAAAGGAGATGTATTCAATTTTTTAAAGTTTAGTGAAGGAGTCACCATGTGATGAGAGCCACAATGGTATGATAACACTAGTGATGCGTGAACACCCTAAGGGTTTTTGGTCCAAGTTAGTAAATCTTTCCATGGATAGGTGTATTCCCTAAGGAAGTTGTAAGACCTATTGTTCATGCATACATGTTGCACAAGAACGCATGATGATTCAAGTTGTGGAATGAACCACTTGGATAGGTACAAGGGTGGCGGTTGTACTAATTTATTAGCTTGATCTCGGTTGTTGTAAGACCTTAATACTTTGATTAGGCATAGATGTAGTGAAATGGCACATGGAGTTATCAAGTTTTGGAATGGACCATGTAGGTTGAGTTGGGGATTTGAGAATTTGAGATCATTAATGAACCATTTATGTAAAAACCACAACCATGTTTAAGGAGGGGATTGTTAGGGTGATTTGTGTAAACTTGACTTGGTCAAATTACTAGTGGTTTTTGACCTCTAGGTTTATGATAGCCCATGGTATTGACCCATAGTATTTGTGTGGAATATAACCTATTTAAAAATGGATAAACTCCAGTTAAATTTTTCCTCATGGTCATTAAGATCTCAAGAAATGGCATCTTTAAATGCCACTACCTCTCTCAATTCGTGATTCTAACATCAAGAAGATCAATCATCAATAGAGGGATCTCTACAAAAACTAAACTAGAAGGATAACTCCTCCTCCTTTTTTGTTGATAAGTAAAGGTAATTACAAATTTCCTACCCTTGCATTATATTTTCATCAACATTATTAATGCAAACATCAAGATCATGTAGTCAATAAATCTTAATAACTATGCATCACTTCACACTTCAATGCAACACAGAGTTAGATGGTTGTAACTAAATTATACATAAATGAATGGAACCAAAGATGAAAAATGTGTATACGTGAAAGGAACTTTGATGGTAGTAACACAAACTTAAATCCATCATAGATTTTATATTTATTTCCTTTATGTTCTTTCATTGTCTTTGTAATCAAAATATTATTAAGCAATATGTTTTACCATGTAAACAATTTTTTCACAAATTTCATGACATATATTAATATCAAATTCAAATTCATTTCAATTTTTAAACTTATCTTATCTGTGTATGTGTATGTGTGTATAATATACATCAATTAAAAGTTAATATAACAATAGAGTGTAGTCTAAACAAGTCACAATTTCATTGGGAAAATAATAGAAATTCCAGATTTTTTTTTGAAAATCTGTGTTACAGTTGTCAAGATTTGGGATTTTGGGTGCCCTAGAGGTTCCTGATGACGTTAAATCTATTTTTTCCATTAAAAAATGATTTTATTGCAGTAATATTTTTGGAAAAAAATTCCACTAGATTCGGAGAAATTCATCGCCCAAACAAAATTGTGACATCTTTAAACAATACCTAACAATAATAACTATTTATTCATGCTTAAATTTAATAACATACTATTATAACCATAATATAAATCATCCTCAATAATTATATATATAGCTAACTAATTGACTAACATTAATCAAAACAGCCACTAGTAATATTGAATATTCCATTTATTTACATAAAAAAATATCATCAAAGTGCCGCATATATTTTCAATTAACTTGCCAAATAAAAGGATCAAAATAATTTTCAATACATTTATTTAAGAAGTCTTTCCTATGAATCTTCAAACACACCATGTAAACATTTGATCATGTTGTGAGTAATATCAACACTTCTTACTCATCAAGGCGCCCGATTTGCAATCAATATAACGAATTATATTGTGATTATATATAAAGGTATGGCAATTGAAAGTTAACATGTCATCATCAAAAGTACTAAGTGAATAATTAAATCCCAACAATTCCATTCATCGTGTCAAAATCGGTTTTGTGCCAGTAATATTAAAAGTGTCTTTAACATTAATTATTTTGAATTTATTGGATATAAATTTTATTTTTATATATTAATTGAGTTTAATCTAAGTAGTGTTATTTATTTTATTCAATTTTATTAAATGTATTTTTATATTAAGAATTATTTTATATATAATTTATTTAATAAAATTATAATTATAATTATAATTAATATATATATATATATATATATATATATATATATATATATTAATGGTTTTTCTTTTATATTTGATGATATAATTTTTAGGTGAGGTTGTGATTTTTGTTATTTAAAATGTATTTTTGAATGCATAAAGGGATTTCTGAGAAATTTTGAGACATGTGAACTTTGCAAATTAAACAACTTAAACTTATCACACTTAAAAATATTTATGGAATTTCGACAAAATTAACTTGAAAAATACAATTTTATCCAATATTGAATTTCACTATTTGAATATAATTTAATCAATTTTATTAATATTTATAAGTATTTATAATAATTCTCATTATTCAATTAATAAACTATCAAAATTGAAATAAAATATTATTTACCATCTAAATGTTTCATTATGTATTTATATAGCTTGAGTGAGCCTAATGGTTAAGAGCATGTGTGAGTATGTATGCCTTCATAGAGTTGGCACAAATCGCTCTGCTGAGGTGAGTCCCTTGTCCCAGAAATAAGTGGGTTTTATACAACAATTTGGTGTCTAGCTTGGCAGTGACCTTAAAATTGGAAAATAATAATAATAATAATAATCCAACACTTTAATTCTAGTTTGTAGTCCTAAAAATAATTTAAAGAACTTTTTTATTTTTATTTTAACAGTATTAAAATATAAAGCAAATTTATAAATATTCTAATTGTTTTAGTAATTTAATAGATTTATGTGTTATTACACAACATAAAATATGTGTAAGAAAATAAATATCAAATTAACTTGAAAATAGAAAGATTAATAATGAAAGATAATTTTTTTTAAAGAAGTCATCTACTTAACAATAAAACAAATATATAAAATTAAATAATTCAAAAACTAAATTTGTTCGTATTATATATAAAATAAATAATATAATTATAATTGATTCATAATATATCTTAATTTTGATTAAAATTCCATAAACAAAATATTATAAACCATATAAAATCACTCTTAAATTTGTAAAATTCATTATACTTTTGTACACATACTTGCTAATTAGAAGCAATCTCTTTTTTACATCTATCTGGAAAGGTAGTTTATTCACCATTCAACATTAGAAAATAATAAGAAAACTGAGGCATTTGTTGAATTCATTATAATTTTTGTACACATATTTGCTAATTAGAAGAAGTCTCTTTTTTACATCTATGTGGATAAGTAGTTTATCCATCATTCAAAAGTAAACAATAATAAGAAAACACATCTATGTGGATGAGTAGTTTACCCACCATTCAAAACTAAACAATAATAAGAAAACATATGCATATGGAGTTTTTGTAACTTATGTTGGGAATCGGTAAACCCCATAAAAAGGCTTTTGTTTGTTGTTGGAGGGCACATTCATCACCCACCGCCTTGCTTTGTCCCAAACAATAAACATAGCAATAACTCCACCAAATCCAATTCCAATTCCTAGTGCCAATGCTATCAATGACACCTTTTCATTGACATAGCTTAGCCATCCTCTTTTATCATTACTCGTGTCTCTGGTGGGTGTTTTCTTCAGCGTCTCCTTTTGCTCGCATGTTGGTAGAGGAAATATGCATAAGCACTCATTCCTTTCAAAAGATGTTACATTGAAAGTGGAAAATTGTGTACCCTTTGGGATTGGCCCACAAAGTTTGTTAGATGAAACATCAAAAGAAGCTAACATTGATAATTTAGAGAGGACTTCGGGAATCAATCCACTCAAATTATTTTTTGACAAGTCCAATTCCTCTAAAGAAGGTATCATACTAAGAGACCCAGGGATACGTCCTTCCAAGTGATTTCCAGATAAATTCAATAGTCGTAAGCTTTTCATGCTTCCTATGCTTGCAGGGATTTCTCCTGTAAGATTATTACAAGACAAATCCAATATAATATTTGTGGGCAATAGATATGACAAATTATAGTCATATCTTTTCATGTCAATTATAATTTCCTCATATATTTCAATATTATTTGACGCATTTGCAAACCCAGAGAGTCTCTCAAGATGAGTTGGTATCCTTCCACTGAATTTGTTGTTGGATAAATCCAACACATACAACCTTGTAAGATTTGTGATTTGTTGAGGAATACAACCATGCAGATTATTATAAGCAAGGATTAAAGCTTCCAAATCCTTAAAAGATGTGAAGTATTCAGGAAGTTCCCCTGTCAATCCATTTTTCCTTAAATCCAGTAGCTGAAGTTTAGTGCAGTTGACCAGAGATGCAGGCAATGCCCCAAAAAATTTATTAGAATGACCAGAGAAAATTGTCATAGACGTGCAATTTCCAATGCTTTCAGGAATCGGCCCTTCCAAGTTGTTTTCTGATAGATCCAATGTGTCTAATGAAATCAAACCATTGATACTTTTAGGAATACATCCTGATAAACTGTTATCATATAAGACTAGAGAATAGAGAGAGTTTAGTTGACCTATGCTATAGGGGATATGCCCAGTTAATTTGTTTGAATGCAAATCTAAAAATCGAAGGGAATGGAGCTTGCCAATGGCTCTTGGAATTGTGCTGGTCAAATTGTTCTTTGAAAGATCAAGATATCGAAGGTTCTTTAAATTGGTAATGGATTTGGGTAGACTTCCGGTGAGTGTATTGTTTCTAAGGTTTAGATAAGTTAAATGACGCAAATTGGCAACGGCTATCGGAATCCTGCCCGTCAAAAAGTTTGAAGAAATAAATAGTTCTGTTAATTGAGAGAAATTAAGAATGGCTTTGGGTATATTGCCAGTGAGTCTATTTTGAGAAAGACTTAAGTACGTCAATTTGGTCAACTTGGCAATGTGTGCAGGGATGTTAGTTAGACTGTTTCCAGAAAGACGTAAGTACGTCAAATTGGTCAACTTGGCAATGTGTGCAGGGATGTTAGTTAGACTGTTTCCAAAAAGATCTAAGTATGCTCGTTGTGAGGTTAAGACGACCGAGAGACAGATAGGAGAAAGGAAGCCTAAATATCTCAAAAAGAATAGAATCAGAAATATTCAAGTCAGAGATGGATAGTTGTGTAAGTTGTGTCAAATTACTTAACTGACATGGTATATTGCCTGAGAAATCGTTCCCTTCCAGAAACAGGGACTCCAGTTTCTGCAACAGACCCAACTCTACTGGAATGGAACCGTTGAGCTCATTGAAGCTGAGGTCAAGAACTCGCAACTCTTTAAGCTGGCCCAACTCAACTGGAATAGAACCCCCGATGCCAGAGTCACAGAGGTCAAGTACTCGCAACTCTTTAAGGTGGCCAAAGAGCCCTGGGATTTCTCCATTTAGTTCAAAATTATAGGAAAGATTCAGGGTGTGGAGATTTTGCATCTGGCCTAATTCGGCTGGGATTGACCCACTGAAGTCATTCCAGCTGAGGTCAAGTATTCGCAATGACTTAAGGTGGCCAAACTGGGGTGGAATTCTTCCAGATAAACCCTGATCAGAAATATTGAAACTGCGCAATAAAGACAGATTTCCAAGCGAGGGAGAAAGGGTACCTTTCAACCCTTGGTTACCTTGCCATGCCGACCAAGAGAGGTCAATGCCCACGACTCTTTTGGTGTGCTTCCTGCAGCGAACACCATACCATGACGAGCACATGTTATCGGAATTATCTGCCGTCCAGTTGGAAAGCAAGCCAGATGGATCCGCCGTGATGGACTTTTTGAACGACAAGAGAGCGTGGAGATCCCTTTCATCGTGGGCGTCCATTGATGACAATGCAGATTCAGTTTCTTGAACCATGAGTTCAGAATCAGAATGACGTTGAAGCCAAGTAGATTGGAATTCACCGGGCATTTGTTCATATAACCCATTTCCCCGATGATGAGAATGGGAATACAGCTTCCACTTTGGGTGATTGGTAGACCACGCTGCAGGCAGAGAGGCAGCGATGCACAGAAGCAAAAATTTCAGAACCTCCATTTCTTCCTTTCCCACTACAAAGCCTTTCAGAGCGTGCGAGTACTTGTGTGCTCTTGTCTATCTACACACATACATATATATAACTACGGCCGTCTTAATAAAGAAGTCCTGCCTGGAGATGCGGAGCGATATTTTTTCGGAGAAATGAATGTGTGGGGCACGCAAATGAAAGGAATGCTTAGGGAGATCGTGGAAAACTTTATCCAAAGGAAATCGTGTGGTATCAATACAGCGTTATCCCTAAAGGGTGGGTGGTCTTTCACGAGAAATGGCGATTTTAGAAAACTTTTTATCGGTTCGAATCCATCGGAATTTGTAAAGCAAATGGAATCTCGTATGGACGGATGCTAATATGGCGGGCGGGTCCACAGGGTTTTGAAAAGTAAATGAAATATGGTATTGCGGGCTAGTTATAAGAAAAATAAACGAAATATGGTATTGCGGGATAGTTATAAAGTTTAGAACGTATTTTTATATATTAAGCATTCTTAACATAATTCAAGAGAAAACTGCTTCCCTAAAACTTTAATATTTATTGTATCATGGTTTTTAAATTATATTTTATTATATAATAATGAATTATGACTTATTTTGTTATTTTTTATATATAAATAAATAACTTTTATTAAATTTAAAACAATATAAACTTAAGACACTCTTTTCTTTAAAAGAGGTTCTCTCATATATGCTCATCATATAACCGTAACTTTTATTAACGGTTTACAAATAAAAAGGAAAATCGTAGGCTTAATATTTAATGCACAGTCGTCATGTAACCTTCAGTTTTATTAATTCTTTAGCAATTAAAAAAATTATTAATCATTTATTCTATTCTTAATATTATAGGTCGTTTAATTAAAAAAAACGCAATTTGAAACCATCGTACTTGTATTTTTTTAAATATGATTCGAATTTTATTTATTTAGTTTTCGTAATTTAGACTTTCCTTTTGCAAGATTTGCGTTACCTTTGATGTAAGTTTAAACTTCTTAGTTGTAAATTCAAAATTGAGCTTTATTATTAAGTTAGGATTAATTACATATATAATTTAAATTTAATTTAAAATTAAATATTAATTCTATTTCAATATATATATATATATATATATAAATTATTTTTATTTATATAAAAAAGATAAAATATATATTTTTTAATATTTTACAATTTGGTATAGAAAAAAAATAGATGGCACATACAAATGACTGTAACATTATATTCAAAATTTAAAAAAATTCTAATAAATATTAAACTATTTTTTTATATATTTGATAATGTCTCAAAAAATTAAATTAACTTGGATTTTTAAATATTGACTTATCAAATAATTACAAGTATTAATTTTGTTAGTTTTCAAATTTTCACAATATGAAGAAATTAATATATGACATGAAATTAAATGTTCAAAAAATGTACTCATTAGAAAATGTTTTTCTATGGAATTTAAGATGATCTCTTAATATAAAAATATTTATAGCCCATGTATGTGTAATGGAATTGATGGTTAAGAGTAAGTGTTTCCTCCTAAGGGGTCACAAGTTCAAAACTAGAGGGTTGTAGAGTATGTATGTGTGTAATAAATTGACTTATTAAAAAAATCCACACCTTTCTCTATGCCTTTACCATCTCCAAGTTTCTTAAAATTATTGTAAAATCCCACCCACTCCAAGTTTCTTAAAGTTATTGTAAAATCCCACCTATTTATTCACCTTTATGCCCTCAATGCCCTCTAAGTCACTACATTGAATATGGTGATTTCTCTTTCACTATAATTTCCTCACAAATTTCCAAATATATGCCTATCTAAAAGTTTCCATTACATTAAAGAAAAATTCCCCACCTATTTCTTTGACTTTATGTCCCTTGTGCATTTGACATTGAATATGGTGATTTCTCTTTCGCTATAATTTCCTCACAAATTTCCAAATATATGCCTATCTAAAAGTTTCCATTACGTTAGTGAAAAATTCCCCACCTATTTCTTGGAATTTATGCCCCTTGTGCATTTGACATTAAATATGGTGATTTCTCTTTCACTATAATTTCCTCACAAATTTCCAAATATATGCCTATCTAAATGTTTCCATTACAGTAATGAAAAATTCCCCACCTATTTCTTGGACTTTATGTCCCTTGTGCATTTGACATTGAATATGGTGATTTCTCTTTCTCTATAATTTCCTCACAAATGTCCAAATATATGCCTATCTAAAAGTTTCCATTACGTTAGTGAAAAATTCCCCACCTATTTCTTGGACTTTATGTCCCTTGTGCATTTGACATTGAATATGGTGCTTTTGTTTCACTATAATTTCCTCACAAATTTCCAAATATATGCCTATCTAAAAGTTTCCATTACAGTAATGAAAAATTCCCCACCTATTTCTTGGACTTTATGTCCCTTGTGCATTTGACATTGAATATGGTGATTTCTCTTTCACTATAATTTCCTCACAAATTTCCAAATATATGCCTATCTAAAAGTTTCCATTACATTAATGAAAAATTCCCCACCTATTTCTTGGACTTTATGTCCCTTGTGCATTTGACATTGAATATGGTGATTTCTCTTTCACTATAATTTGCTCACAAATTTCCAAATATATGCCTATCTAAAAGTTCTCATTACATTAATGAAAAATTATCCACCTATTTCTTGGACTTTATGTCCCTTGTGCATTTGACATTGAATATGGTGATTTCTCTTTCACTATAATTTCCTCACAAATTTCCAAATATATGCCTATCTAAAAGTTTCCATTACATTAATGAAAAATTCCCCACCTATTTCTTGGACTTTATGTCCCTTGTGCATTTGACATTGAATATGGTGATTTCTCTTTCGCTATAATTTCCTCATAAATTTCCAAATATATGCCTATCTAAAAGTTTCCATTACGTTAGTGAAAAATTCCCCACCTATTGCTTGGACTTTATGTCCCTTGTGCATTTGACATTGAATATGGTGATTTTGTTTCACTATAATTTCCTCACAAATTTCCAAATATATGCCTATCTAAAAGTTTCCATTACATTAATGAAAAATTCCCCACCTATTTCTTGGACTTTATGTCCCTTGTGCATTTGACATTGAATATGGTGATTTCTCTTTCACTATAATTTCCTCAAAAATTTCCAAATATATGCCTATCTAAAAGTTTCCATTACATTAATGAAAAATTCCCCACCTATTTCTTGGACTTTATGTCCCTTGTGCATTTGACATTGAATATGGTGATTTCTCTTTCACTATAATTTCCTCACAAATTTCCAAATATATGCCTATCTAAAAGTTTCCATTACATTAATGAAAAATTCCCCTCCTATTTCTTGGACTTTATGTCCCTTGCGCATTTGACATTGAATATGGTGATTTCTCTTTCGCTATAATTTCCTCACAAATTTCCAAATATATGCCTATCTAAAAGTTTCCATTATGTTAGTGAAAAATTCCCCACCTATTTCTTGGACTTTATGTCCCTTGTGCATTTGACATTGAATATGGTGATTTCTCTTTCACTATAATTTCCTCACAAATTTCCAAATATATGCCTATCTAAAAGTTTCCATTACATTAATGAAAAATTCTCCACCTATTTCTTGGACTTTATGTCCCTTGTGCATTTGAGTCAATGTCGTGCATAAAACCACTGCTTTATCTATAGTTTCCTCACAACTTTCTAACTCTATTTCCATCTCCAAGTTTTCATAAAATTATTGAAGAAATCTCCATTTTCTTAACCTAACTTGAGAAAATAAGATCAATTTTTTCCTATAATTTCTAAACAAATTTCCAACTCTATTCTCATTGCAAACTTCATCAAGTAATCAAAACCTCCCCACCTAGTTCTTGTCCTTTGTGTTCCCAATGCATTTGAATCAATTGGGTGAATATGACCATTTCTCTTTCTCTATATTTTCCTTGTAACTTTTCAATTATTTTGCTATCACCAAGTTTTCATAAAATTATTGAAAAAAAAACCCACCTATTTCTCGACCTCTATGGCCACACAACTTTTCAACTCTATCATCATTACTCATTTTGTTAAAAAATATTGAAAACATCCACATCTATTTATTGGCTATATGCATCTAGTTAACTCGAGTCAATTAGGTGAACAAAATAATTTATCTTTCTCTATAATTTCCTTAGAACATTCCAACTCTATCACCATCTGCAATTTTCCATAAAAACAATAAAAATATCTCAATGCATTTCTTGGCCTCTATGCCCCTAGTGCTTTCTAGTCAATTGAGTGAATACAATCCTTCTCTTTCTCTATAATTTCCTCACATCTTTCCAACTCTATTGCCATCGCCAAGTTCCCATAAAAGTAATGAAAAATCCCCACCTATTTCTTGACCTTTATGCACCTAAACCATTAGAATGAGCGGAGAGAACACATTCATTTCTCTTTCTTTATAATTACCTCACACTTTCTAACTCTATTGTCATTGCCAAGTTTCCATTAAATTGCAAAAAAATTGTCCACCTGCTTTTTGACATCTCTACCCTTAGTCCTAGTTATTGGGGTGAATAATGTCATATCTCCCTCTACAATTACCTCACAACATTCCAACTCCATTGCTATCTCCAAGTTTACATAAAATGATTGAAAAATATCCATCTATTTGTTGGCCTTTTGGACCCAATACACTCAAATTATGTAAGTGAATACAAATATTTGTCTTTTATAAATTTGTTAAAAATTATTGAAAAAATCCACACCTATTTATTGGTTGTATTTGGGCATTTCTCTTTTATTGTAATGGTCTCACAACATTCCAACTTTATGAACATCTACAAGTTTCCATAAAATATTGAAAAAATCCCAATGTATTTCCTGGCCTCTATGCCCTTAATTATTGTGAATACAATTATTTCTCTTTCTCTACAATTTTTTAACAATTTCCAACTTTATCACCATTACCAAATTTCTATACAAATTATAAACATATCTATCTATTTCTTAACTTTATCTACCTAATCCTTCTGAAATAAGAAAAAAATACACACCTATTTCTCTTTCTCTATAATTACCTTACACTTTTATTCCCATTTACAAAGTTTCTATTAAATTACAAAAACATCTCCACCAACTTTATGGCCTTACTACTCCTGATCCTAATTATTGTAGTGAATAAAGCCATATATCTCTGTACAATTACATCACAACTATTTCACTGTACTTCCCCATACAATTACTTCACAAGGCTAATTTTTTATTTTTATTTTTTTAAACTTTCTTTCTGTATAACTATTATCTCAACTTGTCTAACTCTCGACTTTTCAACTCTACCACGATCTTCTGTCTTTTCCCATTCTCACTCCAACTCATATTAAACCTTGACGATGCAACCATGCTTTCTTTATCAAATAATTTAAACTGAATGTGCCTCGTAAAGACTTTTAAATGCCCACCCTATAGACTAAAGAAGTTAGTGGGACCTCCATAATTATGTACACGGAAGTTAAGTGGACTTCTATTTCACAATCAATTTCTCTATCCCACACGCGTTTGAACGGAGATGGAATATGTAAAAACGGCTATTTGTCTCTCTAATATGGCTATGGAAGTTAACTGGACTTCTATTTCACGGAGATTTGTCTCTCGAATATGTAAAAACGGCTATTTGTCTCTCTAATATGGCTATAACTCCTCTACTTCGTATCGACGAATGAGGGCAAATGAAGAGGAAGCAACGTTCAAAATTATACATTATAATTATACACATATAATTATATGCATAATAATGCATAATTAAAATTTATATAATATGATTTTCAAATTATTTATATATATATGAAATGAAATGTTATGTTGTGATTTAGTTGGAAGATTTCAATTAAAAAGATCTTATTACATAAATTTAAATTTGATTTTGCAGAATATTTAAAATTAAATTATTTTATTTTTAATATTTAAAAAAATATTTAAGTAAAAATTTAATTTATTATTATATTTTGTATATATATAGTTGGTAAAAAAATAATTTAACAAAGTTAATAATATAATATGAGATTTTCATTTTAATAAAATATTTTTTTGTTTTAAATTAATAGAAATTATTAATATAACTTCACATAGTTTTTATTATATTATTGATTAAGATAAAATTAAATAATATATTTAATTTAATAAAAATTAAAAATTAAATTAAAGGAAGAACACTCTCCAGAATTTCATTTTAATAAAATATTTTTTTTTTGTTTTAAATTAATAGAAATTATTAATATAATTTCATATAGTTTTTATTATATTATTGATTAAGATAAAATTAAATAATATATTTAATATATTTAATTTAATAAAAATTAAAAATTAAATTAAAGGAAGAATACTCTCCAGAAAACTCTGAATCACAAGAAATCAGGCAAGAAAGAAACAATTCTCAAGACAAGTGTAACATCTCCAAAATAACACACGTAAAAGACATTAAAAAAAACAATAGTAATAACGTTAAACTATTTACATACATTAATTACCTCCCCATCTCTTAAGTTCACCGAGGCTTTGATCTATGTTTGAATTAAATCTAGGGTTTTTATGTCATGCTCGGACTCCCATACAGGAAAATCCGCATCGCATTAATATGACTGACGTGCTGACAGGATTAGGACAGTCCTTCTCCCTTGCTATTAACAACAACTCCTCCCAACACTCGACACATAAGCCTCCTCATCTGTAGCCATTAAGCTCCACTGCACTGACATTTAAGGGAAACTGCAGGGAGGACACCTTTCTCGGGATTCTGCAATGGTTCGACGGAGGAGATCTCCTCCATTGCATCGGACGGTTGGCTGCCCCCCAATTGTTGGTTCAACTTCTCATTACCCAACGACGGAACTCATTTCGCTCTTTTGGTTTTTTGAGTTTGGCTCTGCCTGGGTTACGCTGTCTGCCATGGTTGCAGGCCGAGGACTCCACAGGTAATCCTGCACCCTTAAGTGACAAGTTTGCTTGATATACTTGCAGGTCAGGGTGAGATCAATCTCCTATTCGATGATTATGTCTATGCTTTTCGATTTATTCCCTTTTCGGCACTACCGGTGAATCCTAATGCATTTGTTTCTATCTGGTTATAGGTTGGTTAGGGGTGCCAGGTATCTGCTCCACCATCAATAGATGAATGGGGTACCCTCACCTCCAGGCTGGCTCCTCTCCTCTCCCGGGTAAGTCCACATATTCTTCCCTGAGCCAGGATTGCATGGTGGTTTATCAGAGGTTGTCGAATCTTCTTATGGCTACATGTTTGTATATATCTATCTTGTCAAGTTGGGCTGCTATGATTTTCTGGAAACAAAAGGGGTTTTTGTTGTTGTTTTGTTGTTGAATTTTTTCCATGACTTCGCCGCTCAATGAAGGGTTTCCTCGGTTTCTTTTTTTCTTCCTCTGGACTCTGCTGAAGCGGCATACCATAAATTCATTGTGCTTACTAGTTACATCATAGCTTTAGCAGAACTCTTCTTATGACTCTGGAGCCAACTCTGTCTCGGCCTGTTGTTAAATATGATTGACTGTTTGATTTCCTCGCCTGTTAGCACGAGTTGAGAAAGTATGGTATTTTACCTTGTTATATGGTGGTCCGTGTTTTCCATTTTAATGTCTGATATAAATTCTTGTGGCTTAAACGCTGGGATTGAGGCATTCAACCCTTGTATGGAAGTTATGTGACTGCTCGGTACTTCTTACTTCTCTGGTTCCAATATATGTGTATTCTGTCAACTCTGTGCGTGAAATGCGAGTTTAAGTACTTTTACTCTACCTGTAGCTATATGTAATTTTTCTCTGTATGTGCAAAGACAATATAACTCGTCTTATTCTGTTGGTAGCATTACTTATTAGCATTACTTATTTTGGTTTTAGCTAGCAATAATTGTTGAGGACCGGTTTCCGTCAAACCCTTATGAATATTATCAATTTCCTTAACCTACTGAGTATATGGCGTTCACTCCCTCGGATAAAGTTGGGTTTGGCTGTTATGATCTTTTCATTAAACTATATAAATGTGACTCAAATGCGTTTGTTGTGCTTCTAATTCTTACATATATAAATATGCATACTTTTTACTCTCCGGGTTTTAGAGTTCTTTTATTAGAACAGAAAGAGTCGTGTCCCAAATGAGCAGGCCGGTATGCGGCCAATCCAATTCATTATTCCAGGTCCTTAATTGCTCTTATTCTTGTTAATTTTCACCGTTGGAATTCATGACGATCCCGTAAGAAATAATTGGTGTATTGTGGTGTTTTACTGGTTCCCGGGGTAAAGTATTTTCCCTTCAGGTTCCTCCTCTAAACTGTCATTCGTTTTTTTCTCTTTTTTTTTGTTTCCTTAATGTATGGAAATAAACCCTTCCCCATATTTTATATCATCCAAACGTATAAAGGGCAGAGTCTTCAATTGCAGTTGATCAGGGTAACTACTTAACTGGTTGTTCCAAGCTTGAAGGCTTTAGCCATTGAAAGCCTTCTACTGTCATCTAAGGGTCATAAGGAGACTAGCCTATCTTATACACACTGACCAACTCAGAACTATAATATACCTCACACTCAAACTGTTTCTTCTGTGCACTGTTTATCATTCCTCTTTTCCTTATTTCGCAACTGTTCTATAGTACTAGTCTAAACAACTGAAAAGGAGCATTCAATAGTATTGTAATTACAACATTAGAATTGTCATAATGGTACTTACCGGTATCCAGTATGCACAGCACTTATCCTTTCTTTATTCAGAACCTGGTCACCACTGGTTCTTGGCTTGTCTTCCTCCCGTCCACGAGATTTGTTGACACATCCCAAATCTCCCCCCAAGCGTGTCTGCCAGGTCACAACCTTCAGCAAACTTTCCTCTGCATTGTCGTGCCAATGCTATCTGGTCCTTACCAGACTTAGCATAATTTTGCCATCATGTACCCGTCTGTCCCTACAACACAGTTCTTTTCTCCCCCCCCTCCTCTTTTCCTTTTCCCACCCCCTTTCCTTGGGTGGTTATGGTTAGGAGGAACAGTTAGGGTTTCTTTCTTTTTATTTGGAAACTGTTTCATTATAAAAAGAAAACAACTTCTAGATGGGAAGTTACAATTTCCAAGTATGATTCGATTATAATTTTTTTCCAGTGCAGAGTCAACAATTATTATTAATTCAAAACAGTAAATAGCACATTGTCCAATGTCTTTTAACCTATAACAGTAATAAAATATTTACAGCCATCTTTATCCGGGAATATTACATCTTCCCCCCCTGAGATTGGACATCGTCCCGATGTCTTCCAGCCATGAACAGTTCTAGGTAATTTATTCTCATAAACTCTTCATCTTCCTAAGTGGCCTCATCAGGCCCAAAGTGCTGCCATTGCACTTTAACTTGGGTAATATCTCGCTTCCGCAGGGTTACCTCTCTCCGATCGAGTTTTCTCAGCGGTTCTACTTGGATCTCTCCTTCGAGTTCTACCTGCACATGCAACATCTTACGTCAGTTTCCTTTTAAAGGAAAACGATTATACAGATTTATCGGCGATAATCCTCACATGAGCAGCCTGCCAATAAATTACATGGTTAGGGTCATAAACATAATTTCTCAATATGGAAACATGAAAGACATTATGAATCCGCATGTGACTTGGTAGGGCGAGCTGGTAGGCTACGGGTCCCACTCTTGCTAGGATCTGGAATGGGCCACAGTATCGAGGTGCCAATTTGGCACACCCGTTCCACTGTAGTGAACTTTTCCTTGCGCGTATCCTCACAAAGACATGGTCCCCGACTTGATATTCCTTAAATCTTCTTTTCTTATCAGCAAAGTTCTTCTGCCTATCCTGGGCTGCCTTCAAATTTGATCCTGCCTTTTTCACCAGTTCTTCCATTTCTTTAAGCATCTCGGGACCCAGCATCAATCTATCCTCCGATCCACCCCAGCTCGAGGTGGTGCGGCACTTCCGCCCATATAATACCTTGAAAGGACAAATCCGCAATGAGGTGTGGTAGTCGTTATTGTAAGCAAATTCGACCAAGTGCAAGTAATCCTCCCACTTGGCTGGTTGCTGCATTACGTATGCCCTTAACATATCCTCGACTACCTGGTTCACTCGTTCTGTTTGTCCGTCCGTTTGAGGATGATTAGCCGTGCTAAAATTCAGCTGTGTTCCCAATTCTTCAAACAGAGTCCTCCAAAAGACTGATGTAAATTTTACATCCCTGTCGGAAACTATTACCTTTGGCAACCCATGCAATCTAAATATATTCTGCATGAACACATGTGCAATCTGTGTAGCTCTATAAGTAGATTGTACCGGTATGAAATGTGCTGACTTGCTTAGTTTGTCTACCACTACCATGATGGAATCATTACTTTTCTTTGTCTGAGGCAGACCCGTTATAAAATCCATGGATATGGTTTCCCATTTCCATTCTGGTACAGGTAGCGGCTGTAATAATCTCGCAGGGTGCTGATGTTCTGCTTTGATTTGTTGACACTCCAAGCATCGCGCCAAATAACTTGCCACGTCTTTCTTCATTCTTGGCCAAAAATATTCCTTTCACAATGCAGTAACCATCTTTTGATAACCGGGATGTCCGGCATAGTGACTCTTGTGAAATTCGTCCAATATCAGATTTTTGACATGGTTCTTATCAGGCACATACAGCCTCTCCTTATAATACAACATTCCGACAATGTTTATGGCATAATCTGGTTGTTTTTCATTGCTGGTGGGTTGCAGTATTTGTTGTTTTATTTGCTGGTAATTAGCATCTTTTTCAGCTGCACTAATAATAATTTCCCTGAAGGGACTTTTCCCTTCACTATAGGAGATTTCATATAGACACTGCACTTTTCTGCTTAAAGCATCCGCCACCATGTTTTCCTTTCCCTTTAAATGCTTAATTTCAAAATCAAATCCACTAAGAAAGTTTGCCCACCATGCTTGCCTTGCATTCAGTGTGGGTTGACTAAAATAATTAGTTAGGCTGTGGTGATCGGTTAATAGCAAAAATTTTCTGCCCATCAAGTAATGTCGCCACATTTTCAGGGCATGGATCACGGCTGCCAACTCTAAATCGTAAGTAGAATATTTCTGCTCATGCTCTTTCAATTTCTGTGATTCATAGGCTATTACCTTTCCTTCTTGCATCAATACACCCCCTACTCCTTCTTTTCTTGCATCTATACACACCACATAGTTTTTATTGGGGTCCGCAATGCTTAAAACAGGTGCCGTGGTGAGCAGGTGTTTGAGTTGCTCAAAGCTCCTTTGACATTCCGAGGTCCACCTGAAGGCCCTCCCCTTTTTCTACAGGGAAGTAATGGGGTATGCTACCCTTGAGAACCCTTCCACAAACCGCCTATAATAGCCGGCTAATCCCATAAAAGAGCAGATGTCGCCACATCTTTAGGTACCGGCCAATCCATTATTGTCTTTATTTTCTCAGGGTCAACTGCAATTCCTTCCTTAGTGATTATATGCCCCACGTACTATATCTGTTCTTTATAAAATTCACATTTACTGAATTGAGCGTACAACTGATGTTCTCGGAGGGTTTGCAGTACCAACCTGAGATGCTCTTTGTGTTCCTCCATAGTGCGAGAATAAATCAAGATGTCATCAATAAAAATCAGCATGAACTTGTCCAAGTACTAGTGGAATACGCTATTCATTAAACACATAAAAGTGGCAGGGGCGTTGGTCAACCCAAAGGGTAGTACCACAAATTCATAGTGACCATATCGTGTTGTGAAAGCGGTTTTAGCTATATCTTCTTCCTTAATCCAGACTTGGTGATATACCGACCACAGGTCAATTTTCAAAAAAATTGTTGCTCCCTTTACCTGATCGAACAACTCATCAATACGGGGCAGCGGATATTTATTTTTGATAGTCAATTTATTTAGCTGCCGATAATCTATGCACATGCGTAGGGTCCAATCTTTCTTCTTAACGAACAACACTGGGGCTCCCCAGGGTGACACACTGGGGCAGATATAATTTTTATCCAGCAGCTCCTGCAACTGCATCTTTAACTTTGTCAATTCCAGTATACTCATTCGATAGGGTGCCCGGGATACCGGAGCTGCTCCTGGCACTAATTCAATGGTAAAATCTATGTCCCACTTCGAAGGTAACCCGGGGATTTCCTTCGAGAATACATTAGAAAACTCCTGTATTACAGGGATATTTTTCATTGCTGCTATCTTTTTTTTTGTGTCAGCATAACCCACTTAGATCGCGTAAATCCGACATCCCTTCCTGATGCATTTTGCTAACTAGGAGGCGGTTATAGGCCAAAGCTGCACTAACCGTCTGATCCCCTGCATTTCTTGCTTAATCCCCAGCTCATCCCTATAGTTGATAGTCTTGGTTTTGCAATTAATTACAGACCAGTGTTTTTCTAACCAATCCATACCAATTAAAACATCATAAGAACCAAGGGGAAGCATATTTAAATCTGATGTAACTAACTGGTCTGCTATTTTTAAGGGGCAGTTTTTAACTTTGGCATTCACCTGTCTCCTTGCCCTTGTAGCCAGCTGAACTAGCCAAGGGTATTTGAATTTAACAGGTTGTAACCTGCACTGCTCCACAATTCTAGGGCTAACATAACTTAGTGTTGCACCAGGGTCAATTAAAATAGTGACTGTAAGGTCTAAGAGTGTACCTTCAAATTCCACCATAGTCGGCTGGTACTCTGCTTGGCGATCCTCTAGAGCCGCATTAATCCTCGGAAGGCTTCGTCCTACATCACCTACTGTAGAGGCTTCATAAACCTGGGACACCTGATCAGTTCCTTTGCGTTGAGGACAACTTTTCACATAATGGGGGCCTCCACAGCCCCAACATTGCATTGGAGGCCTTGTTGTCCCCTCATTGTCATTTTTTCCAAATTGGTCATTAAGCCTAGACTCATTGGGAGGCTTTAGTCACAACGAATTCTTTTGTGAATTTTTTCCGCTGGTTTTCCCTTTGGAAAAACTTCTATGTCCTCCACTACGGCTACCCTTGGTACTACCAGTCAATCTGCTGCTTTTCTTATCCAACCATCTCTTATGTAGGCAGTCTCCCTTTTGTTTGCTCTGTTGGTAACACATCCGGGCTTTATGAATGGCCTCGTCCATCATTTTTGGATTATCGAATTCGATTCTTTCCCTCATACCCAAGGGTAGACAGCTAACAAACCTCTTTACTTTGGCTTTTTCCTCTCGGATGTAGGGCACGTAGCGGAGCAGAGAGGTAAAACTAGTGATGAATTCGTCCATAGTCTGTTGTCCCAAGCACAGATCATGGAATTCTCTAGCGTTTTCATCATAGAAGCGTTCTATCAAGTATCTTTCCTTAAAGTACTTTTGAAATTTTTCCCAGGTAATAGTCTCTTCACTTACTCCCTTGACCATCTTCACCTCCTCCCATCACAAGGTGGCCTTCCATTGTAGTTGAAAGATGGCCAACCTTGCCTTAAGGTTCTGGTCATATTCGTACAATTGAAAATATTTGTTCATGTTGATCAACCATGCTTCAGCGGCTTCCTCTTGTTCTCTGTCAAAATGTGGCAGTTTAATCTTACAAAATTCCCCTTGCAACTCTATCTGCTGCCTTTTTGACGTTTGCTGTTCAGAGGCATTATCAGACCGTTCCTTCTCCCTACCTTCCGACTCTCCAGGTGCTGTGTTTTGGTCCTGCTCCCCTGATATTCCTTGTTGCTCAACACTGGGGTGTGGTGGTATCTGATTTTGCTTATCCGAAAGACTCTTTGTGATTCTCTCCTATTCCATCGTTATTCTGGCATTATCCTCTCTTAACCGGGCCATTTCATGCTTCAGTTCTTGCACAGTTTCCAGAATGGTACGGTTCACACTTCAAGTCTCCTCTCCAAGCTGTACCCATAGCTCAGGATGGTTCCCTGTAGGTTCTTGACCTGCTACAAATCCCTGGGATACGCTATCTGTTCTTCTCATCTTGTCAATTTTGCTCTTGTACTCAAACAGAATTTATCAGGGGAATAATTAAACAGGTTATTAGTTGTTATATGTATATAAATATATTTCCCACACCACTGTCCCAGAGGTCACAATTTCTGGAACTTGGCTCTGATACCATATGTAACATCTGCAAAATAACACACGTAAAAGACATTAAAAAAAAACAATAGTAATAACATTAAACTATTTACATACATTAATTACCTCCCCATCTCTTAAGTTCACCGAGGCTTTGATCTATGTTTGAATTAAATCTATGGCTTTTATGTCATGCTCGGACTCCCATACAGGAAAATCCGCGTCGCATTAATATGATTGACGTGCTGATGGGATTAGGACAGTCCTTCTCTCTTGCTATTAACAGCAACTCCTCCCAACACTCGACACATAAGCCTCCTCATCTGTAGCCATTAAGCTCCACTGCATTGACATTTAAGGGAAACTGCAGGGAGGACACCTTTCTCGGGATTCTGCAATGGTTCGACGGAGGAGATCTCCTCCATTGCATCGGACGGTTGGCTGCCCCCCAAATGTTGGTTCAACTTCTCATTACCCAACGACGGAACTCATTTTTCTCTTTTGGTTTTCTGAGTTTGGCTCTGCTTGGGTTACGCTGTCCGCCATGGTTGTAGGCCGAGGACTCCATAGGTAATCCTGCACCCTTAAGTGACAATTTTGCTTGATATACTTGCAGGTCAGGGTGAGATCAATCTCCTATTCGATGATTATGTCTATGCTTTTCGATTTATTCCCTTTTCGGCACTACCGATGAATCCTAATGCATTTGTTTCTTTCTGGTAACAGGTTGGTTAGGGGTGCCGGGTATTTGCTCTGCCATCAATAGATGAATGGGGTACCCTCTCCTCCAGGCTGTGTCTTCTCCTCTCCCGGGTAAGTCCACATATTCTTCCCTGAGCCAGGATTGCATGGTGGTTTATCAGAGGTTGCCGAATCTTCTTATGGCTACATGTTTGTATATATGTGTCTTGTCAGGTTGGGCTGCTGTGATTTTTTGGAAACAAAAGGGGTTTTCGTTGTTGTATTGTTGTTGAAGTTTTTCCATGACTTTGTCGCTCGACGAAGGGTTTCCTCGGTTTCTTTTTTTTTCCTCTGGACTCTGCTGAAGCGGCATACCATAAATTCATTGTGCTTACCAGTTACATCATAGCTTTAGCAGAACTCTTCTTATGACTCTGGAGCCGACTCTGTCTCGGCCTGTTGTTAAATATGATTGACTGTTTGATTTCCTAGCCTGTTAGCGCGAGTTGAGAAAGTATGGTATTTTACCTTGTTATATGGTGGTCCGTGTTTTCCATTTTAATTTCTGATATAAATTCTTGTGGCTTAAACGCTGGGATTGAGGCATTCAACCCTTGTATGGAAGTTATGTGACTGCTAGGTACTTCTTACTTCTCTGGTTCCAATATATGTGTATTTTGTCAACTTTGTGCATGATTGTGAGTTTAAGTACTTTTACTCTGCCTGTAGCTATACGTAATTTTTCTCTGTATGTGCAAAGAAAATATAACTCGTCTTATTCTGTTGGTAGTATTACTTATTAGCATTACTTATTTTTGTTTTAGCTAGCAATAATTGTTGAGGACCGGTTTCCGTCAAACCCTTATGAATATTATTAATTTCCTTAACCTACTGAGTATATGGTGTTCACTCCCTCGGATAATGTTGGGTTTGGCTGTTATGAGCTTTTCCTTAAACTATATAAATGTGACTCAAATGCATTTGCTGTGCTTCTAATTCTTACATATATGAATATGCATACTTTTTACTCTCCGGGTTTTAGAGTTCTTTTACTGGAACAGAAAGAGTCGTGTCCCAAATGAACAGGCCGGTCTGCGGCCAATCCAGTTCATTATTCCAGGTCCTTAATTGCTCTTATTCTTGTTAATTTTCACTATTGGAATTCATGATGATCCCGTAAGAAATAATTGGTGTATTGTGGTGTTTCACTGTTTCCCGGGGTAAAGTAATTTTCCCTTCAGGTTCCTCCTCTAAACTGTCATTCGTTTTTTTCTCTTTTTTTTTTGTTTCCTTAATGTATGGAAATAAACCCTTCCCCATATTTTATATCATCCAAACGTATAAAGGGTAGAGTCTTCGATTGTAGCTGATCAGGGTAACTACTTAACTGGCTGTTCCAAGCCTGAAGTCTTTAGCAATTGAAAGCCTTCTACTGTCATCTAAGGGTCATAAAGAGACTAGCCTATCTTATACACACTGACCAACTCAGAACTATAATATACCTCACACTCAAATTGTTTCTTCTGTGCACTGTTTATCATTCCTCTTTTCCTTATTTCGCAACTGTTCTATAGTACTAGTCTAAACAACTAAAAAGGAGCATTCAGTAGTACTGTAATTACAACATTAGAATTGTCATAATGGTACTTACCTGTATCCAGTATGCACAACACTTATCCTTTCTTTATTCAGAACCTGGTCACCACTGGTTCTTGGCTTGTCTTCCTCCCGTCCACGAGATTTGTTGACACATCCCAAATCTCCCCCCAAGCGTGTCTGCCAGGTCACAACCTTCAGCAAACTTTCCTCTGCACTGTCGTGCCAATGCTATCTGGTCCTTACCAGACTTAGCATAATTTTGCCATCATGTACCCATCTGTCCCTACAACACGGTTCTTTTCTCCCCCCCCTCCCCCCCCTCTTTTCCTTTTCCCACCCCCTTTCCTTGGGTGGTTACGGTTAGGAGGAACAGTTAGGGTTTCTTTCTTTTTATTTGGCAACTGTTTCATTATAAAAAGAAAACAACTTCCAGATGGGAAGTTACAATTTCCAAGTATGATTCGATTATAATTTTTTTCCAGTGCAGAGTCAACAATTATTATTAATTCAAAACAGTAAATAGCACATTGTCCAATGTCTTTTAACCTATAACAGTACTAAAATATTTACAGCCATCTTTATCCGGGAATATTACAACAAGTAAGGAGAAAGCCCCACCCAACAACAAAAAAGTGAACTTGACAACCTCTCAAGCATCAACAGTTATGAGGATTCGAAGCTGCACAAAATGAATTTTCATTTAACAGCAAAGCAAATCTCCCAGACCAAACTTCTTCTCCAACTGTCTTCAAAAGGATGAACACAACAGATCCCGAAGCTAAGACACCAATGTCCCAAGAACCAGAAGAGATGAAAGAGATGAAAGATAAAGGAAGTTGGAAGACCGTAGAGAAAAAAAAGAAAACTACAACACCAATCTCGCCAAAAAAGATGAGAAGCCACAAAATTAAGAACTAAGAAAATTATAAGTCTCATAGACTAATTTGGTCTCAGTGGACATTAACCACCACCACTACCATCATCAATATTTAATTACTTATAATATGAATAGATAATAAGATAAAATATTTAAATAAAATATAAAACAATAAAATTGTTTTTAACATTATTTGAATTCTAATAAAATAATATATTTTTAATATTTAATTACTTATAATATGAAAAAATAATAAGATAAAATATTTAAATAAGATATAAAACAATAAAATGCCTTTTAGTGTTGTGATTTAGTTTGAAGATTTCAAATAAAGAAATCTTGTTCTTATTACACAAGTTTAAATTTTATTTTTTAGAATATTTAAAATTAAATAATTTATATTTTTAATATTTTTATAAAAAAATTATTAATATAAAAAATTAATTTATTATTACCTTAACATTATTTGAATTTTAATAAAATAATATATTTATAATATTTAATTATTTATATTAGGAAAAAATAATAAGATAAAATATTTAAATAAGATATAAAACAATAAAATGCTTTTTAGTGTTGTGATTTAGTTGGAAGATTTCAAATAAAGAAATCTTGTTCTTATTACATAAGTTTAAATTTTATTTTTTAGAATATTTAAAATTAAATAATTTATATTTTTAATATTTTTATAAAAAAATTATTAATACAAAAAATTAATTTATTATCACCTTTTATTTTTATGTATAGAGAATTGATAAAAAATGATTTAACAAAATTAGTAATATTATCTTAGATTTTGATTTTATCAAAATATTTTTTTTTAATTATAATATATATATATAACTTCACACCGTTTTTATTATATTATTAATTAACATAAAAATTAAAATAATGTATTTATAATATGAATATATAATAAAATAAAATATTTAAATATATAAAGCTTCACACCGTTTTTATTATATTATTAATAACATAAAAATTAAAATAATGTACTTATAATATTTAATTACTTCTAATACGAATATATAATAAAATAAAATATTTAAATAAAATATAAAACAATAAAATACTCTCTAATATTATCTGAATTCTAGTAAAAAATTCTATAAAGATTAAGAAAATATAGTATAAGGATGTTTTTTTCTAATCATTAAAAAATTTAATAGAAAGTTATTAACCTTATTTTTAAAATATACCTAATAAAATTATTTTTTTAAATAAAACGTTAGCAATATTTTTTCTAAGTAAATTTAATCTATTAATATGATACAAAAAAGGGATTACAGTGAGGCTCGACCACAGAAGATCTTAGCAAAAATCATAACTGTTTTTGACTGCCCCAACAGAGGGGAAACCAATCCAAAAGAGTATGAGTCTAAAAAATAGCCCACACAGGGGTAACCAGTTTTACCACAGCATAACAGAAACATTTGAACCAAATCACGAACCTAACCAGAAGACACATAAGACTGAACAGTAACTGAACCATCAACATGACAAAACATCCCCCTGGCTAACACGACACTTGGCACTTAGTCGTCTGGGGCTGGTTCCTCTACAATTGGACACACGTACTTGTCTAAGTCGTCATCCTCGTCTGACATGCCACGTCCATGTGCCGGTTGGCCTCCCTCAGTGCTGCATGCTCCAACACGCGGTCCTGACATGTCTCCTCGGTGACTACCAGAAGCCTGCATGTAATTGAGTTTTCCCTTCTCAACATGTTGACTGCCAGCAAGTACTTGGCCATGCAAGGTGGCCCAAACATCATCAGCTTCCTGATCATCGGTGGTGTCCCGTCCCTTGCTGCTCGGCCCTGTTCTGGTCGCCTCCTCAGCATGATCAGCGAGAGGAGCTAGCGGCTCAATTTCTTCTGTGAAGGTAATTGAGACAGTGGCGAAGATTACTAGGCAATTCAGAAGACTGCGAAAATGGAATTGCATGGTGTGAGTAGTAGGGTGCGGAGGAAGGGGGAAGGCAGCAGTGCGGAGAGCAGCATCTCCACGACCTGTGCCATGGAGCTGTGCTCTGCCTCTGCTGCTTTGGGTCTCTGGGTATCGTCTCATGAAACTAATCAGGTTGGGGTTATCAGAAGAGGAGGCAGGGGAAACCGAGTCGGGGCTAGGCATTGCAGGTGAGCGAAAAAGGTTAGCAATATTACATTAAGAATGAATTTTGATTAGTTTTATACTAAAATTTGCAATAAACAAAATCCAAATATCATAAAAAGAAAAAGTTTGCAATATGTATAACATTGAGAAAGTATAAGATGAAGAATACTTTGAATGCTTATTTTATCCATACATCAAAACTAAAGTTTACAATATCTATAGCACGATTCTATAATATTTGTAAGACAATGATCCATTTGTAAGACAACTTGTCCTGACGATGAACCACACTGGTTGGTTCGAAAAGAATTGACAAATATTCTATCATGTGATTTTAGCCGAAGAATTCTCATAATATTGGCATGGATCACAGAAGCCATTTATTGTCTCATAATATTGGCATGGATCACAGAAGCCATTTATTGTCTCATAATATTGGCATGGATCGCAAAAGCCATTTAGAAGCCATTTATGAATTCAACAACAATCCATTTTTTGTCTCATAATATTTGAATTTTTTCTTGTAAGTGTTTTATCTTCTTTTACCCATTATTGTTTACCCATTACTGTATTTTTATTTAAATAACAATAAATAAATTTAAAAAGATATTATTTGTATATTTTGTTGAGCAGTTGTCTATAAAGCGACTTTTTGAAAGTCTTTCCGGCGGGTTTTTCCGGTGAAAATCCGGCAGCAATTTATTGGAATCGCAAGTTTGATAGCTAGTTTCTGCACAATCAAAGTGTCCCGGGGTTTTTCAGGGTGTTGAATCCGAATATGCAGTTAAAAAACCATTTTAACTGCAACAAATCATGATTTAATCTCAATTTCTTCCGCCGGATTCCGTCACCGGAATCTCCAAAAAGTCGCATTATAGACAACTCCTTTTGTTGAAATTTGACTTTCTCTTTATTATATTAAATTGTAATATTGAGATTCTATTTCAAATTTATGATTTTTTTTACTTATTAATTTATTTTTATTAGCAAAAATTAATTTTCATTCACAAAAATTAATGAATAATAAAGTAAGGAGATTAGGTTAAAGAAAAATACTATATTTTTTATCTATTCATTTAGTGAGTGTGTATTTATATATTTTAAATTTATTTTATATTAACAAAATTTATTTTAATGATAAAGATTTCTGGAAGAATGTGTATTGTATTTATGGATATGCTCAATTTTTTAGGTGAACACTTCACCTATCTTCAAGGACATGAAGCTAAAATGGTTATGTGAAGAGTGATACACTCATATAAATAGATAAAGGATGAAGCTAAAATATAACCATTAAATTGGGTAAAAATATAATTGTTAGAATAAGTAAATAACATTGATTATAATGAATTTTTGGAAAGGGAAATAATGAAATAAAAAGGAATCTAAATATTTTAGATTATTTGAAAAAAAGAATTAAATTATATAAATTATTTTAAAAAGGGAAATTGTGGACAAGAAATTGGTCAAATTAACATTGGTCAATTTTTATTTATTGGTCAAATGTATATTGACATAGAAATAATTAGAAGAAAACATACTAATTTAAAGAAATTATAATTAATAGGAAGAAGGAGATTAAATTATTGTAGAATTCATAATTTAGGGATTAAATGATTTTTTTTTTTTTTTTTAAGCTATCTAGGAGAAGAAGAATAAGAAAGAAACAAAAAATTTTGAAATAAAAGAATTTAAATTAAATAGGAAAGTATAAATATGTTTATAATGGAAATACAATTAAAATAAATAGCAAAGGGAAGGAGAAATTATAATAAAACAAAAGGAAGGTAGAATGGAAATTAAATTAAATATTAAAGGAAAATAAAATTATAATAAAACAAAAGGAAGGTAGAATGGAAATTAAATTAAATATTAAAGGAAAAGTAAAATTATAATAAAACAAAAGGAAGGAAGAAAAAAGTGGGGTGAGGGAAATTTCAAAATGATAGGAGAAAGGGTGGGGTGGGGATAGGGTGTTAAGAGGGGTTATAATTGATATTAGGAGAAAGGGGTCTAGAGGATAATAACTCAGTAGTGGATTTCCAGAGATAGCATAATTTATATCCGTCTTCATGATTAAAGTTATTAGGAGTTTTTCAATTTCTAAGGCTTCCCTAATGACACAGTTGGTATGGAAGGGAGTAGAGGCTAATATTTTAGTTTTATCAAAACAAATTAGATGCTTGGTATTATGGGAGTGATCAACAATGGTGGATTTAGCAATGCAGTTATAAGTGAGTTATAGTAGGTGTCAGCCATGTGCTCTTTGAGACGAGCTTTGAAATATCTATTGGTTTTCCCTATGTAAGACATTCCATAGGAGCAAGGGATTTCATAGACTATGGCCCTAACATAGGGTCACTCTTTTCCTTAGCCAATATGAAAATTTGGCTGAGGGTTTTCTAGGGTTTGAAATAATATTTGATGTTCTTTTTAGAAATAATTTTGGAGATATGATCAGTGTCTCCTTGAATGCGGGGAAGTGTTACCTTGGCTAGGGGTGGTTTATTAGAAAGGATTGTAGGTTGGGGGTGGAGAACTAAATGAGAGGCCTTCTTGATTTAGGATGTGGAGTATCCATTAGATTTGATGGCTTTGGTGAGATCATCTTCTTCTCTAGGAAAGGATTGAAAAGAGGACATTCCAATGGCTCTGGAAACAAAGGTTTTAAGAACGACATATTTTTTAGTAGGATGATGGTGGGACCTAGCATGGAGGTATCTATCAATAAGAGTTTTCTTTTGATAGACTTGGTGAGTGAGGAAGCCATCAGGGAGGCGAGAGATAAGGACATGGTTCTCCTCAAGCTCCACAGTGAACTGAATGTGAGGGGAAATGTGATTGACATAATAAAGGAACGCATGAGAATAGGTAGACCATGGGACCAAATAACAAAGGTGTCATCAACAAATCACCTCCATAATTTAGGTTTTAAGTGGAAGGTCTCAAGGACTAAGGTTTGAAAGTGCTCCATAAAAATGTTAGCAACAATAGGGGATGTAGAAATTTGATAGAAATTGCAACAACTCAAGATTTCAAACTGAAAAAAGAAGAGACACAATTCTACTCTAGTAATCTATAGAATGGAAATCACAATTTAGAACAATATGCATAGACATGCAACAAGAAAAACCACAAGTACACAATGATTTCTAGGGGAACCCAACTGGGAAAAACCCCTCAAACCTCTTTGCATTAATTAGTTGAATAGAAAAACTATTTCAATTTCCAACTCCAGCTCTAAGCTCAACCTGCAAAAGAATAATTGTTCTCTCTGCTAAATGAGAAACTCTGGCCAACACTTAGCCAATTATTTTCTCATCAAGCCTCTTATTTCCTTGCGCAAATCTTGAGGAAATTAGCTCCTAAGAGAGAGGAATTTCCTCCTAATTGTTTGTACAAGTCCCAAGGATTAATATCCTAATTGTATGCAACACCTGTACACTCAAACTAGCATACAACTAATGTTACACTGGCCTTGCCATCTCTACTTCAGCTGAGGAACTCGAATTCCATGCATGCACTAGCTATTTTAGGTTGATTGATCAGTTAACTGACAGATCTCTGAGTTATACTACTGTCCCACTGCAAAACTGACCTTTAACTGACTCTATCAATAGTTAGAGGCTAGTTACTGGAATACAACTGAAAATAACTGAACTAGACTGCTAAAATTTAGCAATCAACACATGTATAATTGAAATCAAGCCCCTAACTTGAATTTATTGAGCTATCTAAGTGACAAGAGCCATGTAACATTATTAATTGTGATCTAGGCCTTGGGAGGAGGCCCCCAAGATCTAAAAAATTGAAATAGATCTTGGGGGGAGAAGCCCCCAAGATCTGAAAAACTGAAATGCCAGAAGAAAAGAGGAGAACACACAATAAAAAGAACAGATTTTTTGTTTTATTAAAACATATAATAACTATAAAGGCTACATCGTGGTGGACAATTTGTCCTTTTACAAAATGTGACTTGTTACTTATATATACATTTTTGTTACAATACCACCTGTAAATTCCATGGGTGGATGTCACTTATAATACCATGGGCCAATTCCATGAGTGGATAAATGCCAAGGGAGGATGAATACCAAGGGTCCATGCCACTTACGATACCATGGGAAAATACCATGGGTGAATGAATACCATGGGTGGATGCCACTTACAATATCATGGGTAAATTCCATGGGTGGATAAATACCATGGGTGGATGAATACCATGGGTGGATGCCATTTTCCATTCGGATCAAATTGCCTCAAGTTATCCTATTGATGTGGAAATTTGATTTACTCAATTTGAATAAGGCTAATGTTAATTTGAGTCTTTCTTGCTACATTGTTTAGCACTCCTTCCTAGTAAGAAAGGGATTTTTCACCACACCTATCCTACACCTATGGAATTCAAATTCAGATCTTAATAATGCTTGTGTTAAGATGTCAAGCATCTTTCTCCTCAGTTGGAATGTACTATAGAAACCTAATTCTCCTTTGCATAGAGTTCAACAAATGATGATATTGGATATCAATGTGCTTGGACCTATCATGAAATACCGGATTCTCAGAGAGGTTAATGCAAATTTGATTATCAAAATATATCATTGTTGGATCCATCTCTTGATTGAAAATACCCACAAGTATTTTACTCATCCATATGGCCTTGCATGCCGCTTGAATTACAACTATGTACTCAACCTTTACTGAGCTAAATGCTACAAATCTATGCTTCATGTTGTACCAGGAAATAACTACGGACCCAACACTGAAGATAGCACATAAAGTACATTTCTTGTCTAATGGAATCCCTAGCAAATCTACATTGGTGAAGCCTTGAATATTCACTCCCTCTATCCTCTAGTACCATAATCCATACTTAGTAGTTCCTTTGAGGTACTGTAACACATGCTTTGTTTCCTTCCAATACATCTTGGTAGGTATCACAATAGCTTTCCATAGACTTTTTACCGCATGGCACATGTCGGATCTTGTGTTAAAAAGATACATCAAAGACCCCACAAGATTCTTGTCAATGGTAACATCAACCTCTTCACCTGAAGTGGCATTTTCCTTCATCTAGTTTTCAGCTAGAGGTGTGTCCATGCAATTACAATTTTCCATGTGAAATCTATGAAGTATTTCAAAGGCTTACTTCCCTTAAGACATAAAAAATTCACCATCACCTTTCCATACCTACAACCCGAGGAAGTAATGCATTAAACACATGGATTTGATTTCAAAATCCATTGCAAGATCCTCTTTGCAAGAGCAGATCAATTTCTCATCCACTGTCAATATTAAATCATCAACATTCAAAACAAGAATAAGAAACTTACCATCTACCACAATGTGATAGAGGTTTGCATCTACTTCACTTTTGGTGAATCCCAATCTACTAATATAACTATCGATCCAAGTGTACCATACTCAGAGTGCATTTTTGAGACCATATGATGCTCTCTTGAATCTGCACACATGTGAATCTCAATCATATGTCTCAAATCCTTCTGGATGCTCTATGTAAATTTCCTCCTCAACAACATTGTTGAGAAAGGCGACATTCACATCCATCTGGTGGATTTTCCACCCCATCTACATAGCCAATGCTAGAATGGATCTAATTGAGGAATATCTTGCAACTGGTGCAAAATTTTCCTCATAGTCCACTCTCTCTATCTAAGAGAATCCTTTGGCCATAAACCTGGCCTTGTCCATCTTGATGCTCCCATCAACTCCATGATTCACTTTTTAGATCCATGTAGAACCAACCACTGATTTCCCTTCTAGTATCGACACCACCTCCCTTACAGTATTCTTCATGATGGATTCATATTCTTCCACCATGGAATTAACCTAAAAAAGTTGAGAAATCGCTTCCTGAAATGAAGAAGGCTTTGTCTCAATGAGCTCTGTCATGAGATCCATGTAACCAGTGTACCTATCAGGTGACCTACTCTACCTGCTCTGTGATGTAGGGGCTCCCACATTCTCCCTAGCATCCTGCAACAATATATCAACTTCTCTAGTTCTCTTTCTCCCCTCTCTAAAATATTTTGGTTGAGTGGGTGCCTCCACTCTACCTCATGTCTTCTACGTTGCATGTGGCTGCTCCACAACTTCCTAAATCTAACCCAAGGCTCCTCCTTTGGAGCTATAATCTCTTTCTCTAGTGGGATACTTATCTCTCATTCCAGAGAGCATATCATAGAATTCTCCTCATTGAACTTGACATCTCTCCTCACAACTATCATCCTCATTGAAGGTAAACACACCTGGTAATTGTGTGGAGTTTTGGTGCATCCTACAAAAAATCCCAAATTTGTTGTAGGCTCAAGTTTCTTCCTTAAATCCTTGGAGACATGAAAATAAACTAAAGCTCCAAAAATTATGAAATGAGACACATCAGGCTTTCTCCTAGAGAAAGCGTCCTCTCGTGTGATCATACCAAGTATCCTATGAGGGCTCCTGTTTTGCAAGTAGATTGTGGTGTTGCATGCTTCCACCCATAGATGTAATGGCGGCCCCTGATCATGCAACATGGCTCTTTCTACTCCCACTATGCTTCATATTCTTCCTTTCAAATATCTGATTCTTCTATGGGTTATGGGGTTCTATCAATTCGTTTTGAATACCTTCTTTGGCATAGAAATCCTTGAAGGCATGTAAAAACAATTTGCCTCTATTGTTGCTCCTAAGAGCCTTCACCTTCTTCCCAGTCTAATTCTCAACCAATGCCTTGAATTCAAACAAAATTGAGAAAACTTCATCCTTGTTCCTATTGATCTAATAATGAAATCTTTAATAATTTTTAAGGTAATTACAGAATTGTGTGTGGATTTGCCTATAGTATTTTATGCAATGGATCGATAAGGTTGTGAAATACATAGACAATGAAGTAGTTAAAGAAAATAATAGATAAAGATGCATAAGCATAACAAAATTAATAAGAAGTTCACCCAATACTCCTGGGCTACATCTCCTAGTCCAGCCTTCAATGGTGACCTCTCTATTATGTCTTTAGAGTAAAGTTTTACAACAGCTTGAGCTCAACTTGAGTCTCAACACCAACAGATACAATAGCAAGAGTTTTTATTGAACCTCTCAAGCCTCTTTGAGTACACAGACTCTCTCAATCACTCTCTGTCTCTGTCATCCCATGGCTTTAAAGCCATTCGGCACTACTTGTTCGTCTTCGTCTTCTCGACTTTCTATCTCACAGCCTCTTTGTCCGCTCAAATCCCTCTGCTAAGCATTAGCAAGCATGGCATAACGCCTTTAGGGGAGGTGGCCACTTGTTCTGCAATAGATGAGTGCATCGGGCCTTTGAAATCCCTGAAACGGATGCTTTTTGTTAACATAGAGAAAGGCGTTCAAACTATGAAAATCCACCAAAAACACTATTTACTAGATTTCAAAACTCCTCAAATCCGGTCTATTCTCCTATCGGGTCCGTCCTCAATTGCTATCGCAAGTCACTTCGGCCATGTTCCAAGGTTTCCCTTTGTATTTTAAAAATACATTAAAACACTGCAAATGATGCAAATATGGCTTTGGGCGGATTTTAAATATCATACATTTTCATTCCCGAACCCTTTCAGGTCTAGCTTACATCGCATCGGTGCTTCCCTTTGTATTTCGTTTAATAAACGAAATACATTAAATACACAAAAATCCGTCGTTTGACATATCTCAAATCATATTAATTAGCGTTTATATTTCCATCGTGTCTGGTTGATCACATCGCGCATATATATATAAATACATACATACATACATACATACATACATACATACATACATACATATATATATATATATATGTATGTATCCATACACACACACACACACACACACACACACACACACACACATATATATATATAGATATCTATGTATCTATATATATATATATCTATAGATATATATATATATATATATATATATATATATATATATATATATAGATACATACATATATATATACATTCACCTCAACAACATCCTATTTGTTCTAGATTTTCATAAGAAATTACTTTCCATTTCAAGTCTAGAAGATAAGGGTGATAGAGTAGCTTTAATTAATGGAAAAGTTGTTGTATGGAGTAAAAACTCAAGCATAGAGAATGCTAGAGTAATTAGTATTTGAGAAGGAAGACTTTACAGGTTTATATATCCTCTAGCTCAAGCTTTGGTTCACATTGAAACTAGCCCATGTGAACTCTGGCATAGAAGATTTGGTCATCTTCATTTCAAAATCTTTCCAACTCTAAGTTCCATAGTAGATGGAATACTTGAATTGAAAGAAGATCATGAAGGAGTATGTAAGGGATTTGCATTGGGTAAGAATACTAAGAGACCATTTGGAAGCAATGATTCATGGTCAAAAGAAATCTTGGATCTCGTTCACTCTGATGTATATGGTCCCATGACTCCTAAATCACTTCGAGGTCATATATATTATATCACATTTATATATGATCATTCAAGAAAGACCTGGGTTTACTTAATGAAAACGAATGATGAAGTATTTACAAAATTTCAAGAATTCCAAGTTGAAATGGAGAACCTTACAGAAAGAAGAATCAAAATATTGAGATATGATAATCGAGGAGGGTATAGATCCAAGGATATTATAGAATTCTTTAAGGAGTCTGATATTAATAGGGAGGTTATAATACCATATAATCCCGAAAAAAATGGAGTTTCCGAATGAAAGAACCAATCCATTGGAGAGGGTGTAAGAGAAATGTTACATGAACAACATTTACCAAAATTTATGTGGGGAGAAGCCACGAAGACAATAATATACATTCAAAATCAAAGTCCCCACAGGTCACTAGACAACAAGACTCTAGAAGAAGTATTCACTAGGAATAAAACTACTATAGAACATCATCCTATCTTTGGGTGTCACGTATATATTCATATACCAAATGATAAAAGAAAGAAGCTAGATCCATCGAGCACGAGAGGGACATTTGTTGGCTACAACAACTCCTTTAAGGCTTATATAATCTACATAAATGAAGGACACCATATAGTAGGAAGTCAAGATTTCATATTTGACGAGAGTATCACATTCCAGAAATGTAAGGAACTTGCCATGGACTTTGATGATGGAGAACTTCTAGTATTTGAAGAAGAAGTTAACATGGAAGAAGAAGAACCTCTTCATGAATATGAGAGTCCCACTGAACACATTCAACATGTGGTCCTCCCCTAA
Organism: Pinus tabuliformis; assembly: GCA_031772625.1. Classification (NCBI taxonomy): domain Eukaryota; kingdom Viridiplantae; phylum Streptophyta; class Pinopsida; order Pinales; family Pinaceae; genus Pinus; species Pinus tabuliformis. The sequence goes on from CM062809.1 coordinate 645,967,100, forward strand.
TCAAGAAAGAGACCAAACTAGTTGAAATTTACAATACTTGATGCATAAGGTCATGGGGCAGTGAAAGGTTCATTTAGAGAAAGTAAGAAACCTAGGAGATATTTTGGGTACACTGCATATGTGTCAAAACTAATAGAAGAAGAAACATCCACCTTTGAAGAGGATGCCAATAATTCGGAAAGGAATGATTCCATGAATGAATAATATTAATCTATAATGATGAATGGAGTTTGGGAGATCATGCCTAGGCCTGAAGACAAATCTATGGTGACTTCCAACTAGATCTACAAGATCAAACATGCAGAAGATGGAAGTATCGATAAGTATAAGGCAAGATTTGTGGCTAGGGGCTTCTCTCAACAAGAATGAAACAACTATGAAGATATTGTTTCTCTGACAACATGGTATATAATGATTCATTCATTGGTCTCTTTAGCAACATTGATGGGATGGAACATCTATAAAATGGACGTCAAGACTATGTTTCTAAATGGCACAAATGATGAGGAAGTCCATATAGAGAAACCATTGGGATTTGAAGTTAAATACATGAAGGAATATGTTTTCATATTGAAGAAAGCATTATATGGCCTCAAGAAAGCACTAAGTGCATGGTATGCTAGAATGGATGCATACCTACAAAGAATAGGGTTCACAAAAAGTTCTACTGATCTGAACCGTTATATCAAGGTTGTAGAAGGAGAACCTATAATCATTATTTTGTACGTAGATGATATTCTACTGGAAAGTGTAGAAGGTTGAATCGAATAATTTAAGAAGAAAGTAGGAGAGAAATTTGACATGAAGGATCTAGGGTTGATGCATTACTATTTGGGACTAGAAGGCTAGCAAGGACTTGATGAAATTTATCTAGGTCAAGGAAAGTATGTGATCAAGATGTTGAAGAGGTTTGAAATGATGGATTGCAAACCAATGACCACTCCAATGATCACGAACTTAAAAAGACTAAGGATTTATGAATTGATCCCTATGGATTCTTCCACATATACACAACTTATTAGCCCATTGATGTACTTGGTGAATACTTGACCAAGTATATGTTTTGTAGTAAAAATTCTCAGTCAATGCCAAGTGGAGCCAAAAAATGATCATTGGATAGAAACAAAACATATAATGAGATATTTGCGAGGAACTATCCACTAGTGCCTGAGATATGATAGAAGGAATGATGTCCACCTGATTGGATATACATATTTTGAATGGGGAGGAAATGAGAAAGATGGAAGAAACACTATGGGAGGATGTTTTAGTTTGGGATCCTCCATGCTCTCATGCTTTAACATAAAGAAAGACATAATTTATTTGAGTAGTGCTGAGGCTTAGTATGTTACAACCTATGAAGTAAGCAGAGAAGTGGTCTGGTTAAGGAAGCTACTATCCAATCTATTTGAAGGACCGATGGACCCTATAGTGATACATCGTTATAACACCAATTGTATATGATTGTATGAAGACACAATATTTCATGGAAAGAAAAAGAATATAAATAACAAGTCTCACTATATTCGGGAGCTGGTACAAAATGGTGTCATGTAGCTACTATATATCTCCACAAATGAGAAGGTAACTAACATATTGACGAAATATCGTCCTAACAAGAATCTTTTTTACTTGAAAGAAAAGATTCGCTTGGTTGATATATAATCCCTAGATGAGAGGGAGAGATAGATATGTTAGTCAAGGCCTTGCTATGTGACAATATTGTTTGATATGATGCTAGACAGATGGGTTACCAATCTGACTCTTCTTATGAGATCTCTTTAAATTGAGAATGTCAATGTACCTCTTATGAATACCTTCCTAGTTAAGAGGAAGTGTTGAAAAATGTGTAACTAGGTCCGGCCTTCATAAGTATGAAATGTATTTTTTATTCTTGTAAATTATAAAATGAAAGAAAATTATTATTATTATTTGGAGCATGGGTTTCATGCTCAAGATATTTTGTTTTATAGGTCAACACCCATTGAGTGTTTCTAGGGTTTGTCCTAGGCCAAGAAGCCGAAATAATCATTGTCATAAGTTGAAGACCCCACTGGGCACATTGTAACTTGTAAAGAAATATATTTTTGTCTTTAATAGTGTCAGAATACGCTCCAATACCAAGTCATCCTCGTAGCTCGCAAGCTGGCCTAAAGGAAAAGACATGTCCACCCTTGAGGAGCTTATAAATATAAGTGAACTCGTCCTACTTGAAGCACATTCACTCACCACTCATTCTAGCGAAGGAAGAAGAAGGGGAAGGCAGTGAAGAAATAAGAGGACAAGGAAGAAGAAGGAGAAGGTAGTGAAGAAATAAGAGGACGAGAAAGACCTTTGTTTGGGTTATTTTCTCTCGCACGTGTTAAATGAATATTAGGGTTTCTTCAAAACACCTAGATTTTCTATCTTCAAGTTTGATCTTGGAGAAAAGGATATAAAGAGGTGAAGAAAAAGTCACCAAGGGTCATCCTCAAGCTCCAGAAGTCAAGGAAAGACAAGCGAAGGTCAAGGGAAGGCTCTACAAGAAGATCAAATCTCACAAGTGGGAAACCGCAACTGTAGGGAGGTCAAAATTTCATATCTATGGTAGGAAGCCAAAAATCTTGCTACAGGAGGTTAAAGAATTGTTAGTGGAAGAGATTTGACCGAGTTTAACTAGATCAAAGATAACACATCATACGAAGAGGTTCATATTGGCCTTCGAGGGTGTTAGCGCTTGAAATTTCACCTCAGGCTGAAAAAGGTAAACTCCAAGGCAACATCAAACCACTTAGCCTCGTAGCTAGCCCTACGGGGCAGGAGAGGGCTCTCTCCGGTCTATCTCGGTAAAGATCTTCAACGGGCAAGATAACCAATAAGGAAACACTGATTTTAGGCTAGTAAACTGATAAAAAGGTTTGAATTGGGAAGTTTTAAGATTTTGGTGGAAAGTTGGGGAAAGGCAATTTTGGGTGCGGGGATTGGACACAGTTTTTGCAGGGGGTTCTTTGGGGCAAGGTAGGAGACTGTACTGATGCCTTTGAAAGAGTCAGATGGGCAAGAATGATTGGTGAGGAGCTAAGGAGAGCAAGTAAACACCTTGAGTTCTCCTTAAACAGATGAAAACATTGATATTAAGCAAACTTAAAAGCAGAGCATGGCAATCATGAATTCTACTTTAACACTTCATTTGCCTAATTTGCAGAAGAGAAAGTAAGGAGATGAATCACATAACAAACTTACAAGTACAAAGAGAAACACACCATCAATACATGTAACCACAGGAATCCCAAAAAGGACTGCAAAACCCTGGTCTTTCTTCCTTTGCCAAAATTGCAGAGATACAATGAGTAATACAATAGAGCTTTCTCCCTCAAGAGTCCAACCCTCCAAACTCTGAAAATGACTAAGAAAATACATAATATAGGAAAGCTAACACCTTTCCTTGCCTCTAGGGGTCGATCTCATCCTTCTAGGAGCTGTTTCAACCAATTCTAAAATGAGCACTAAAATCTAGGCAGTCAAAACAACTTGCCTCTATAAGCTAGGAAACCAATTCATTCATTAAATTTTTGCTATTTTATGAATGAATCTTCTAGAATAGGTAAATAAGTGTCATGTAAACATGAAAATACATAAATTACATCAAAGAGGGTGAAAAATCCCATCACAAGTCAAAACTGGTCAAAGCTGGGCGAATTCTTGAGCTGTAGATGAATTCCTGTGAAAACTGCCCAACGGGTCGCGCCCTCTTTCTGAACGGGTCGCGCTACGTTGGAGCTGATTGTGAGGTACTTCCAGGTGTCCAAATGAGACAAAAGTGGGCTTTTTGGAAAGGTATGGATGTCTACTTTCCAACCCAAGTGTAATTTCTGAATTTGGTGATCATTTTCCCCTCCAAAATTGCAATCTCCCAAGACTGCTTCCTGTGTGTCAAAAATGTGGTAGAAAGTCATTTTTTGCTTGTTTTTTGACTTGCTGGTGGCCCAAAACTTGGTGAAATTTCTTGGCAATGGCTGAGCAAGTGTAACTTTCCATGAAAAATCCAGAAATGCTGAGTTTTCCCAAAATGGAGTTGCCTAACGAAAGGGTCGCGCGCGGCGCGCGACCCTTTGGGGAGGAAAACCTGTGTTTGGCACAAAAAATTTACAATTGACAAAATTTTCTCCAAATTTCTTGAAATTTGGGCTGGGAGTCCCCAATCAAGTACCATGCTCAGTCAAAGAGGCTTTGGCCAAAATTTGGAGTGGATCAGGCCTTTTCTGTCGTTTTAGTGCCTTGGCCAACCTCCTTGGATCTGGCGATTGTATTTTTGACATTTCTCTAAAACCATGACACCTGTGCAAAAAGTGAAGGAGGTTTTTCTTCTTTGGCATGTTATGGACAAAAACCTCTCTCAGTTTTCCAAAATTCATATTTGATTTCTCTAAAACGGCTTTTGAGTGACACTTATCCCGATGTGTGAAACAAGGAATTTTGTCGAAATGGAGCGAAATGAAGGGGATAGGGGGCTTCTGAATTCTTGGGGAAATTTTTGGGAGTGGGGAGGGATGTTAGGAAGCAGGGGAAAGTGGAATCTCAGAGATTGAGTGAGGGGAGGGGGTCCAAAAGGGCAAAACACAGGCCAAACCTAGAAAATTGCCAGGTTGTAGCTAGAAACTAGGGTTCGTGCAAAAATGAGGAATTTGGGGGATCGCAGTGATGGAAAGTGTTTGATAAGGTACATGAAGGATAGGGGAAGGTGTATGAACATCTGGATACCAGTTTTGCTAATGATTTGACCATCCAAGAGAAATTAGCTCTCAAAACCCTAGGAGAGGGAAATGACCTTGCCTAGGTGCAACTGAAGCATGAACAAGGTGTAAAATGACTCATTAGACACTGAGATGATAATGACAACCCTATGAATGATGATAGACTCAGCTGAATAGTGACATAGATTGGAATTTGGACAATTTTAGAAGGAGTGAAATTAAACCCTAGACCTAATGCCTAGTGACCAAATTTTGCTTGAAGACTCACTGAAATGACAAAATTTGACCTTGACACTTCAAAATCACTTTGTAAGAGCATATTTGATCACTGGAGGAAGGCTGGAAAGACTGACACTAATAGAGGGTATTAGTCTCATTCCTAAGGTCATGGAATTCTGCAATTGAAGAATTTATAAGGAAGAGAAGATATTTACAGGTTTTCCTCTCAAGCGGAGAGGTTTTGGCTCGGGCTTGCAGCCTATATTTTTTGTACTTATTCTTCTTATTTTTGTAGTTGTTTGATGATGAAAACACATAATAATAAGAAACAAAGATAATAAGTAAAAGAATATCACAAGAAGTTATCAGGTAAAAGAGAATTAAAAATAATCATTTCCATGTAGAATTCTCAACACATTCAATGCATGTACACTCAGACTACTATAAAACTCATGCTACTGTAAGACCATCATCTCACATCTACTTAAGTAACCGACTAACTGAGGTAAATATGCGACAAGAGGCTATTATAATGGGATTCAACCTCCTATTTGACCATAAGGAAGTGGAATCGACAGAAACACTTCATACAAACATTCCACATCAACAACAAAACTCCCAGGAGCCAACCCGACCACTCATGTAACCAACCCTGAGACCAACTAAAGATTTAGACCACTAAACTCTCAAAACGCTCCATTGATATGGACAAGAATGCGTCTAGGAGGCTCAAAACTCTCCCACAACATGGGTATGTATGCATCTGGGGACTTTTATCTTGAGACCTATGCCTGGGAATCTAGGATTTGTGCCAATTTTTCAGGCCCAAAGCGTAGTTCACCTCCCAAAACTCAATGACACTTTCAGAAATAAATTTACACAACATAACAATGATGCATTTTCAAAATCAATGAGAAGGTGTAGACTGGACCCCTATTAGCCATGACATACATTTCGTCAAACATGTCACAATTATGTAATCTACAGGTCTAAACAATAGAGCTGAGCATAGGGTCTCATACTTATATAAGAATCGCTAAGAAGCATTTTTCCCTTATGTCATTAGTTGCATTATCAGCTATTAGTTCATAGATACATTTTTCATTCATTTACAAATCAAAACATGAGGAGAGCCATACATCATCACTATCATAATACATTCTTATAACTAGCATAATAATAAAAAAGATACCAAGGATACATCATGCATATAATACACATACTAACCAATACATTTACACATAATATCTCAAGGAAGGAACCTCTTATTAATTAATGCAAAAACCAACCTAGAATGGGACTACCACGTTCCACCCGACCATACAATGGTTGAGCCAATTCTCTCTTTAGCCATTCACCCTCGTGCCATATTCCAAGAATGAATGTGAGACTCAAACCAAAAGAACTAACTAGGGCATCCCGAGGCTACACCACCTCACCCTCATATAGGATCACCCTTAGATAGATCACTAGGCCAAAACAATAAACATCTAATAATAAGATTTACCATGATCTCCACCAGATCACTAGGCTAAAACAAGCATGGATGGGACTAGATTTCTCCACCTACAACATGAGGAATTTTCCTATCTCCTAGTCTCTCGGGCTTTACCACAATCAACAATGGATCACTAGGCCCTAAACCAAAACCCTCTCTCCATGTTTTACCGCATATCCCATCCTAGATTACTAGCCCTAATGGAGAGCACCCACATCTAGGCTTTATCGTATATCTCTCCATACACTAGTTGAGGATTCCTAGGCCCATCGAGGCAGCAAAAAATCTGGCTTTACCGTAACCCACAGTCTGGTCCATAGCTTACTAGGTCATGTGTTCTATTATTCAAAGATCCAGCTCACTCATCTTTGAATCCATTCGACAATCCAACTAAACTGAAACATGAGAACCCCATCACACCATTACTATCTGGAAATGGAAAGGCTAGGATGAAAACATTGTCACACCTGTCAAAACCCATGACATAACAACAAAGAACCACATGCAATACCATGCATTCCAAATCTAGCAAGGGAAACACGCATGCAAACAAATACCTACAAAGAATATTGATGTAACTACTTCATCCTGATCTTCCTTGTTTTCTCCTTCCTTCCTCTTGCCTTCTTTGCCTTTCTTGATCCAATTCCAAAGTGCTCCAAAAAAAATCTAAGTGTCCAATAGTGAGATAGAGAGAGACAAAATAATGAGAGAGCTTGAAAACTAAACTGACAAAAGGTACCAACTAATCCCCAGAAGCCTTTTTATCAATTATGTCTTTATTTTCTTCATTTTCCATTATTTTCCTTCATTTTCCTCCTCACATGCAACATGTGACCTTTCACCTTCCTTTTCTCCTTATTTCCATTATTTTCATAAATAAATGTACCAAAAATGATATTTTTCCTTTCCAAAGCCTTAGCCATTTCCTTTTCCAATTTCCTTAGCTATAATAAATCAATGAACACCCACTAGGATGTCATGACCAACATTCAGCTTGGAATAAGTGTACCATCAACTGTGGTTATTATTTTTCCTTTATTAACTTTTATTACATGGATTTTTCACTAGGGATGTTATAGAACCCTCCCCTTGGGAGACACAGTCCTCGGTGTTCAACCACACCTATACCTCAGCAAAACCACTGAGAAGTAGGCATACTTCCCATGGAGCTTTATAACATAGCTCGATTCAGTATTTATAATGATCACCCTGCTGAAAAGCAAACCAACATGAAAACATAACAACATGACAACTATAATGACATGACACCCATACCAATTATTGGATCTTTATAACATATCTCATGGTGGTATTGACATCCATATACATATGTACATATATCAAAATATCACCAAAACATGTACCAAACATCATATCAAAACTACTTTGCCTCAACTGGAAAACAATGAACGATACATAGCCCGCATTTGATCTTTCATCTCCCATGTAGCTTCATCGGGCCCAAAGTGCTTCCACTATACTTTGACCTGCTCAATTGCTTAGTTTCGAAGCATGAGCACCTTTCTCTACAATATACATTGAGGTTCCAGCTGGAATTAACCATATGGCTCCACCAGCAATACAGATTAGTCAATCACATGATCAACATCTTTAACATACTTCTTAAGCAATGACACATGGAAAACATCATGGAATTTCACTATTGGAGGTAGTGCAAGTCAATAAGATATTGGGCCGATCCTCTCAATAATCCTAAAAGGTCCACAAAATTGGGGTGACAACTTGGCACATGATCCAATCCACAAGGATTTCTTCTTTGGTTTGATGCGTAAGGACACTTGTTACCCAACTTGACACTCCTTGGATGACCTATTCCAATCCCCAGAACTCTTCTACCTATCATGTGCTTCTTTAAAATTCTTCTTTATTACCTACTATTGGCTTATTGGGGCCTGACCCAGGTTTAAAGGTGATTTAGCCAAAAAAATCCCAAACTACCAGCCCTTTCGGCAACAGTCCGTGGTGCATGGACTGAGGTCTCACCTGAGGTAATATGGGAGGGTGCTAGAACTAGGCTTCCGCACCCTAGGGATGTCTTGACGATTTTTGGGAGGTTCTTGGTTCAACCCTTCGCACATGCTGCTTCGCACAACTATCTATCCCTTGCAATCGTGAAGCTACCTTTGCGTAGCTTAGCTTGTAGTGCGAAGAAAGTATTACCCTGATTCCTTATACTTATTGCAATATTATTATAGTACTTAACTTATCTGTGTGAGCCCAATATTATTATTTATCATTCAACATTCATATAAGTGTGTGCAATAATCAAACAATATAAATGCATAAAAGTAAGAGGAAACCCAGATACACAGTATTTAGAATCAAGCTTATCTTTATTAATCTTCAATCCCTATTACAGTGTCGAAACTTAGTTTGATACTCAGCTGCATGGGTCCACACACTCAGCTGCGGACTCTACTAGGCCTCTGCTCACTCAGCTGTAGAGCCTCTTCCTACTACTACGACCCAATACACTTATAATCTTCCTTTGTCCTTGAACCATTCCTATTCTTCTCTCTAATTCGCTATCTTTACACTTAGAGCCTCGCTGTATTTATACACTCCCATGGTCCGTGGAACATGGGTAGGCTGACATGACTTTACATTACATTACAATATTTTAGGGCAGACAACCCTATGACTCATCCTATACTTCGCACTACGCGCCTGCAATTCGCAAATTCTTACAAAACCTTTGACCAAAACCTGGGCTTTGAGCCCCAAAACATGCTACAGGGGGATTCCATGCCTAAAAGGCCCCCAAAAAAATCATCGTGACTCATCCCGAGTCACTCTGCTGGTGCAACGATCTTGGTACGGAGTCCCTCCAACTGTTCTCGTATTGCCTGGAGGTCCACGATGCACTGTTTTGCTGTTTGCTGGGCCTGTTGCATGCTTGCTGAATTGTGTCCTGACCTTAGTTGTGGCATCTGCTGCATGTGTTTATAGTCCCCCGCACTGGTCTGACTCCTTGGGTCACAAAGACTATGCTGTGGTCAGTTAGTCAGATAGTTCGACCACCTGTGTAGGGCTTCAAGCAACTGACGTTTACCTTGCCGGGGAAGGGTTCACCATTTAGTTTATCTAGCTGGACAGTGCCTCCGTCTGTAACCTCCTTAACCACATAGGGTCCTAGCCAGTGCATTCTGAATTTTCCTGGCAATGTTTCAAGTTTACTATCATACAATAGTACTAAGTCATTTACCTTACCTTGAAGGTGTGCAACTTGATATGACAATCATGCCAGTCCTTTTCATGCTGCTTTTGTACCTGGTAATGAAATCCAGCCAGAAATCATTCTTCCTTGAGTTCTTCTAATTGCGCGAGCCTTTCTTCCAATGCTTCGTGGTTTGACATGACTGTGAATGCTGCTATTCGTAGACTAGGTATGATGTATTCCATTGGCATGAAAGCTTTTGTGCCATAGACTAGTCAGAAAGGTGTCTATCCCGTCAATTTTTTGCATGTTGTTCTATACGCCCATAATATGGTAGGTATGCGTAGGTCCCAATCGTTGCGCTGCGCGTTACATACTTTGGTCAGTGCAGTCTCCAGTAGCCTCTACTATCCCATTAGCTTGCAGGTGGTACGGTGTACTTTGCTAATGATACACCTCGAACTTTGCTGTGAGCGCACTGATGGTGTCATTCAGGAAATGTGTTGCACAGTCACTCATTAAGAATTTCGAATAACCAAATCATGTCAACACTTTTTCGAATAAAAACTTCACAGCCGTAGTGGTCATGCAGTCCTTGACTGGCTGTGCTTTTGCCCATCGTGTCAGGTACTCCGTCGTGGTGATGATGTAGCACGCACCCATATTTCCCTGAGGTTTGATCGGTCCCACAAAGTCGATTTCCCATTTTTTGAACAGTTGCAGTTTCATTTGTGGATTTAGTGCCATTTCATCCCTTCGTGATGGTTTTCCAGTCCTTTGACATATGTCGCAGGCTCGACAGTGCGCTTTCGAATCCTGGTGCAGGGTTTGCCACCATAACCCAGTGTGCAGAATCTTCTGGGCAGTCATGCATCCTGCATAGTGTCCTCCTGTAGCACCCCCATGTGCTTCCGTGAGGATATGACCTCGTTCAAATTCAAGTATGTATCTTTGCAATATCTCATCATTTCCCATTTTGTAGAGGTGCCCCACGATGATAGAAAAGTCCGTCGTGCGCACCACTAATTCCTTCTTCTATTGGAATGAGTATACCTTCGGTGTAATCCTTGTTGTTAGAAAATGGATTATATCCTTTAAGTGGCCATCTACGATGCGCACTGCAAAGAGCTGTGCATTAGGTAGTCCCTCCTCCAAATTTGTTGGTTCCTTGCCCGTCTCAATTCATGACAAGTGATCTGGTCCTACATTTAGGCACCCCGGCTTGACGATGACCTCAAATTCATATTATTGAAATAGTAAAATCCATCTGCATATGCACCCCCCACAACAGAGGCTTGTTCACTAGGTATTTTAATGTAGAATGATCGGTATACATCTTGAAATGTCTGCCAAGTAAATAGAGTCAGTATTTTTGGAGCACATACACCATTGCCAGCCTTTCGTGCTCAGTAGTATAGCTCTTTCCGGCTTTGGATAGTCTCCAACTTGTGAACGCAATCGGGTGATCCACGCTCTCTGTGCCTTCCTGCGTGAGTATGGCTCCCAGCGCAATACACAATGCATCAACATGTATATGAAATTCCACGTCCCATTTTGGGAAGACCGGGATGGGAACGAATGCAAGTTTCTCCTTTAGGACATCCAAAATTTTCATGCAATCATCATTCCAACAATATGTAGCATCCTTCTTCAATAGCTTTTCCATCAGCGCTGTTATTTGGGCATAGCTTTTGATGAACTTCCTATAGTAGCTAGTGTGCCCTAAAGTAGCATGCAGTTGTTTAACACTTCGCGTTGCTTCCAAATTTAGAATAATGGAAATCTTCATAGGGTCCACCATCAGTCCTTATTTGCAGACCACATGTCCCAGCAGGTTTCCAAAGGGAACGAGGAAGGTGCACTTCTTAAGGTTCAATGCAATTTGGTGTGGGTGGCAAGTATCCAGCATCAAACGTAAGCTCACTACATGGTGTTTAACTAATCCAAAGACAATCCAATCATCTAGATAGACCTCCAAGAACTTTTGGATGTATTCTTTGAGTGCAGCCACCACGATGTGCCAAAATATAGCTGGCGCGTTCTTCAGTCGAAATGGAATAACAGTGTATTGAAAGCAACCCCATTCTATTGCAAAGGTTTTTTTGCTCCTATCTTTCGGCATGATCTTGATCTGATGGTACCCTAAGAAGCCATTCATGAATGAGTAAGCTTCCTAACTGCTAACATTCCCCAATACTTCATCTGTGAATGGTGTCAGGAATGGATCATGTACACAGGCATCATTAAGCTTCTTGAGGTCCATGTATATTCTTATTGTGCCTTTCTATTTTTTCTCCTGTACTACCATAGTACTCACCTAGTCAGATTCTTCTACTAGTTCAATAATTCTGGCTACGAGCATTTTGTCTAATTTTTCGCGGACATTTTCTTTATACTTTGGATTCAAACAGTAAGGCCACTACTTAACTGGCTTCGTGTCTAGTTTTAGAGTGATCTTCATCATCTCTAAATCGCCAATGATCCCTTTTAAGTCTGCAATCTTGGTCGGGAACAAGTCTTGGTATTCACGGAGTAACTCAACGACCTTATCTACCATAGAATCATCCCAATAGTCCCCAAGCGTCGCGTACTTTGGCTCTGCTTCTATGCCAATGTTTACCTGCTTTATTTTTAGAGGCGCGGTGATGTCAGGATCCTCAATTGATGGTCCTCGAACCTCGCGACAGCCTTCTATTTCTGGGATATTAATATTTCGTGGGTCCTCATCATCCTCTTCCACCTAAATGTTATAACACTCTAGGGTGCTACTTAACTGTGTCGCCCATACTGGCTGAAGTACTTCCATTGGCTCTTGTGGTATTTTGAAGATGGCAGTTTTTACTGCTTGCAGCGCATCATCAACAGTATCCGACCAACAGCCTTCAAATGTGAATGTTAACAAAAATCCCTTGCACAAGACATCCCATTTGCCCGTACCATGTCAGAGCTTTGTCTCAATATACCAATTCATGGGTATGACATCCAAGGTATGGTAGAATATATGTACCCATTCAGGCTATGGCTCTTCCCTGTAGACCTTGGTCCATTTGGCCGTCATATTTGTCTACTAGCCATATTTGCAGTTTCCCAAATTGTAGGTGCATCATCCTTCTGCATCCGCACCAATCCTCAAAATTTCCTTGATGCATAGCCCACCATCATGTGGGTGTTGTGTGCAGTTCTCACTTCAACACATCGAAACATTGTTGTTCTGGTACTATGCTTTAAGATTTACTTATAAATTCATCCACCACTGTGAATACATCATATGTCGGCATCTCCCTTGCCTCTATTGTCACGAAACGTAGTGATCTAACCATCATGTTGCAATTAAGCGTTGTTATTTCGTGCAACCGATTCTGCCATCGTTGTACTTCTTCATCTGAATCCGAAGTGCAGGAACTTTCGCGCTCCCACGAGATTCTCCCATTTGCAGTCGGATTCACCCAATCCTGGTCTCACGTAATTATCTTGTAAATATAATCAAGATCATCATCACTATCATCATCGTGCATTGGTTCAGTGTAGCATGCTCATTCGGTTAGATCCAGTGGTACTACTATGCGTAGTGACATTTTCTCGAAGATCATTTTGCGCTTCTTCAGATTTATGACTCCATTCATATCTGTGGCCTAGTCTATTCCTAGTAGCGCGGGATAGGGGTTATTGTCATCAACAATCTCTATTACTTCAAAATCCACCTGTGCGCTCGCACCCTCAATATCTACTGTTACCCCTTGCAATCTCCCCATGGGAAAAATCTTCTATTGGTTTGCCATTCATAATTGAATAGGGGACCATTGTAACACGAGTCTTCGCATGCGTTCCCATGTTTGCTTTGGTAATACATTCACATCTGAATCTAGACCTAGGATTACCTAATCCATTTCATACTCACCAATCTACGCAGTCAACCTCATTTCCCTTCTAGTGTGCAATGCATGCTTCCCCAGTTTCCGAACCACGCGCAGTTCTCCCGACCCCGTGCACCTGGTGATCAATTCTTGTAGTCCCTTAACTGCTTTGTTGTTGTGCAACAGTTTCATGCATGTCTCCAGAAAGGAAATGAGCATTGAAGGATCCATTCCTGGTTCTAGTTGATCCTTACTACCTGAAGTGGAGGCCTCCATGAAGCTCTTCTTAGCTTCCATGAATGTCTCCTTTGTGCGTTCTAAGTCAAACTCGAGTTCCTTTGTAGGAGCCTTGCGAACCCATGTACTTTCTTCTGGCTACTTCCCCTTATCTTCTCCTGTGGTCATACTGCTTCTTAGCATCATGTTTACATACAGGTCTTCTTCACGCGGCTTAGAATTCATCATTTGTATATTCTGAGTTGGAGGGGGCTAGAATACCCCTTTTTCACGCATCCTTGTGATCAACAAAGGACAGTCCTCTATCTCATGATCAAACTGAGCACAATACAAACATGATATCCTTGCCGGTTTGGTACATTCGCAGGCATAGTGCCCTGGCCCTTTGCAATTATAACAAATTAGTTGTCCACGACCCCTTCTTGGTCCCATCCCACCTCGTCCTCGATCGCGCCCCTGAAATCTAGCATGCGCCATCCCCGCATTTGGGTCAAGGGCTCGCATTTTTGTCTCCACCCTATAGGCAGGAGTCCGATCCATTATTAGTTCGTAACTGCAGCAAGTGCATTCATCGTGGCCTACTGACCTGCAGAAATTAAAAAACAATTGTGGGATGTATGTGTATATCTTTGCAACAAATGGCAATTATCCATAGTGTGTTTCCCTCCTATTAGACAGATCATGCACCATAAAATAGGTGTTGCACTTAGCCCTGCCTATGCCTCCGGTCTCAACGCTATCAGCCCTCCTCCTACCAAGTAGTTCGCGAACACTAGACAATGATCTTGGTCATGGCCCTGGCCATTGCATTTTATGCACAATACTTCCTCACACCCCTCTGGCCGAGGTGCCCTATCCTGTTTCAAACTTTGCATTTCTAGACGCAGATTCTGTAGCTACACGTGGATTTGTTGGACTCCCAATCTAGGGTCTTGTATAGGGGTCTCATGTAATATCATTGCCATTTCCAATGCTTCGGCCTGGGTGGAAATTTTTTGCTGTTACAACGCCATCCTCAAGTGCAGTTTCAGAGATGTTACAAACCATGTGTGATACTATCCATCTGTCAACATCATATTGGATTAGCGAATCGTACTCTTCAGCCGTTGATCCAGATCCCAGGGGGTCTCTCCCTGGAGCATCGCGATCTCTTTAAACCCAATGATTGATTGGGTTTCTGACTTTGGCCTGCTAAATTCCATATTCAATCCAACCTGGATTTCTACAATTCTTGTTTTTGGATGGTCATTAGAATGCTTGATATACCATGTTAATGTATGATCCTGCAACATGCTTACTAGCATGGCTCTCTTAATATTGTCATCTGTGACACCTTGTGCTTTCCATACTGCTCTTATCACGAACCAAAATTGGTTCCGATCCTCATTCCCTACTCCTATGAACACTGCTAGTTTGATCGCACTTGCCATATTGAACTATGGAGGTGGTGGAGGTGGAGTGGGTGGAGATGCGGGTGAAACGGGTGGCAGTATGGGTGGAGATGGTAAACGCGGAATTCACTGCCTTATCAAAATGGCCATTCTTCTTGGAGAAACCTTTGCGAGCTCGTCCCTGCTCTCCCAAAAGGGTGAGATTAAGGGACTGTTTTCTAATTTTTCACTACTTTCGCTTTTGTAGATCTTCCTACTTCGTGCAGTCCCAAACATTAATTTATTTGCATAACCCACTTTTCAAACAATAGCATCTTAATCCAAGTGTTCAAAGATTTAATATACTTACCTCGCGGTCCCTTGAGAAAATGTCGTTCTGCCTCACTGTAGCTAATGGTCATGTCTACTGCAAACTCAGTGATAAATCCTCCTATTATCTGATCGAGCCAATGGTCCATAGCTTGTGCGATCTTATCTTCTGACACTTCTAGTCTGTGCACTAATTCCAGAGTCCACACTATTGGTTTGTCGAGCCTACACCTTCCCTAGTTGTCGGCTAACTTCACGATCCAGTCATACAGCTCAGAAGGAAAGGATGCAAAGAAATTTCATGGATTTTCATATACAAGTAGCGCTCCAACCACTATTCCTTAGATACTCGCGGAGTTCTGTTTTCCTGTGTCATGAACTCGTGAATCTTCTTGTCCAACCACTCTCCGATTTCTTTCTTTGTTGGGTTCCAGTGGCACGAAATTAAACATCCCTTATACAGATTTTGGTCCCAGCAATAGAACCATTTATTGGCTTTTTGGGGCCTGACCCAGCTTTGGAGGTGATTTAGACAAATAAATCCTGAAACTACCGGCCCTTTCGGCAATAGTTCGCAGTGCGCGGACTGAGGTCTCACTCGAGATAGTATGGGAGGGTGCTAGAACTAGGCTTCCGCACCCTAGAGATGTCTTGATGATTTTTTGGAGGTTCATAGTTCAACCCTTCGCACATGCTACTTCGCACAACTTTCTATCCCTTGCAATCGTGAAGCTGCCTTTGCACAGCTCAGCTTGCAGTGCGAAGAAAGTATTACCCTGATTCCTTATACTTACTACAATATTATTAGAGTACTTAACTTATCTGTGTGAGCCCCGTATTCTTATTTATCATTCAACATTCATATAAGTGCGCGCAATCATCAAACAATATAAATGCATAAAAGTAAGAGGAAACTCAGATACATAGTATTTATAATCAACCTTATCCTTATTAATCTTCAATCCCGATTATAGTCTTGACACCACCCTGGGTACTCAGCTACAGGGGTCTGCGCACTCAGCTGCAGACTCTACTAGGCCTCTGTGCACTCAGCTGCAGAGCCTCTTCCTACTACTATGACCCAGTACACTTAGACTCTTCTTCTATGCTTGAACCATTCCTATTCTTCTCTCTAATTCGCTATCTTTACACTTAGAGCCTCGCTCTATTTATACACTCCCATGGTCTGTGAACCATGGGTAGGCCGACATGACTTTACATTACATTACAATATTTTAGGGCGGACAACCCTATGACTCATCCTATACTTCGCGCTCTGCGCCCGCAATTCGTGGAGTCTTACAAAACCTTTGACCAAAACCTGGGCTTTGAGCCCCAAAACATGCTGTGGGGGGATTCCATGCCCAACACCTGCATTACTTGCTCCAATTGTGCTAACATGTCTAGTCTAATCAACACCCTGTTAACTGAATCACTCCAACTGATGGGAGTATTACAACTTCGCCGATACAATGCCACAAAAGGACTCATCCTCAACGAGTCTTGATATCCATTGTTGTATGCAAACTAAACCAATGGAAGATAATCCTCCCATCTTCTCTGTTGGTGCATCACGTACATCCTCAACATATCCTCCAATATCCTATTGAGCCTCTCTTTCTATCCATCTGTCTACAGATGATAAGTTGTATTAAAGGCCAATTCTATACCCCAACCTGCAAACAACTCCTTCCAAAACTTGGAAGTGAACTTTGCATCCCTTTTTGACACATGTTCTTTGGAACACCATGAAATCTAACCACATCTCTGATGAACACCTGTGCCACATCACTAGGTGAATACATAACCATCATTGGAATGAAGTGTGTAACCTTTGTTAATCTTTCCACAAAAACCATGATGGAATCATGTTGTCTCACTATCCTCGACAAACCTATAATAAATTCCATCGAAATGACCTATCATTTCCACTCTAGAATCACAATCAATTGTAGTAGTCCACCCGAATCCATACTCTCTGCCTTTACCTACTAAAAATCAACACGCATAGCCACAAACATTGCTACATCCTTCTTCATATTTAGCCAATAACAAAACTTCTCCACTATGGTCAATGTTGTCTAATATCCTAGGTGATCTGAGAATGTTTTTGCATGAAACGATCTCAAGATCACCTTCTCAAGATCATTGTTGTCTAACACATATATCATGTTCCTAAATCTAACTAATCCATTTGTCATGAGAGAATAGTCCACATATTGTGCACCTATACGTACACTTGTACCTGTACCTATACCTATACCTATACTTATACATGTACATGTACCTATACCTGTAACTGTACTTGTACACCTACTTGTATCTGTACCTGTACCTATACTCTATTGCAACCTGTGCATGATCTCCATATACTTGACATCCTATTGACCTGCCTAGAAGATCCTATCTTGTAGATCTATCCCATAGGAACTCATAGTTGCTATATGATTTACTTGTATCCACCTACTAAGAGCATCTACGAACCTATTTTCCTTTCCCTTGATGCACTTGTTCTTGAAGTCAAACTCACTGACTATGGTCAACCATCTAGATTGCCTGGAATTCATATGCGGATGGTCAAGCAAGTATCTCAACCCACTGTGATCACTCATCAGTACTAACCTCCTGCCAAGAAGATAGTGCCTCCACATCTTCAATGCATGTATGATCAGTGCTAGCTCAAGATCATGTGTCAGGTATTTATGCTCATTCTCATTCAGTTTTTGTGACTCATAGCACACTACTTGTCCTTCCTGCATAAGAACTCCACCAAGTCCTCTCTTGCAAGTATATGTACAAACTACAAATTCTTTGTCTGGATCTACGATCTTTAACACTGGAGCATGTGTCAACAACTGCTTAAGCTGCTCAAAACTCACCTCACACTCCTTTTTCCATTCCAAATTATTTCTTTTGCTCTTTGATAATGTAATAGGATAAGCAATCTGTGATAATTTCCTGATGAACCTCCTATAATAACTTGCTAACCCCATGAAACATATCACCTCATCCAAATTCATGGGGACTTCCCACTCCATGATAGCTCTTATCTTCTCTGGATCCACTACTATGCCCTCCTCGGAGACAACATGTCCCAAGTAATGTACCCTAGTATGAAAGAAACTACACTTGTTGAGATTAACATACAACTAATGCTCTGTCAACAACCTCAACACTGTTGCCAAATGATTGGCATGCTCTTCCTCATTTTTATAATATACCAATATGTCATCAATGAACATAATAACAAACTTGTCCAAATAGGGACATAAGACACTATTCATCAAATGCATAAATGTAGTTGGGGCATTCGTCAAACCAAATGGAACTACAACAAACTCATAATGTGCATACCTGGTCCGAAAAGCTATCTATAAATTTCCTCTACTTTTATGCGTACTTGATTGTTTCCTGATATCAGATCAATCTTTGAGGACATTGTTGCTCCCTTCAGCTGATCGAACAAGTCATCAATCCTTGGCAACAAATACATTTTCTTGATGGTCACTTTTTTCAACTTCCTATAATCAATGCACAAACTGGGAGTACCATCCTTCTTCTTTACAAACAATACGGTTTGCCCCAAGGTGATACACTTTGCCTAATGTATCCTTTGTCAAGAATCTCGTTTAGCTACAACTTGAACTCTACCAACTTAGGTGTGCTCATCTTGTAAAGTGATTTTGGTGTTGGATTCGTCCCTGACACTAACTCAAAAGAAAATTCTACTTCCCTGTGAGGTCGAAACTCTAAAATCTCAGCGGGAAACAAATTCTGAGACTGTTGTAGAGCTGGATACCTGCTCAAAACATCTGCATCCTAAACATCCTTACCTTTATCTCTATAAATATGCACTAAAAATAACACACACCCATTTCTGTGACTGCACTTTTCCTGCATAGTTGTCACCATCCTAACTGATGTGGTTTTCTTTTTTCCCTGTAAGACTCTTGATTCCCCATTTTCGTCTAAGAACTCAATGTATTTGTCATAAAAATTTACCTTCGTCCTATGAAGGTACAACCAATCCAAGCCCAACAACATATTATATGATCCCAACTATAATACATTCAAATGTGTTGTGGTAGGCATACAATTCAAATAAAATATGCAAGCTCTTACATAATGATGAACTCTCTTCTTGGTACCTGTAGCTAACTGCACTAACCAAGATTCTGCATGCATTTCTTTTTTCAAACCAAAATTATCCACCAAGTCAGGACTAACATAACTATAATAAGATCTAGGGTCAATCAAAATAGAAGCAACTTGATCACAAAGCTTACCGTCCATCTCAATGATATATGCCTAATGGTCTGCTTGTCTGTTGTCAAGTGCTGCATAGATATGAGGAATGTTCTGACTAATATCCCCAAAAATCTTCGCCTCCTGTGCACTATATATCTGAGTCCTACCACCCTGATTTTGTGGAAAATCTCTCTTAAGGTGTTCCTTACCGCATGTCCAATACTCCAACCATACATTACCATAACCTCTATGTTACTGTCGTGATCCATGTCCATATTTAGTTGCATTGAACTTCTTTTGTGGTGCCACATTTTCTTTCTCTTCTGCATTCTAAGGCCTTTCATTTTTCAGCTTCCATTGACCTTTACCTTTATCTTTTCCTTTCCATCCATGCTGAGATTCAATCTTACGTTTGGACTTTTCATAACAATGTTTCAATTTCCCAATAAATTCCTCAAGTGAATAAGGCTCATCATACTCAATCAAATCTCTAGATTCTAATGGAAAACCACTGACAAATATTTAAAATTTAGTCTTCTCATCTTTAAGATATGGTACATACCTCAATTGCTCCAGGAACTTTGTCACATACTCCTCATCTGTCATTGGTCCCATCTTTAGCTCATAGAATTATTTGGCCTTACTATTGTAGTACCTTTCTGACAAGTCTTTTTTCCAAAAAATCCTCTTGAACTCATGCCAGCTCAAGTCCTCCGTCCTGATGTCTCTGATCCACTTCACCTCTTCCCACCAAATATCTTCTTTACCTCTTAGGCTGAAGATAACTACTTTGGCCTTCATATTATGTGTGTAATTATGAAACTCAAAGAACTACTTCATCCCAAGTATCCAAGCCTCTGCATCTTTTGGCTTCTTCAAGTCTCCATCAAAAGTAGGTGGCTTTTATTTCTTAAATTCATTTGGAAAGTATACCCTATCACTCCTCTTGTAAGGGTGATAATAATGACGATCATACTCCGTCTCAGAACCAAAACTAGAGTAGTAACTGTGTCCATCACCTCTCCTATCTAGAGTATCCAACAACTTGCCATCTCTCACTGTGTCATCTCTATCCAACCTATGAACACCATGAGACTGAATTCCATATGCACCATTAGTTTTGTCCTCTTACCTATGGTTCATCTGATGTGACACATATCGCTATAATTTTGACAAACTCTGAAGTATCACTACATTAACCTCTGCTTGTTTCTCTTGTGTCTGCATGATTTTTTCATTGTCCACCTTACAACTCCATATTTATTCTTTGAAGCTTCTCAATGTGTCTACTAAGTCAAAAGAGTGCCCAACACCAAACTGCTCATTTTATTCATAGGGATACTATTTATAGTCTACCATCTTTCTAGTCATTTTGATCTCTTTCCTGTAAGGCATATTATGTTAGCTAAACCAAATGATAATAAACCAATGTACCTTAGAAAAAATTGGGGAGGATATCTTATCTGTAATATCATCCAAATCAACGTTATACATATATCACATAATCATGATAGCAACCCCAATGGATAGCTCAATTGGTCGAGCCCTCATTTCTAAGTACCTTTCCCATTGGGAGGTCACAAGGTCAAATCTCCTCGATGCCCTTGGGGTTAGGTGTGATATATTAGGCCACCTTTCATGAATCTCTGTGGATTATTTCCCATAGATGTAGCAGCCACTCTGTGACCCTGAACCATGGTTTCCTTCTAGCATGGCTCATAAACATAATCATGACAACATATATACATATAACAAATAGATGTATCAACACATAATCATCATTCTAGCTAGAGTCCAATCATTAATGCATGACCATATCAACTAAACATACCATGAACTGGCGCATGACAACAAAAAAAATACCAATGGATAATGATAATACACAAACATAAACAACATGTAACCAATCATACACTGATGACAACACACTTCACAACATAAACATCCTCTTTCACAAGGTGACATCACTACAATCATGACCGAAACTATGCATATGAAACAAGAATATAGACAACATGATGATTAACACATGTGAAACCGACATGAATGCATGGACAACACACACCGCCCATCCATTCTAAGGGGTGAACCATTCTCTGATACCACTCTGTAACACCCTCATCGCACATCTACCCAAGTAACCTGCCAACCAGGGTAAATATGCTACGATAGGCTACTATAATGGGATTCAAACTCCTAGATGACCTTAAGGAAGTGGAATAGACAAAAACACATCACACAAAGCTTCCACATCAACAACAAAAATCTCAGGAGCCAACCCAGCCACTCAGGTAACCAACCCCTGAGACCAACTAAATTTTTAGACCACTAAACCCCTAGATGCTCTCTTGATATGGACAAACATGTGTCCAGGAGGTTCCAAATGCTCCCATAACATAGATATGCATGTGTCTTGGGACTTCTCTCCTTAGACCTATGCCTGCGACTCCAGGATTTGTGCCACTTTTTCAAGCCCAGAGCCTAGGTCACTGCCAAAAACTCAATGACACTTTCAGAAATGATTTTTTACGACATAACGATGATGCATTTGTAAAAAGAATGACAAGGTCTAGACTTGAACCCTACTAGCCATGACAACCATTTCATCAAACATGTCACAAATATGTAATGTACAGGTCTAAACAATAGAGATGAGCATAGGGGTCTCATACTTATCTGAGAATCACTAAGAATGATTGCCCCCCTATGTAATTAGTTGAATTATCATTTATTAGGTCATAGATACACTATTCATTCATTTACAAATAAAAACATGAGGAGAACCATAAGTAATCACTGTCATAATACATGCTTATAACCAGCATAATAACAATAGAAATACCAAGGATACATCAGCCATAGAATACACATAGTAAGCTATACATTTATGCATAAGATGTCAAGGATAATGAATGAAAAATCCAACCTGGGATGGGACTACCATGTTCCATTCGACCATAGAATGGCTAAGCCAATTCTCTCTTCATCCACTCACCCCCGTGCCATATTCCAAGCATGAATGTTGGACTCAAACCAAAAGAACCAACCAGGGCATCCTCAGGCTACACCACCTCACTGTCATCCATAGACACCAGGCTTTATCATAATCCACACCGGATCACTAGGCCAAAACAATAAATATGTAATAACAGACTTTATCATGATCTCCACTAGATCAATAGGGTAGAACAAGCATGGATGCCACTAGATTTATCCACCTACACAAAGAGTAATTTTCTTGTCTCCAAGTCTCTTGGGCTTCACCACAATCCACAACATATCACTAGGCCCTAAACCAATACCCACTCTCCATGCTTTACTGCATATCCCATCCCGAGATTATTAGGCCTAATCGAGAGCAGCCACCTTTAGGCTTTACCATATATCCCGCCATTCACCGGTCGAGGAGTCATAGGCCCATCGAGGCAACAAAACATCTTTCTTTACTGCAACCCACAGACTGGTTTAGGGGTTACTAGGTCACGTGTTCTCTTATTCATAGATCCACCTCACTTGGCTTTGAATCCATCCGAAAATCTAGCTCAACCGAAACATGAGAACCCCATCACACCATGGCTATCCAGAAATGGTAAGGCTAGGCTGAAAACACTATCACACCTGGAAAAGCCCATGCCATAACAACAAAGAACCACATGGAATACCATGCATGCCAAATCTAGTAAGGAAAACACACATACAAATCGATACTTGCAAAGAATCTTGTTGTAGTTGCTTGATCCTACTCTTCCTTTCTTGCTCCTTCCTTCCTCTTGCCTTCTTTTCCTTTCTTGATCCAATGCCAAAGTGCTCCAAAAGAACCCTTAAGTGTCCAAGAGTGTGTGAGAGAGAAAGAGAATACTTAGAGAGCTTCAAAACTGAACTAACAAAAGGTACCAACTAATCCTTAGAAGCCTTTTTATCAATTAAGCCTCTATTTTCTTCATTTTCCATTATTTTCCTTCATTTTCCTCCTCACATGAAACCTGTGACCTTTCACCTTCCTTTTCTCCTAATTTCCATTATTTTCATAAAGAAATGTGCCAAAAATGCCAATTTTCTTCCAAAGTCTTAGCCATTTCCCCTGCCAATTTCCTTAGCCATAATAAATCATTGAACACCCACTAGGATGTTGTTCCCAAAATTCAAGTAGGAATAAGTCTCCCATCAACTATGGTTATTATTTTTCCTTTATTAACTTTTATTACATGGAATTTTCACTAGTAATGTTACAGTTACATTGGCCTTATCATCTCCACTTCAACTAAGGAAATTGAATTCCATGCATGCACTAGCTAGTTTGGGATGATTGATCAGTTAACTAACACATCTCTAAGTTAGACTATTGTCCCACTGCAAAACTAACCTTGAAATGACTCTATAAATAGTTAGAGGCCAGTGAACTAAATACAACCAAAAATAACTAAACTAGATTGCTAAATTTTAGCAATCAACACATGCATAATTAACTCCAAGCCCATAAATCAAATTTAATGAGCTAACTAAGTGTCAAGAGCCATGTCACAGTAGTTAACTACCTCCAAGTTGTCATGTTGAGGTGTAAATTTTATTTACTCAATTTGACTAAGGCTAAGGTCAAATTGAGCCTTTTTTGCTACATTTTTTAACAAGGGAGAGGGATGAACCCATGGCTGTGGCCTAGTTTTTCTTTGTAGAAAACTCCATTATACATGAAAAAGGTGGTGGAAAGGAAAATTTTGATAAGATTGGGGTTTCAAAGTCAACTGGCTTGAAAATGAGATCAATGGCTTCAAGGACATGAATTTTGATAAATAAGGAAATGAAATCAAGGCTAACCATGATGTCATTTTCATCCAATTTGAGGTGTTTGGTTTGTTGGATGAAATCAGAGGAGTCTTTAATGAAGGAGAAAGAGTGGTCAGAAAAGGGACGAAGTTTTTTGGTATGGAATTTGGAAAGAGCATGTGTAGGAGCACCAATAGCGCTAACTATAGGTCTAAGGGGAAAGTCCGTCTTGTGAATTTTAGGTTGACCATAAATCTTGGGGGTAATGGGGTTAAGGGGAATAACAAGATTTTGGATGATTGGGTCAAGGGAATAAGACTTAGTGGATTTGATGACCTTGTTGGTCACATATTGGATGGGGGTTCTTAGTTAATGTATTATAGGAAGATGAGGAAAGGAGATCAAGAATCTTACAATGGTAATTTGAGGAATTTATGACAACTAATACCTTTCCTTTATCATATTTTAGAATGAGAATGTTGGGGTTGGAGTTGAGATGACAAAGGCAATTAAATTCTTCTTTAGAATAGTTAGAATTAGGGAGCTTTGATCCTTGGAGAATGCAACCAAATTATTTTTGAAGATCTTCTACCACATGAGAGAGTAGGTGGGGGAATATGGACTAGATGGAGCATATAATATCCTTATAGTGAATGGCATGGGAAACAAGAGGAAATTTGAAGCCATTTTCTAAAAGGTTGAAGGAGGAAGCATCAAACTCAATAAGGAGCAATTAACCACCTTAGTATTAAAGGTGAGAGGAGAAGGGAAAAGGGTGGAAATGGGGGTAGGGGAAGGGGAAAGGGTGGAAATTGGGTAGGAGAAGGGGAGGAATTATTATAGGGATTGATATTAAAATTGAAATTGGTGTTAGGATTAAAGGAGGAGTTAGAACTGATTATAATTATGGCAAGAAATGGAATCAAGGTTAGAATTAATAGGAGAAGAGGAACTAGGGTAAAGGGGTTTGGAATTAGTTTTGGAATTAGAATTAGAATAATTAAGGGGCTTATGTTTGGAATTAAAACTAGAATAATTAAGGGGGTTAGGTTTTGAATTATATTTTAGATTAGAGAGAGATTTAAAATTAGAAATAGAAAGGGAATTAGAATAAGAATTAGGTTTAGATTTAGAACTAAAACTAAGATATATACTAAAGTTAGAATTAATATCAAAATAATTAGAAGCATTACAATAATCATTAATACTGCTCATGATATTAGAATTAACTTTAAAATTATCATTCAATTTTTTAATATTTGAGCTAAGGCCAACCTTAGAATTAAGCGAAGCATATGAGCAATTAGGGTTAATGATATTTTTGTAGTGATTGGAGTGAATTTGAAGATAGGAAGAATCAAGGAAATCATGCAGGTAAGATGATAGAGAAGCATAGGGAATTGGAGGAGCTGTGATGAGGCGTGAGCCACCAGAAGTGGGAGGAGTCCCAACATAGGGTTTGAAGGGCCTGGAAATGGGTAGCGAAGGAGAAGTGTGGTTTGAGGATGGGAACAACATTGTTGATAAAGAAAGAGAAGTCGAACCACAACAGAAAATGATAGAACTAGAGGGTAATTGGCTAGTGAGATAGGGAATGTAGGTTTTAACCCCGTACAGAAATTACCTGCATGCCAATTCTAAAAACAGAAAATAAACAATGGTGAGAGAATAAAACATAAAATAGATATACACAAAGATTTTCCCCTGGATCACAAAATTGGGACAACCAATTTGATTTTTCATTATATTCCTTTCAATGTTACAATACATATATATACATGCCGAAGCATCCATGAACCCAATTTGTTAACCCTAGATTAGAACATAACCGTAGTTCCCCTAACCAGATCTACAAAATGCCATGGACAGAAAACCATCATGCCAAAAACCATGTGTGAAATCCATGCACAAAACCAAAGGTAGGTCCGCCAACTTGATATAGCGTCAAAAAAATAAAATCATGGGACATTTCCCTAGACCCCGTGTAGGGGGGCCACCTTCCCCTACAAACCCCCCGTTAGGGGGGGTTGCCACCCCCCTTGTGACCCACCTGTTGCGCCCGACGCAATGAACAGGGGGTTCTCGCCCCCACTATAACCCCCCTGCGCATGGGGCTAGTCATGGAAAGAATATGACACACACCCAACATGGGAGAGTCCTTAATGGAGATCTTGGTGACCCTGGCGAATTTGGAGAAGAAATTGGTAGTGCTCGGTAAGATGATGTGGGGTCCCCCGGGCTAAAAACATGAGGCAGATTGAAGCTAGAATTTGAGTTCATTGATGGGGACACAATGGATGAATGGGTAAAATAAAAACTATAGGGTTCAACTAGATCAGTTGAGGATAAGGCCATAGAAAAGAAAGGTAGAGAGAGGGATGAGTGACTCAAGTTAGAAATGAAAATATAAGAATTGTGAGGAGAGTGAGCAATACGTTTGAAGGAAGAAAATGAAGAGTGTGAATGAAAATGGATTCAAGGAGGTGGATATTTTCAAAAGTTGAACAAAAAATATGAAAGGAGGAAAACCTAGATATTTCTTATGATATGAAGAATGGAATTTATTAATGTGCTTTTTACTAGTTGTTTCTAGATAATTAGAATGAAGAATAACCCGAATACCATAATTAATAATATTTGAAAATTTCAAATGTGGATTATATAATTTAGATGATAAAAAGGATAAAACAAACCTGATGTGATGAATTTTAGCTCAAAGAATAGTATGACTGTCTGAGATAAGATTTTTTTGAGATTAGGAAACTAACTAAAGATTTTCATAATTGAAGCATCTTGACACCTCTTCAAGAAAGCTAGGTCAACAACTCTTCTGGATATTTTTGTGCACAACTTTTTGAAAGTTCTGATCTCAAAGAGACAATTGTCTCCATAGAGGGATATAATTTTAGAATGGAAATTTTACAGTCAATAATTTGATATTGATAAAGACTTCTAGAAAACTGTGCGTTGCATTCATGGATATTCCTTACATTTCAGGTGAACACATCACCCATATTTAGGGAAATGAAGCTAAACCAGTGATGTGAAGAGTGCTCGACCCATATAAATAGATAAATGATGGAGTTAAAATATAACCGTTAGGTTGGGTAGAAACATAATTGTTAGGGTAGGTAAATAACATTGATTATAATGAACTTTTGGAAAGGGAAATGATAAAATAGAAAGGAATTGAAACATTTTAAATTATTTTTAAAAGTCAATTGAATTATATAAATTATTTTAAAAAGAGGAAATTAATAAGGAGAAGAAAATTGTCAAATTAAAGTAGTTCAACAAATTTTAATTGGAGAAATATATATTGACATAGAATTAATTAGATGAAAACATCTTATTTTAAAGAAATTATAATTAATAGGAAGAAAGAAAGAAGGAGATAAAATTAATGTAGAATTGAGAATTTAGGGATTAAATTAAATTAAGAGAAGAAGAATAAGAAAGAAACTTTAAATAATTTTTTTTTAAATAAAAGAATTTACATTGAATAAGAAAAAATATATAGGCCTGGACTTAGAATGGAAAGAAAATTAAAACACATAGTAAAGGCAAGAAGAAATTATAATAATAAAAAAGGAAGGAAGAATGTAAATTAAATTAAATATTAAAGGAAAGGTAAAATTACAATAAAACAAAAGGAAGGAAGGAAAATGGGGGTATTGAAAAGTAGAATATATTTATTAGGTCGATAGAAGGGAAATTTCAAAAAGATAGGAGAAGAGGGAGGGGAGGGTGGCGGAAGGGGGGGCGCGTTAAGAGGGGTTAGAATTGATATTGTGGGAACAGGGTCTAGAGGATAAGAATTGAATGGGTTTCTAGGAATGGCTTTATTATTGTCCATATTCACGATTTAAGTACTAGGGTGCTTCTCAATTTCTAGGGCTTCCCTAACGACACTATTGGTATGGAAGGGAGCAGAGGCTAAGATTTTCGTTTTGTAAAAAAAAATAAGATGCTTGGTGTTATGGGAGTGTGAAACGATGACAAATTTAGCAATGTGGTTATGGTAGGTGTCATCCATATGCTCTTTGAGTCGAGCTCTGATATCTACCAGTTTTCCCTGTGTAAGGCATTCCACAGGAGAAAGAGATTTTGTAGACTCTAAGGCCTAGCATAGGGTCCTTCTTCTCCTTGGCCAATCTAAAAAGTTGGCTAAGGGTTTTTTGGGGTTCAAAAAAGTCTTGATGTTCTTTTTATAAATAATTTTGGATTGATGGTTGATTACTCCTTGAATGTATGGAAGGGTTACCTTTGCAATGGGTGGTTTATTAGAATACATTTTAGGTTGCGGGTGGAGAACATAATGAAAGGCCTTTTTGATCTGGGATGTGGAGTATCCATTAGATTTGAGGCTTTGGTGAGATGGGAATTTTCTTTCAAAAATGATTGAGAAGAGGAGATTCAAATGGTCCTGGAAACAAGGGTTTTAAGCACAATTTTTTTTTGAGCAGGATGATGGTGGGAGATGGAATGAAGGTATATATCGGTATGAGTTTTACTTCAATAGGCTTGGTAAGTTTTCTTTCAAAGCCTAGCTCAAGGAGAACATGGATGACAACTACAATGATTGCATTATTAAATCTGCTACCGATGAACACTCCCATAGTACCAAGATTCTTATTTATTTTGATAAAACTAAAATCTTAGCCTCTACTCCCTTCCATAACAATGGTGTCATTAGGGAAGCCCTAGAAATTGAAAAACACCTTAACAAATTTAATCACGAAGATGGATATCAATTAAGGAATTCTTAGAAAACCATTATTTAGTTCTTATCCTCTAGATCTCATTCCCCTAATATCAACTCTAACCCCTCTTAATGCCCCCCTCGCCCTCGCCTATTTCTCTTATCCTTTTGAAATTTCCCTTCTATTTTCCTAATAAATATATTTTAGTTTTCAACCCCCCATTTTCTCTTCCTTCCTTTTGTTTCATTATAATTTCACCTTTCCTTTAATATTTAATTTAATTTCCATTCTTCCTTTGGTTTTATAATATTTCTCCTCCCCTTTAATATTTTTTAAAATTTTCTTTCCATTCTAATTCTAAACCTATTTATTATTTCTTATTCAATTTAAATTCTTTTATTTTAAAAAATTTCATTTAATATTTCTTTCTTGTTGAATTGAGGCTTCTGTGATCCATAATATTTATAAGTAGAACTTCGGCGTAAATCACATAAAGAGAGACATTTGTCGACGCGTTTCGAACCAACCAGTGTGGCTCATCGTCAGGACAAGCCACACTGGTTGGTTCGAAACGCGTCGACAAATGTCTCTCTTTATGTGATTTACGCCGAAGTTCTACTTATAAATATTTCTTTCTTATTATTTTTCTCCTAAATCACTTATGGAATTTTAATATAAACAATGTAATTTAAATTAATCATTAAACTTTAAATTCTACATTAATTTAATATCCTTCTTTCCTTCTTCCTATAAATTATAATTTTATTTTTATATTTTTTGGTCAAGTGATCTCTGTTTATCTAGGCTTGACCCGTGGCTTGAGAAACTGTGACCCAAGGGTACCTATGCCGTAAAAATCACCCAGGGATCGCACCTGGCCTAGGCCACACAAGCCCTAAGTTGATTGGATTTTGGGTTGTCTCCTCCCCCTAGCACAGGTGGAATGACATCAATTGTATGCTAAGTACAAAACGTGTAGCTTCTTTCAAACTAAGGTAAGTTACTTTGGACACGTTGTCTCCAAGGAGGGAATTGTAGTGGATCTAGAGAATATAAGATCTATCATGGAGTGGGAAGCTCCCAGTAATGTGGATGAGGTGAACTATTTCATGGGGTTAGGAGGTTATTACACAAGGTTCATCAGGAAATTCTCACAAACTTGTTATCCTATTACATCATTGAAAAGTAAAAGTGAGAAGTTTGAATGGATAGAGGAGTGTGAGGCCATTTTTTAGCAACTTAGGTAGTTGTTGACACATGCTCCAGTGTTAAAGATCGCAAATCCAGACAATGAATTTGTAGTATGTAAGAGGCTTGCAAGAAAGCACTTGGTGGAGTCCTTATGCAAGAGGGATAGGTAGTGTGCTATGAGTCATGAAAATTGAATGAGCATGAGCATAACTACCTGACACATGATATTGGGTTAGCAGTGATCATATATGCGTTGAAGATGTGGAGACACTATCTTCTTAGCAGGAGGTTTTTACTGATGAGTGATCACAGTGGGTTGAGATAATTGTTTGACTAGTCAAATTTGAATGTTAGGAAAGCTAGATGGCTGGGCATGGTTAGTGAGTTTGACTTCAAGATCAGGTACATCAAGGGAAAGGAAACAAGGTCACATATGCTCTTAGAAAGTGGATAAAAGTAAATCATATAGAAACTATGAGTTCCTATATGACAGATCTACATGATAGGATCTTGCAGGCATGTCAGAAGGATGTTAGGTATATGGGGACTATTAATAAGTTGCAGCAGAGTACATGTACAATTACATGTAGTGGTACAAGTATAGGTATAGGTAGAGGTAGAGGTACAAATGTAGGTATAGGTGCACAAGATGAGGACTATTGTCTCATGAAATATGGATTGGTTAAATTTATGAACATGATATATGTGCCAGAAAACAATCAGCTCAAGAAGGTTATCTTGAGGGAGTTTCATGTGAAACCATATTCAAGTCACCCAGGCTATCAGAAGAAATTGACCATAGTGAAGAAGTTTTATTATTAGCCGAATTTGAAGAAGGATGTAGTAGAGTTTGTGGCTAGATGTTTGTATTGTCAGTAGGTAAAGGCAGAGTGTAGGAATCTAGGTGTATTGATACAAATGATTTTGATTCCATAATGGAAATGGGAGGTCATTTCCATGGACTTTATGACAATATTGTCGAGGACAATGATATAACATGATTCCATCATGGTTATTGTGGATAGGTTGAAAAGGGTTGCACACTTCATTCCAATTAAGACTATGTATTCAACTAGTGATGCGGCACACATGTTCATTAGAGATGTGGTTAGATTGCATGGTGTTGCAAAGAAGATTGTGTCAAGTAGGGATGCAAAGTTTACTTCCAAGTTTTGGAAGGATTTATTTACAGGTTTGGGTATAGAGTTCACCTTCAGTACAACTTATCATCCATAAACAAATGGACAGAGGCGTAGAGGGTCAATAGGATTTTGAAGGATATCATGAGGATATATGTGATGCACCAATAGAGAAGATGGGAGGATTATCTTCCATTGGTTGAGTTTGCATACAACAATGGTTATCAAGAGTCATTGAGGATGAGCCATTTCGAGGCATTGCATGGGCCCAGTTGTAATACTCCCATCAGTTGGAGTGATCTAGTTAACAAGGTGTTGATTGGACTGGACATGTTGGTAGACATGGAATGGGAAATGCAAGTAATCAAGAAGAATTTTAAAGCAGCATAGGATAGGCAAAAGAGATATGTAGATCAAAAGGGTTGTCCTAGGATTTTTAGGTTGGGTAATAGGTTTACTTGTGCATCAAACCAAAGAAGAGCTCCTTGAGGATTGGATCATGTGCCAAGCCGAAACCTCATTTTTTTGGACCTTTCAGGATTATTGAGAGGACAGATCGGTAGACTATCGACTTGCATTGCCTCTGATAGTGAAATTCCATGATGTTTTCCACATGTCATTGCTTAAGAAGTATGTTAAGGATGTTGAGCATGTGATGGACTAGTCTGTATTGTGGGTGGATCCAGATGGAAAATTCTAGCTGGAACCTCAGTGTATATTGCAGAGAAAGGTGATCATGCTTTGGAACCGAGCAATTGAGCAAGATAAAGTGCATTGGAAGCACTTTCGGCCTGATGAAGCTACATGGGAGATGACAGATCAGATGCAAGCTATGTATCCTTCATTGTTTTCCAGTTGAGCCAAAGAATTTTTGGTATATGTTTTGGTGATTTTTTTTATATATGTACATATGTATATGGATGTAGATACCACCATGAGCTATGTTATAAATCTCCAATAAGCGCTATGGCTGTCATGTCATTATAGTGGTCATTTTGTTATGTTTTCATGTTCATTTTCTTTTCAGCAGGGTGACCATTGTAAATATTGCATCGAGCTATGTTATAAAGTTCCATGGGAAGTATGTTTTCTTTTCAACAATTTTGCTAAGCTAAGGAATAGGTGTGGTTGAACACGAAGGATGTGCCCCAAGGGGGAGGTTTCTATAACATCCCTGGTGAAAATTCCATGTCATAAAAGTTAATAATGGTAAAATAATAACCACGGTTGGTGGGACACTTATTCCAAGTTGAATGTTGGGAAAAACATCCTAGTGTGGGTGTTCATCGGTTTATTATGACTAGGGAAATTGGAAAAGGAAATGGCTAAGGCTATGGAAAGGTGAAATAGAATTTTTGGCACATTTATTTATGGAAATAATGGAAATTAGGAGAAAAGGGTGGTGAAAGGTCAAAGGTTACATGTGAGGAGGAAAATGAAGAAAAATAATGGAAAATGAAGAAAATAGAGGCCTAATTGATAAAAAGACTTTTGAGGATCAATTTGTAACCTTTTGGCAGTTCAGTTCTAATTCTCTCTCATTATTCTCTCTCTCTCTCTCTCACTCTTGGACACAGAGTTTTCTTAGAGCACTTTGGCATTAGATCAAGAAAGGAAAAGAAGGCAAGAGGGAGGAA
Organism: Pinus tabuliformis; assembly: GCA_031772625.1. NCBI lineage: Eukaryota > Viridiplantae > Streptophyta > Pinopsida > Pinales > Pinaceae > Pinus > Pinus tabuliformis. The sequence goes on from CM062809.1 coordinate 646,000,204, forward strand.
GGGGAAGAAAGGAAGAGCATGATCAAGAAGGTACATCAAGATTCTTTTCAGGTATCAATTGCATGTATGTTTTCCTTTCTAGATTTAGAATGCATGGTATTACATGTGGTTTTGTGCTGTTATGGAATTGGTTTTGCCAAGGATGAAAATGATTTTAGCCTAGCATTTCCATTTCTGGATAGCCATGGTGTGATGGGGTTTGCATGTTTTGGTTGAGCTAGATTTTAGGATTGATTTAAGGTTGAGTGAGGTGGATATCTGAATAATAGAACACATGGCCTAGTAGCCCTTGAACCATAATTTGGTTTGTGGTAAAATCAGATTTTGTGTTTCCTCGGTGGCCTAAGAGTCCTATACCGATGAATGGCGGGATATATGGTAGAACCTAGAGGTGGGTGCTATCCATTAGGCCTATTAATTATGGGATGGGATATGCGGTAAAGCCTGGAGAGTAGGTCTCAGTTTAGGGCCTAGTGATCCTGTTTGGATTGTGATAAAATTGGAGAAACTAGGAGATAGGAAAATTCCTCACAGTGTAGGTGGATAAATCCGGTGGCATCCATGCTTGTTTTGGCCTAGTGATTTGGTGGATGTCATGGTAATGTTTGTTATTACATGTTTATTGTTTTTACCTAGTGATCCATTATGGATTATGGTAAAGCCTAGTTTCTATGGATGAGGGTGAGGTGGTGTAGCCTCGGAATTCCCTGGTTGGTTCTTTTGGTTTGAGTACCACAGTCATGCTTGGAATATGGCACAAGAGTGAATGGATGAAGATAAAATTGGCTAATCCATTCTATGGTCCGGTGGAATGGGGTAGTCCCATCTTGGGTTGGATTTTTCATTCATTAATAAGAGGTTCCTTCCTTGACATCTTATGTGTAAATATATTGGTTATTACGTGTATCCTTGGTATTTCTATTATTATTATGCTAGTTATAAGCATGTATTATGACATTGATGTTATGGATCTCCTCATGTTTTGATTTGTAAATGAATGATCAATGTATCTATGACCTAATATATGATAATGCAACTAATGACATAAGGGAACAATGCTTCTTAGTGATTCTCAACTATATTAAAATTCAAAATTCAATTTCATCGGAATACTTGGAGATAGTTAACTAAGGTGACATGGATTTTGTCACTCAGTTAACTCAGTTAATTCGAGTTAGAGACACTTGAGTTCAATTCAGTATGATTGATTACTAATTTCTAGTAATATGTCTTAGTTAAGTTGAATTATTGTCAGTTAAACTAGTTCCAAATGTTGGAGAAACTAGTGGAGGGTCAAGTTGTGCAGTGTAACTTAAATCACACTTAGTGGTCATCTAGTTAACTGATAAATCAAACCAAAATAGCTTATGCATGCAGAGAATTCTAGTTACCCAGTTGAAATTGGAGTTCAAAGGAAGTGTACTATTAGTTTTAAACTAATATGAGTTGTACAAGTGGTGCATGCACTCAAAGGATGGGCCTACAGGAATTACGCAATCCAATTCAAGATTTTCCCTATAAAATAGGGGCTAATTCCTAAATGAATAGTGCAAGGATATAGAAGCTTGGAGGTTTGAAATTTTTTCTAAGTATTGGTCATGTTCTGTTAGTCAGGTAGAGGATAGAAGATATAAGTGCAAGTTGTGTTTAATCTTGAGCAAACATAATGTATTCATCAAGATTCTTTGATTAATGCAATATAGAGAGTCAAGGATTTTGAGAAGTTTCTTTCCCATAAATAAATATATATGCATGTGTTATGTTTCCTTTTGCATGTTAATGATTTGTGTTCTTGATCATGAATTTTCTTCCACAGATCAATAGAGTAACTTCTAGTTTTGTGATTTAGTAAATTTCGTGACCAGTTTAGAATCTACACATTAATTTCTACATGGTATCATAGCTAGATTCATAGTAGAGACTATAATTTGAGGTTTTCATTGCAGGAGGTTTGAATTTGAAGATTAGTGTTGCAAGTTTTCTTCAAGACTGAGAAGATGGATTTCAATAGACTTAGGCTTGAGTATGCCTTGCAAGGAACCACTAACTTTGTTGCATGGAAGGACCACATAGAGGCAATATTGGATGAAAATGGGATGCTAGAATACATCAAGTCAGATGTAGCAAAAAACCTAAGCATTTGATGCTCAGAATATTTCTCAGTGGAAGAATGATGCGGCCAAAAAGAGGAGAATCATATTGGAGGGAGTTTGGGATCATATTGTCTCGAATCTCCATGGAAAAGAGACTTCATTCGTGATGTGGAAAACACTCATAGAGTTGTTCAAGAACAATAGTGACCACAAGAAGCCGACACTTAAGGACAAGCTTCAAAGTATCAAGATGTAGAAGAATGACACAATTCCACAGTACTTGAGCACGCTTACACAATATTGTGATGAAGCTGGCGGGGTCCATGTTAATCTCCTTAAAGAAGACTTGGTAGCTATAGACCTTTTGGGCCTTCCCAAGAGTTGGAATAACTATCGATATTCTGTAAATGTTAGAGATAAACTACCAAGGGTGGAGCACCTACGGTCCAACCTGATGCAGGAAGAAATTAGGCAGAATACCATATGGCAAAGACAAAACTTCATCAAAGGGAGAGGAGGAGGAGAACTATCCCTTGGATGGAAAGGAAATGAAAGGGAAAGGGAAGAAATCCCAATCCAAATTAGAATCTAGTCAAGGGGGCAAGAAGAAAGACTTGTTCAGAATCAAGTGCTTTCACTATCATGAATTTGGGCACTATGCCACGAAATGTCCACACAAGAATATGAGCAAGAGGACGCTATGAGGAGAAATAGGTGAAGGTGTAAACAATTCTAGCTTGATTTTACTCTCATTACATGCATGGAAATCACAATGATGGGAAGCGTGTGGTATCTAGACAATGGTTCCTTGTTCCACATGATGGGGAACAAAGGATTTTTTAGTGACTTGGAGGAGAAATATCTCTAGACACCAATCGAGATGGGATATGATGGAAGGTACAATGTGACCGGGATTGACACAATCACCTTTCATAGGGATTTAGGCTCCCCTCTCAGGCTCAAGTATGTGATGTTTGTACCGGGTTTAAGGAAGAATCTTGTTTCCATCATGGTGTTGGAAGACCATGGCTATGATGTGATATTCAGCAAAAGAAAGGAATTCTTAAGTCACATTTCCATGGGACAAGTGAAACAGATCAGGGTTCAAGTGAAGAACCTCTACAAGCTAGATGTGGAAGACTGTGTTGCTTTGAGCACAAAGGCGGAGAAGCTACAGGGTCGAGATGTGTTAGGTCCCTATAAATTGTTATTAGTGTAGCCACCTATTATTATTGTTGTGCCTATGTATCCCCCATGTTGTTATTGTTGTGCCACATAGAATCCCACTATTGTTATTGTTGTCCCCTTACATTTTTATTGTTATGTAGGCTATGATTATATTGTGATCCCTTAGGCTCCTAAATATACCAAGGAGGTCATATCATTTGAAGCATCTGATAATTGTTAATTTATATAATGTAAAGGAGGTTTCCCCCTTGAAGAGGACAATTTTTAAGTCGTTTATCTATCCTTTCTATGATCTGGTTTCATAACATTTGGTATCAGAGCTTTAGATTCTAGGGTTTTTCTACTGCAAATAGGTCATTGTGGTATTTTTTCTATAAAGTTTTTTCTATGAAGGTTCAGAAGCTGAAATTATTACCATGTCGAGCTGAAATATTTATGCACTTCCTGTAAAACTTTTAGATATTGGTTCTCTATATTTTCAAATATATGGTCTAATGAAGCTAGTATTTTTTCATGCCCCGAAATTCAGTATCAAATAGGTGACCTTTGGAAAGAAGTCATAATTTCCTCTACGAGCATTGGATTTGAATTTCATAAAAAGTGACCAATAGTGCACAAACTTTAGTATTTTTATATCGTTTTTTAGGGATGAATGTTGAAATAGTGACACGTGGAACTCTGTACAAGTTCACTCTATTGAAATAGTCCGTAATCAGGTCATCGTGGGAGATTGGGCATAACTTTATCTTAAAGAATCCAAATTTGGTCCAACTTGTGGAATTTGAAAGGAAACTCAGAGGACTACCAAACAACAAAATTTAAGATCTTGGATATTTGAAATTACAGAGACATTAGCTCAAATATGTAGCTCCAAAAAATAATAAAAAATGTGTGTATATTTTTTTAATATACATAATTTTTTTTGACAAATCAGTTTGAAGTGATTTAAGGGGAATAGTGACACATAGATATCATTTTTTGTTTCCAAAATGCCTCGAAACAAAAAAAAATGGACAAACCTAGTAAGAAGCAAAAAATCTCTTCTATGATGCATGAAGAAGAGGAAGAAATGCAACATGATATATCAAATTGACGAAACCAAGTGCAACAAATTTCGCTCTCGCAAAAAGTAATAAAAAAACTTGGAAGCCATGATGAAAGATAGATGGTATAAAAAGGGACATGTGAGTTTTGAATGATGGTTTAAAATTAGACATGGAAGCAATGATGAATGTCAAGATATAAAAGTTTCTAGAAGAAAGGCTTCCCAGTGGTGATAAGGTAATCCATGAAAATCATGATGAGGAAGAAAGGAATATGAATTATGATTTTAGAGACTCCAATGTTGGGTTTAAGAACCTCCACATTCCAAATATATAATGAGGAAGTTTGATGGCAAGGATACGACAACATGGATACTATAGATGGAGCAATATTTTTATCTCCATGATGTGCAACATACACAAAAGGTGCGCATTGCAACTTTACATTTAGAACGCAATAATTTTGTATGGTATTGATGGATTTTTTCTTGTAAACCACTTGTCACTTGGTTAATTTTTATAGAAGAAATGATAGCACATTATAAGGATACAAAGAGAAACATGTTCTTTAGTCAATTAATAATTCTTAAACAAAAGGGTTCAATGGTGGAACACATTGAGGACTTCCAAAAATTGAATATGAGGGAACTAATATTTCAAAGGAGCACATGATTGATGTCTTCATAGGGAATTTGAAGGATAAAATCCAACATGTGTTGTTCCTTTGGCAACTTGATTCATCAGAGAAGGCATTCAGGGTGGCAAGAAAAGTTGAAAGAAAAATTATGACAACAAGGAAGTCTACCAGTCACAACTATAAAGATGGAAATGTTGCTACTCCTAGCTTTCCACAACCTACAAGGTTGATGCCACAACAATTGGAGGAAAAATAGAAAAAGGGATTCGTTTAAGTTTTGATAGAAAATACACTAAAGGTCATAAGTGTGCTGAGAAGACATTATTCTACATAGATTATGTAGAAGAGGAACAAAAGGAACAAGAAATATCAAAACAGGAGGATATATACCAGGAACCAACCGTCGAGAAAGAAGAAATGAGTAAAACCATATATTGAAATGCATTGGAAATAATTACCACTCCTAAAATGCTCAAGATAGAAGCATATAGCAAGAAGAAAAAGATAGTAGTGTTGATTGATTCAGATAGTACTCATAATTTTATTCATTATAACATGGAAAAAGAATTGAATTTCTTCCAATATCTAGCACCAGAGTGTGAAGTGATGGTTTCAAATGGAGGAACAACAAATTTCTCCAGAAAGTGCCATAATATAAAGTTAAACATAGGGGAATATGTATTGAATAATCTAATGCTTTCCATTCCAATGGTTTGTGCTGATGTTGTATTAGGAGTCTAATGGTTAAAATATTTGGTGACGATAACTTTTAAGTTTCAAGAAATTTTCTTGAAATTTGTTTGGGAAGGAAAATAAGTTGAATCACAGGGAAACCAAGAAATATAATAATCTCTAATGCATTAAAAAACTTCCGTGGAAAGAAAAATGGGGTGTACTTTCACCAATATGTTCACTATAGGTTAAAAATCAATATGATCTATTTCTCTAGATCTCCAAAAAGTCTTATACAATCATTCCAAGGTATTTGAGACTCCCAAAGGGCTCCCACCTATCTGTGATCATGATCATGATATTCAATTGATTCCAGGAAGTGTTCCTCGAAACACCATACCTTCCAGACAACCCTATGCACAAAAGAGTGAAATTGAACATATGGTTGCAAAAATGCTCGAGGTTGGTATAATTCAACCTAGTCAAAGTTATTTCTTTTCTCCGATAGTGTTGGTGCAAAAGAAGGATGGATCATGGCATATGTTTCTAGATTATAGGGAGCCCAAAAAGCTCATTATTAAAGATTAAATTCCCATTCCTTTAATTGATGAATTGTTGGATGAATTACATGGAGCAATTTAATTTACCAAGATGGATCTTCGTTCAAGATATCATGAAATTAGAATGAAGACTGAAGACATTCCAAAAACAACATACAAAACTCATGAGGGTCATTATGAAATTTTGTTCATGCCTTTCTCCTTTACTAATGCACCTTCAACATTTCAAGGTTTGATGAATTCCATTTTCAAACCCTTCCTTAGAAAAATCTTGTTAGTATTTTTTGATGATATACTAATTTACAACAATTCTTGGAAGGACCATGTTCAACATGTTGATAGGGTGTTCAAATTATTTCAGGAGAAAAAATTATATGCAAAAACCTCCAAATGTTTCTTTGGATTACAAGAGGTGGAATATTTAGGTCATATTGTATCTCATGAGGGTGTTAAGGTAGACCCTAACAAAATTAAATCCATTAAGGAATGGAAAATCCCCACAACCATAAAGCATCTTCAAGGATTTCTTGGGTTGATACAGTATTATCGCAAGTTTGTTAATAATTATGGGAGAATAACAACACCTCTAACAACACTACTCAACAAATATGCATTTCCTTGGACTCCAGAAACATTAACTAAGGCCTTTAAACATCTTAAGGACACAATGTGTTGAGCACTAGTCTTAGCTGCACTTGACTTCACAAAAACCTTTACTGTGGAATGTGATGCCTCAAGAAATGGATTTGGTGTTGTTTTAATGCAAGAGGGAAGACCCAGTGCTATTGAAAGTCATCTAATAAAAGGAAAGTATTTATACAAACCTATTTATGTGAAGGAAATGGTGGAAGTACTACATGCACTAAAGCAATAAGGACCTTACCTAATGGGAAGATACTTCAAGATAAAAATAGAACATGATAGTCTTAAATGATTTTTGGAATAAAAATTTTCTTCAGGAGAGTAGTAAAAATGGGTCACAAAGATGTTGGGTTATGACTTTGAAATCATCTACAAAAAAGGGAAGAAAAATGTTCTTGCAGATGCACTCCCAAGAATGAATGAGGATGTGGAAGCATTGCTTTGTGCCATTTCTATTATCCAACTTGATTGGATAACCAAAGAAAGGGATGAATTGAAGAATGATGAAGAGGTGTGGGAAATAGTTCAAAATTTATAGAAATATCCTACTACATATGATACATTTAGATGGAAAAATGACTCATTATGGTACAAAGATTGCTTATATATTTGTAAGAATTCCCAACTCAAGAAAAAGATTATTTTTGGAATTGCACACCTCTCCCTTAGGAGGCAACTCGGGGTTTTTGAAAACTTACCACAGGGTCAAGAAGGAATTTTTTTGGGATGGCATTAAATATAACATTCAAAAGTTTATGGCAGAATGTTTGGTTTGCCAACAAAATAAAGTTGAGACAATTAAGGCCTCATGTTTGTTACAATCTTTAGCCATTTCAAGTCAGTGTTGGAGGATGTCTCAATGGATTTTATCACAGGTTTACCCAAGTCTAAAGGAAAGAGTTCCATCATGGTGGTAGTTGATAGAATTACCAAGTATGCACACTTTTGTGCATTATCTCATCCTTTTAAAGCTAGTACAGTTGCTACTTCATTTATGGAAACAATTCAAAAACTACATGGAAACCCAAAGATTATTGTAAGTGAAAGAGATCCCATTTTAAGTGGAAATTTCTAGACCAAATTATTTTTTGTCTTGGTACTCAAATAGCTCATAGTTCATATTATCATCCTCAATCTGACGGGAAAATTAAGATAGTGAACAAATGTTTGGAAGAACATATTCGTTGCTTTGTATTGGATAAAAAAACACAATGGGTTAAGAGGATACATATAGATGAATGGTTGTATAACACTTCCTTCCATAATACAAACAAAAATGACCCCATTTATGGCACTTTATGGATATCATCCACCATCCATCACATAATATTTAAGAGAAAATTCTATGGTTCAAGTAGTGGAATATCACATCAAGCGTCAATCAAAAGTTATCCAACTCTTAAAGGATAACCTCACTCTGGCACATAATTGAATGAAAGAACAGGCAGATCAATACCACAGTGAAAGAATTTTTGATGTAGGAGACTAGGTATGTTTACGGCTACAACCATACAAAAAAATGTCCCACAAGCAAGCTAAGAAGGATAACAACTGATCACCCAAGTACTATGGTCCTTACAAGGTGTTGAAAAATATTGGTACTACTACATACAAATTGGAGTTGCCTGCATCTTCCCGAGTACACCTAGTTTTCCATGTCCCATGTTTAAAAAATGTTATTGGTGAGAAACTCCTAGTTAAAATAGTGTTACTAGAAGTTGATGAAGAAGAAAAAGTCATATTTGAGCTTGAATAAGTCACATAAACAAGAACCCGATAGCTACAAAAGAAATTAATTTTATATTATCTCATTAAGTGGAAGAACTTACCCATTAAATATTCCACATGGGAGGATGATAATTTTATAGAGAAGCATCTGGAACTACTCAAGCGTTGAGGACAACACTTTTTTGAAGGAGAGGGGCATGTTAGGTCCTTAGAATACTAGTGTATTCCCCATGTAGGTTTTAACCCTGTACAAAAATTACCTTCATACGAATTATAAAAATAGAAACGAAACAATGACGAGAACATAAAACATAAAACATATATACACAGAGATTTTACCCGGGATCCCAAAACTGGTACTAGCAGATTGATTTTTCATTAAGTTCCTTTCAATGTTCCAATACATATATACATGCTGAAGAATTCATAAACCCCAATCCATTAACCTTGGATTAGAACATAACCATAACTCCCTTGACCGAATCTATAGAATACCATGGGAACAAAACCATCATGCCCAAAACCATGTGCAAAACCCATGCAAAAAACCATAGGTAGGTCTGCCCACCTAATATAAGGTACAAAAAAAAATTTCTTCGGGTGATTTTCTAGATCCCATATAGGGGGCTACCACCCCCCCTAAAACCCAGGATGTGCCCCACCTTTGACCCCCCTATTGTGTCTAGTGTAATGACCAAGGGGGGTTGTCACCCACCCCCGTGCATGCGACTAGTCATGGAAAGAATATGGCATACATGTAACATTCTCCCACTTGTTGTTTCCTTTCCCACATAGGGGGTCCTAGGACATCACAGAATTGGTCCAACCTCGCAACGCCATTGTTTCTCTACACCAAGAAAAATTCTTAGTGCTCACAAACTTTGTCAATGCATCTGTAGCATTCTTCAAAGTGTCCATCTTTACCATCAACACCTTTTTTTCCTCAACCATATCCCTCACAAAGTGATACTGAACATCAATTTTCTTTGTATTTGGATGATAGGCAGGGTTATTTGCCAAGAAATTCACATTGGGTGTCACAGTCTATCCTTATAGCTCATTGTACTGATCCCATACTTGAACATAAACTCTATAGCCAAACTGCTTCATTGCTTGCATTGGTGGCTACCATGTATTCTGCCTCTTTAGTTGAAAGTGCCACTACAGACTATCTCTTTTTCATCCAACTGACTACACCTCAAAATAGGTTAAACACATATCCACTTTTATATCTTGTCTGATCCAGATCTCCAACCCAATTAGCATCAACAAAGTCGTAGATATCCAAAACTCTGCCCAATCCTACTCTTCCTTGGTAGCACAAACCATAATCACTAGTGCCATGCAAAAACATGAAAACCCACTTCATTGTTGTCCAATTCTCCTTCCCTAGTTTTGACATAAACCTGCTCAATACTCCCACTGCATGTGCAATGTATGGTATAGTACAGACCATTGCATACATCATGCTACAAACTATGCTTCCATATGGAACATGGGACATGTCCTCTTCCTCTTCGTATGTCTTACACTGTTCAATAGATAACTTTACACCTACCGGAAGAGGAACCTTCACCGGTTTACTATCCTGTCACCTGCATATTAAACCTCTGTAGTATTTTGTTGACATACCTCCTCTGGTTTAACTGGATCTTCCTTTTTTCCTGATCTCATTTAATTTCCATGTCCAAAATACAGTTTACAACACCAAGGTCCTTCATGTCAAATTTGGAGGACAATTGGGACTTCAAATCTGGGATAATTTCTTTCTTATTTCCAATCAGCAACATATCATCCACATACAAGACCAACTAAATAACATAGTCATAATTAATTTAAAATACACAAAGTGATCCACTTTGCTTCTAGTGAAGCCAAGTCCCCGTAAAAATGTACCAAATTTCTAATACCACATCCTTGGTGACTATTTTTACCCATATAGATATTTTTTTAACCTGTATACGAGTTTTTTCTTTCCCTTCGCCACAAAGCCTTCAGGTTTCTTCATGTAGATCTCTTCTTCTAGATCCACATGAAGAAATGTTGTATTCACATTCATCTATTCTACCTCAAAATCAAAATAAACAACAACAAATAAAAGTAATCTAATAGAAGCTACCTTGGCAAGAGGAGAAAAAATATCACCAAAATCAATTCCCAACACCTGGGAATAACCTTTTTCTACAAACCGAGCTTTTCATTTCTCCACCTTGACTTCTGCATTCATCTTCTTCTTAAACACCCATTTTCTTCCAGTTGGTTTCCTTCGAACCAACAACTCTACCAGATCCGAAGTCTCATTTTTTTTCCAAAGATGCCATTTCATCAACCATGGACTCTTTCTATAGTTTCCCATCGTCTGAATATAATGCCTCCCTGATAGTTCTGTGATCATCATCAATAATAGATAAAGAAAAAATTGAATAGAAATTAGATGGACTATACCTTTCTCAATGCCTTCTTCCTCGACCTGACCTTCTCATAGCTAGAATTTGTGGCTCTTCATCTTACAATTCATGTTCTACTATAGAGTCTGATTCTTCCCCCTTTAACACAAACTCTATATTCTTAGGTTCCTTTGGTATGAATTCATGTTTAATAACATATTTCACCTCTCTAAACACTACATCTCAGCAATACACAACCTTCTTTGTTTCTAGGTTCCAAAGCTTATAACCTTTTAAACCATCCTTATACCAAATAAAGAAGCATCTTACTATCCAACTTGGTTTTTTCCTCCTTTGGAACATGTACATATGCATCACAGAAAAATACTCTCAGATTTGAAAGAGAGGGTTTCTTACCAATCCATACATCATGTGGAGTCTTATCCTCCAACGCTAATGAAGGTGATCTATTAACTAGGTAACATGCAGTCTTCAGTGCCTCTGCCCAAAATTCTTGTGCTAACCCGACACCACTAAGCATGCCTCTTTCCTTTTTCCATCAACACCCTGTTCATTCATTTTTCGAATCTATTTTTCTGAGGGGTCTACGGAGTATGTGCTATACCAAACTTCTTACAGTACTCTTCAAATTCCTTCTCGCATAACTCTCTACCATTATCTGTCCTCAACACCTTTATCTTATTCTCTGTCTAGTTTACCACTAGAGCCTTAAATTCTTTAAGGCTGTCAAAGACTTCAAATTTCTTCCTAAGAAAATATATGCATGTATTCCTTGAGAAGTCATATATAGATGATACTGAATACACAGACCATTGATGGAACTGACACAGGTCCAAACACATCACTGTGCACAAGCTCTAATATCCCTTTTTCCCTCTTAGCACCAAAGGGTAAACTCACCTAATTCTAATTCCCATATACACAATGTTCAAAGAAATCTAAATCCAGAGAAAAATTAGACACACCTTCTACCATGCCATTACCATCAAGTATTTGAAGGTCCTTATCTCCAATATGTCCAATCATTTGATGCCATGACATGCTCTTTTCTCTAGAGACCACTAGATTTTCTGCTTCACTCTCAGGAACAACAAAATTGTTGCACCCATCAATAAAAATACTACCTAGAAGCTTGTACAAAGTTCCAATCCAAACTCCCCACATCCATACCAATTCTCCCCAAACCATCTTGTAAGTATCTTTTTTGAACATTGTTTTTACACCTACATCATCCATTGTTCTTACATAAATCATATTTCTGGCCAATGCAGGAATATGCAAAACACCCAGAAGTGTTCTAATCCTTCCACCTTGCAAGTTTAGCTTGAATTTTCTATGTCTGATGATTCTATCATTCCTGTCATCCCCTAAGAAGAATAACCACCATCATATTTCTCATACTCACAAAACCACTCCCTATTTGGAGTGAAGTGAAAGGATGCACCTGAGTCAGATAACCATGGATCATGATATACATGTGTACTTGAAGAAGAAGAAAATTACATGTCCACGCCTTCATCTGAAGTGGTTTTCTCCTCTGTAAAAGGAGCATCATCAGATCCCTTTTCTTTCTCAGGAGCTTTAGATCTACAATCCTTTTTGAAGTTCCCTTTCTTTCCACATTTCCAACACACCTTTACAGGTTTTCTAGGAGATTTAGATCTCCCTCTAGATTTAGATCTCCCACTCGAGAACTTACTTTTAATTTTATTTTGGGACTATCGTCATATAAATAAGGCTTCTACATTCTGGCCCTCCATATTTTTCCGTCTAATCTCCTTCGATAACAAGGATGAGACTATTTCAACAACTTCAAGGTAGTTGTATTGCTACCTATTGCAACAGCTAGACTATCCAAAAAATATGGTAGAGAACACAACGAACTGATGTACTTATCTTCATTTGAAATTTTAATATCAATATATAACAACTAGCTTACCATAGTATTGAATATGTTCAAATTCTCTGTGAGCAAGTCTCCATCCTTCATCCTCAGATTATAAAACTTTTTCCGTAGGGACAATTTGTTCAATAGAGATAGATTGGTACAAAGTCTCTCACTTGTCCCACAAAGCCTTTGCCATAGCTTCCCCTGATACATTCAAAAATACTGAATCTGAGATACAAAACCATATTGTGCTCTTTACTTCCTGATCCAACATTTCCCAGTCTTCAGCTGATATTGTCGTTGGTTTAGTACTTGGATCTACCATGAACCACTGATATTATCCACTAGCAGATCCTCCATCTTGAGTTTCCACAACTCAAAACGTTAACCATTAAATTTCTCGATCTCCATATTTCCACTGCTCTCCATCTTCTTTCACTACAAGAATCGATCCCGCAGATCTCCCATTGAATAGGGTATACCATAGGCCTGACCAAAACCCCTCAACAACAAAGGCATCCCGTTGAATTTGAAACAAATCTGATACCAAATGTAGATTTTAAACCTGTACATAAATTACTTTCATACGAATTCTAAAAATGAAATAAAAAATGGCGAAAACATAAAACATAAAACATACATACACATATTTTCTCCCGGATCCCAAAACCTGGACTAACATATTGATTTTTCATTATACTCTTTTCAATGTTACAATATATATATATATATATATAGATATACATGTCAAAGAATTCATAAACCCCAATCCATTAGCCCCGGATTAGAACATAACCTTAGTTCCTTTGACGGATTCTACAAAATACCATGGGCAGAAAACCATGATTCCCAAAAAAATGTTCAAAACCCATGCGCATAACCATATGTAGGTCCACCCACCTAATATAGGGTCCTAAAAAAAATTCTCGAGGTGCTGCCTCTAACCCTGTATAAGGGGGTTCCCCCCTGAAACTCCCTGACAAGGGGGGTTGCGCCCACCCGTTGACCCCCATGCTATGACTGTGTTGTCAAGGTTAATCCTCTCTACAGACAAATATGATCCCTCTAGCCCAATGAGTGGATCTAGCAACTTGAAAGGACAATCAACTAGACATCTTCCTAGATTATAACCGAAAAATAGAACAAGAGAGATGGCCTACCTTGCTATGATGCTAATCCGATTTCCTTTGTTGATATCCTCGAATTTCTTGTGTCACAAACTTGTTCCTGCTTCTTTCAATTCTTATTTACATGCATAAGTATCCAAGAGAAAAAAAATCATACCAAGACTAATAGCAAATCCAATGATAATCTATTTAGCTGATTAAGCAATGGCAAACAAATACATACATGAACATAAATATTGGGAAGATGAACCAACAGTTGTATTATTATTTAAAGAATAATGGGGAATATTACAACCATATCCTTGATGTTGAAAGGCTCTCCTTAAGTGGTAATCCAAGTCCAAGCCAAGAAACTCTCCAATGCTCCTTCTCCAAGTCTAATGAATAGCCTCTAAGCACAAGCTCAACATAGGGGTGCAGATAGACACAGATCCACCATTTGTGAATGGTAGAGGGGAAATTTATAGGCTGGGAGAGGGATCTAGGCCTCCTCCAAAGATAGGATTAGGCCCACATCTTAAGGATTTAGCTCACAGGGATGAGACCAAGAGGTCAAATTAGGAGGATTCGACCTCATCTATGCGAAACCACCTCCATCTCGCCACTCTCAAAGCTTCTTGATCACGAAGCTTCTCATCCTCTTTGGGTAAACTTCCCTTTTGAGATCATTATTAGTAGGAGAGAGAAAATAGCGATGCCATCATTGTGTTAACAAGGCGCAACAGGTGGTCATCACGGTTTTGAGCTTCATAAGGGCGATGATTCTCATTTTAGGGTTTCATGAGCTATTTCCTCAGGGAAAGCTCTAGATATTTTCCTAGAAAAGTTAAAGGAGGGATCTGAATTGTATACATTAATGAGTATATTGTATAATGATCTTGTTTCAGGCACTTTAGGGTATTTCACAGGGAAGTGCAGGAGGCGTGAAAAAATATTGTGTAACAAATGCCCCCTAATGCATGAAGGCAGAACAAGGAGTGATGGTTGAGATGCTTTACGAAATTTTAGCAAGGGCGAGGACACACACTATTAGGAGACCTGTAAATCAAGGACACATATACATATACATATTTGAGTTTAAGACATGAATCCACAACATGGGCATAGCCATCTGGATGATGAAGACTATATAAAATGATCCATGGTATGGGCGCAACCATCTAGATAAAAAAGATCAGTATAAATATTAATTCTCACGGTATGGTCACAACCATCCATATAGTAGAAACATGTGTACAATCATGAATAACATAAAAATCCATGAAGCCTAAGCCATAACAGACAAGAGTCAGGGTCTTACGCTCCATCCCGACCCAATTAATGTACTAATTCCAACATGCGAATAAATGTGTTGAAGTTGAACATGCGAGAAAACCACTTGATTACTGACCAATGATGCGGACCGTTAACAGGTATGAGAGAAACTACCAATAATGACAATGGATCTCAAGGTACAATAGTACAATCCATGAATGTGATAATGAAGATGAGTCGAACACTTGTGGAATAACTAGATCGAAAGCCAATGATGAAGACCTGTAGGCTATCGTTAGATGTGAAGAACTAACCATTAAGGCATGCCAACTCTAAGGTACTGAAAGGGATTTCCTAAGTCATGTTCCTGGATAATGAGATGAAGTTGACAGGAAGTGACCTATCGAAGGAGGGCCATGACGAATCGCCCATCATCAACACGAAACAAGGAATAAAGTGGAATAATTTTGATGATTGTAGCAACGACTCAAACAATGTATAGGTAAATAACTGCATATTAGACTTCTCTTGAACATATTGGTGACACAACTCTGGAGTGTGGAAACCTCTGACTCAGCACGAGACTAAAGGTCATGATGATAGTGTGTAATAGTCAAATGAGAGGAAAAATGGATTACCCAAACTCAGGAGGACAAGTCACTGAGTGAGGATTTCCCAAAACTGACACGAGAGTAGAAAAGTGTCATGTTCAAGAGCGCCATGATTCCTATACAAAGGATGTCTCATATTATTTTTGCCCTGCTATTTCTAGCGAGTACCCCAATTATTTTTAATCACAAGCTTGAAGGGGACATCATATGCTTGTTATGTAATTTCATTCTTCGAATGAATCCATCCTAGTAAGTTTTACGAGCCCTATGAAGGAGAAGCTCAATCTTTTCATGGTGACAAGCCTTTATTCGTAAAATCTAACGAGTTAGACTAAAGAATAACTCAACGTATTTTTCATGTTTTAGAGAGTTTGAAAAAGAAAAGAAAAAGAAAACTCCATCATGTCCCTTTTCGTAATTTGTCCATCGAACACAAAAAGGTAGAAAACAATATCCGAGGGAACCTCTTGACCATGTCGACCAAGGTGTACCTTTTTCGTAAATAGTCAGTCTCAGCCCAAAAAAGGGGTAAACATATATTGAGGTGCTGCCAATTAATTTACTTTAACGAGTTCGAAATGCCAAGTACTCGTCAATATTTTCAATTTTTGAGAGTCAGAAAAGAGTTGAAAGATGACTTCAGGGGGTTCCTTTTTCGTTTATTTAAGGATTCCGAAAAAGAGATAAAATAAAACTCCTAGAATCGGTCAACAATGTTCACTGTTCACATTGAAGGCACCTGTAACTACACAAGAAACACACCCATCACTGATATCGAGAAAATATTAAAATATTACAAAAATATTTGACAAAATGACTTTCAAAACTTAAAAATAGGTAAAAGTAATTTCATTTTTTACCATTTTACCAAACTGAGCTTTGAAAGTGTTTTTTGTGCCCTAATTTCCTTGATTTTCTAGTGGCTGCTATGGGAGATTCGAGGTACCATTTCACGATCGGTTTTCGATGGGTAAGAGCCTCATCCCTGCTCCTTCATTTCATTACCTTTTAATGCAATTTTAATAGTGAATTTTAAGCTAGAAAATAAGGTTTTTAAAATTTAAGTCACTGGTGACCATTGCAGGTATGGTCATTGAACCCACAATGGTTGTGCTCGAGCCCAAATGCTCGTGTGATTCTATCGCACTGTTCTGAAAAATAGGGGCAATGGTGCCGAGAGAGATTTTTAGTGATTAAAAACTCATTTTAAAGAAAAAAATGTTGATTTTTATCCATGGGAAAGGAACTAAAAAGTGTTTAATGTTGTTTGTAGGAGAAATATGGTCCTAGAGTGGAAATAAAGAGGCCATGAGGCCGATGATCACCAATCATCTCAAGATCTGGCATGAATAAATTCTCTGAGGGATTGTGGCTTACTAAAATTATTCCGGGCACAAGGTTGATAGAATAGATGGATTTTCTACTTTATTTGATCAACCTTTGGGATGTAAATCGAGATATCTTCATCATCGAAGGGCAAGAATTGGAACTAGAGGAAATGGACATCTATTTCATCACAGGATTATCCCATTGAGGAGAAGCCATTCAACTCTTTGGATCTCGCCAAGGAGGTGAGAGTTACAGGAGTCTAGTCCATAAATACTATCTTGGTGCCGAGACAACTAACAGAGGTAAGGTGAAGATTCCAACAATCACCAATAACCTCATTTTGAGAATAATATTGTTCACCATGGTGCGTGTATCTGGCATTAAATCTCTTCATGAGGCTTCCAAGTCTTAGTTTCAGTATGCTATTTCTTGTTTGACCCCCACCATCTTCAATTGCTGTGGAGGTCTATTGGCGAACATGAAGTGCCAATTGACCAAGGGTAAGCACGGACATCTAAAGCAATTTGGGTTTGGTTCCATACTAGTGACCTTCTTCCTAGAGAGAATACCACTCTTCTGGTATCAGTGGGTAGAAGTACCACATCCTGCCCCCTGAGATCCGAGCTTGGTGAGATAGAGCCAACTCATGCCTCGAGGAGGCATGGGCCAACACATGCACTATCCACCACAGTTCTTTGCTTGGTTTGAACACCAACTGCTTATGGCAGATGACTATGCTTATTCCAACATAGTTTTAAGAGGGGATCCATATCTACCTCTACCAGTAGGCAAACAGTGGACCGATGTAGGTAAAAACTTATTTTTTGAATTTTTTAAGTTTTTATTATTTTTATGAGAGTGTAAACTAAGACTCAACTTATGATAAATGTACATATGTGGGACTAGAGAGACCACCAGGCATGTCGCCAATAGCAGGACGAGCTTCCCATCTGATAATGCCTACAGATTACGAGGAAGGGGCTAACCCCTTAGCCGAGATGGAGCACAATCTGGAAGCAATCACCCGAGGGGTTCCATATTATGCCACTATCGATGATGTCCCACTACGTTGGCAGAGACATATAGTTAGAGTCTCTAGGAGAATGTGTCAGTTGCTAGGCCGATTGATCAGAGCATTCGCGTGCTATCATGAGCATCATGCAGTGTGATAGTTTATCTAGTATTTTACACATTTTTTAGGCTTTGAAAGCCAAGTGTCTTAGAACACTTTATGTTTTGACATTTTGATGTAAACACTCCAGCAGATGTGATATTATCTATATATATATATATGTTTTATTTCTACTTACGTGTTCATAACATGATTCATTCTTATAAATGACGCAAATGTATATCAAGAACAAAATTTGTTAATGCATCAGTTAATGTATTTAAATTACGTGGAATTTGTTGATATGTAATGTAATCAAAATTTCTTTCCAACAATCTAACACATAGATACATATGCAATATTTGTGGATTTCTTGGATTTCTTACTGAATAAAGATTGCATTATTGGAACACAACGAGTTGTGAATCCAACTTAACAACTAAATATCTAATGCCAAGAGAAACTGCTTCTGACAAGAGTTCAATAATTGCACTATACTCAGCAATATTATTAGTTGTTTGACCAAGGAAGATACCTTATAAGTTAATCAGCTGACCATTAAGGTCATAGATTACCCATGCTACAAAAGATAGATTCTGTGTGCTATGACAAGCACCATCAGAAAAACCAATGTAATGACCTAAAGACATCTGAAAATGGAGTGGAACACAGGGTAATCAGAAAAAACATGTGTTTGCAAAGCAAACAAACACACAAAAAATAAAAAACAATGCACACTAATGTACAAAAGTTATCATACGAATTTCACACATAATAACTTTTGAGATACAACCCATTACATGGTTGTGACAATGCATTTCATTCATAATCACATAGCTCATAGGCACCTTTCTGTAAGGCACACTTGACAATGTAGGGCCCATGCCACATGGGTTCGAACTTACTTGCCCCCAATTTACCATTGGCTTGATCGTAAAGGAGGGCCAAGTCATCTTCATTGAAAGTGCGAGGAGAAACGATTTGGTCAAAATGAGCTTTAACCCGTTTCTTTTGAGCTTCGATGACCATCGTAGTGATTCGACGAGTCTCATCGAGTCTCTCAAGATACAATAGCCTCTCTTATTCAGGTGAGGTATTCAAGAGAAGTTTGATATCTAGTTTAAGTGAAGGGATTTTACATTCGATTGGAAGAGTTTCCTCTAAACCGTATACCAACTGGAACGGAGTGAATCAGTGGTCATTTTAGTAGAGGTGTGGTAAGCCCAAAGAGCTAAAAAAAAAATTAAATGCCAATCTTTTCTATGCTTCCCAATGGTACGCCGAAGCATAGTAATCAAAACCTTATTGACTGCTTCAACCTGACCATTGGCCTGTGGATAATATGGAGTTGAGCTATCATGTCGAAGGCCTAATTGAGCAGTTAGCTCTGCCATCATGTGCTGATGAAAATGTGATCCATGGTCAGTCACGATAGCTTGAGGGACACCAAAACGTGCTATAACGTGATTAAAAAGGAACTGCGCAGAAGTAATATCATCAACATTGTATGTAGGCATCGCCTCGACCCATTTCATAAAATATTCAATGATGATGATGATATAACCGTGCCTCCCTGACTGAGTGAGGGTTACATGTCATGAAATTAATGCCCCATTTAGAAAATGGGTCAACAGTAATTACTGGGTGTAGGGTTATGGGTGGGGCACACTGCTTGCAGTTGAAAATCTAGCATTCATGGCATTTTTGGATAGATATAATGTAATCTTTGAAGACAAAAGGCTAGAAATAACTAGTGTGAAGGATCTTTTGAGTAGTGGCATATCCAAACATATGACCAAAAGAGGCACTAGAGTGGCAATCATTTAGGACCTTCTCATCTTCTTCAAGGTTGAGACATCTGCAAAGGACAAAGTCCACACCGACTCGATACAAGGTATCACCGAGGATTCAATAGGGATGGGACTGATGTCAGATGTGGCATCGATTCAATCAGGACCACTCAGATCAGAAGGTCTGGGTTTGGAGATAAAAAATAATGTCTCCATACCAGGGGTCAAGAGTGTCAATCAGAAATAGTGTTTCATTGGGTATCTTCTTGGTAAATTCTTTTGGGGTGGTTGCAGATGGAAGGGTATAGATTAAATTAGCAAAGACGAGTGATTTCTTTGATTTGGCAATAGCAAATTCGAAATCAAACTCCTACAGGATGACAATCCATTTGGAGTATTTTCCCCAAGTAACTGGCGAGTAAGTATATATGTCATGGGTTTGCAATCGGAAATCACAGTGGTTTTCTGTAAAAGGATATAGTGTCAAAACCTTTGGATGGCATGAATCGCTGCCAAAGAAATATTCTCAATGTTAGTGTTTAGTCAATTTAGTTTCCTAAATTTCTTGCATGAACCATCAACCGAGGTTTGTAGACTGATGAAGTGTGATGCACTATATGTGCTTAGTTTAATTTTCTCTTACTTCGTTGTTTTTTATTTTTATGTTTGTTTTGGGGGTTTCTGTTCTTTGATGTTTAGGATTATACAATATATGAGAGATTTACATGGATCTAATGAGTTTTAAAGGAAGTGAAAGGTTCCTAAGTTAGTCTAATCTCCTAAAAATGAACCAAAATCTTTTAACTAGTTAGAATCTAATAAGAAAAAAATAGAGCATCTATCTTATCCTACCATTTAGTCCTAGTCCATGGACCTAATTCTTAAAAACAAAAGTGATGCTGATGCATAAGGTAATTCAATAATTGCATTCAATTAGCCATTCAACCATTCAATTTTAGACTATGATAGAATTAATCTCCTTGAAATGATTTTTTGGAATGTCAAGTGATGCAACTAAGTAATGACTTGAAAACAGAAAAGAAAAGATAACAACATGTAAAACTAACAATGTGCTGAATAAGATCAATCACTGCATGAATTATATATTTAACCATTCAAGTTAGAATTATCATCATTTCGAAATGGTTTTGAGAACATCTATTAATACATCTAATTGACAATTATATGTTAAGAAAATGACTAACAAAACAGCAAGAAGCTAAGCAACTGTGTATTCTCATTACTTGATTTTTCATTCAGTCATTTCTCATACAATATCTCAGAAGAACAAGACTTGCACAGTTGTAATTTTATCCTTACACTATTGGTTACAAACTGAAATGAAATAAAATTAGAGAAAACAAATTTGTAGAAAACATAATAATAGAAATTAAATTGAAAATAGCAAGTGAAAAACCTCCTTCAGTGTAAGGGCCCTCTGTAACTGATGTGGCTGGATGCTAGCTAGTTAAAGATGCAATTTTAAACCATCATTAACAAAACATAGTTTGTATTATCAACAAAATGTAGTTTGAATAGAGTATTTATCAAAAGCCTATAATTCCTTCCAGCATCTAACTACTTCTCGGTTTCATTCAATCGATATTTATGGGGAAATAACATAACTATCTAAGAGAAAATCTTGTTACAGGTGGCTAATCCGAATATATCATGACTGTTTATAAGAAAAACATGCTACAAGTGGCTTAATTCGAATTGTAATGAGGTTGTTAAAATTCTGATTAGCTACAGGCGGCTTGTTCTGGAATAACTCCTCAAATTCTAATCATCTACAAGTGGCTTAATTTGAATTAACTCCTCAACAGAACTATTAGACTCTTGATTAGCTACGAAAGAGAATCAAGAGTCCTATTGCTACTAGATAATGTATTTGACTCCATTTTTACCATGACTTTAGGCATGCTTTTTTGTCGATCTGGACCGAGTGAGTAGGATAGAATCCATGTGGAAATGATTCTGGAAATGCCCATGTGGCCTAGTTCCTCATTTGACACCTGTAACCTGCCAAACCATGAGAGTAGCTACGGAACCCATAGTTAGTTGTAGAATAGGTTGCATTCTATATCTAATTTGAAAATTCTATTAAAATATAAAGAACATGAAAATATAATATGGTAATCATTTTAATGCTTTCTTAAGACAAAACCTAGCATTTATCATTGATTGGATCTGTAGTCTTATGAGAAAACGAGAGAAAAAGGTGAGTACAAATGTCAAAGGGAAGGTAATTATGAGGTTCAACATACCCCCACTACAAAATAATTGAATGTCCTCATGCAATTTGCCAAAAATGTGAGTTCTTCTTCTCTAATTCATTTGCTTAGACACTTCTACTAATACATCTAATTTTATTCTTTTTCCTCATAAGAATCTTGTATTTGAGGTTGATGACTATTCTATTCAGACTTTTATTCTTTCTTTTTAGCTTCCTACTTTTCTTATACCACAATCATAGATGCAGAATGGTATTATCATGAATTTCCTTGTCCAATTTACTTTGTTCCTTCAAGGTTTCATTGTCCTATTTGATATGTCCATTCAATATCTCTAATTCATAAATTTCCTGTTTGAGAGAGTCAATTAGGGGTTCTTGTGGATTGATAGAGGGTTCTGGATTCATTGAGGCATTTTTCTTCTCCATTGATTCTATATAATCATATATTTGTTGCTGCACTGGGTCTATTCTTGGAGATCTTCTGCTTGGGCTACCTTCAAAATGATGGTCAGGAGAATTTTGAGGACTGTGTGTAGAAAAGATGTTAACAAGAGAAGTTTCTAGGGTTTCCTCTTCTAAGTTTATGTACCCTGTCCCTTTTGACGATGTTTTCTTTACCAAACCTTGGAGTCTAGAGCTTCTTCTAGGTTGTGGATGACTTGCATTCTCCTCCTTTGTAATCTTTTCCTCTTTTCTTATTTTTCCTCTTGCACCGATTTTCTTCCTGATTTCTGTCAGTTCTTCATTTATTAATTTTCATCATCTCTCTGTAATGAAGACTCAGGTCTGTCTTTAATAGTTATACCAATCTTCTTTCTTCTGGTTCTTCTAACATTATCTTCTTTGTGTGACTCTGGTGCTTCTTGAAAGTGGTTTCTAATGAGGAATTCCTCCTAGGCATCTCCTATGCCTTTTAAATGAAACTCAATCAGTATCTTTATCAACCCATGATGGTAGATGGTTGTATCTATGAAATATATTTTCTTTTGCACATTTGAGGCCATCGTTCTTAAACTCTTTGGCAGGAAGAAAGGAAGATTGATTTCTCTGTTTTCTAGGAAATTCATCAGTAAACAGATATGGTAGACATGCATGCAACTAAATCTCCCCTCACAAGTGACAAATTTCTGTAATATGAAAAGCATTCTCCTCCACTTACTTTTAAGAGTTGAAATGGGATTTCCTTTTCTAAAAACAGAGACATCCATACCTGGGTTCCTGAGTATTACTTTCCATGATTGACTGTGGATTCCTTGTTTTTGACCCATCTTTTACCATGGCTTGGAAGTTCTGTAGCCTCAGTTATGAATGACTCTATTACTGCAAACTTAATATCTCCAATTTCTACCTTTGTGCCATCAAAATATCTAGCAAAGGATTTTGTGATCTCTTTAAGAAAACCATCAAAATTTTTGATGAATTTGAGCCATCCAGCCTTCTACAACATTTCCTTGAGTTGTAGGTATCCTTCCATATAATTTTCTCTTACCGGTTTTGATCTGACAATGAGTCCCATGCCTTCTGCTACACAAAATTCCTTAACCTTCAGAATTACCCTTCCTGGTTTATGAAATGGATTGACTGCGAGTATGGTGAAAAGAACTACAGTTTTTCATTAAATAAGTAGATGGTAAGGGTTTTGGAGAAATGTGTACAAGTATGTCACATCGTAGTCATGACTGTTAAAAACAATGAGGGAGTTAAATATGGACTGTTATGTGACAGAATATGGAGGATGTGGCGGATATGCAATACAATAGAGATTGCAATCAAATCAAATGATGATTTGTCATGCAAACATATGACTTCCCATATTATACATACTCTATGTTCTAACCTTGCTATTTTAGAATAAATTTTTGCACTTTTACCTCTTGGAACTTAAGCTTTTTGTTTTTTGTTTTTCTTTGATGTTCATCCGTAGATACCCTTGTTAGCATATCAGTCTTCAAAAGAAGATTCTTTAATTCTCTGTAATCAACATTTGTTTGGAATAGAGATGCGGAATGGAATTAGCTGCAGAATCAAATTGGTTGCGGAATGGAATTAGCTGTAGAACATGATAAAGATGAAATAGGGCTATGGAACATGAATTTGAAATGAAATGAAAATGGAGTGTAATGAAAGGAAAATGAAATATAACAATGAAAGGGAATGAAAGTGAAGTGAGATGAAATGAAATGAAATGAATTTGCAGATTAGGCATTGCAAATGAATGTAGCTTTATGTCACTAATTATTACAAAAAGAAAATAGGAAATATAGGATGTCAGAAATCTTTGATTTTCACCCTGTATTTCCTATATAAGTAAGCCAATGAAAAATTGGTTTTCAGACTTATACATTTTATATATATATATATATATATATATATATATATATATATATATATATATATATATATACAGGAAAAACTAAGTTAGTGGAGAAGAAGAATTCTTCTTCACCAACTTCATCTCAGTGTTATCTTGGAAAATTCTGACAAAATCTTCCCTTGAAATTGGCTTATGATATATCTTTAACCGATGACCATTTACAAGAAGAGGTACCTTTCTCTCATCTATTGTCCTTATTCTCATGGCTCCATTATTAAAGACTTCTTCAATCTCATATGGCCCAAGCCAATGAGTCTAAAACTTCCCTTGAAAATCTTTGAATTTTGAATAAAATAAAGTGGCCAATCTCCTGCTTGAAACTTCTTCTCCTTGATATACTTATCATGCCATTTAGCCCTTTGCTATTGGACTAAACTAGTTCTTTGAACTACATCTTGCCTAATTTCATCAAGCTCATTGAGTTGCTCCAATCTATGTGTATGTGCTTTTGATAAATTGAGTCCCAATTGGACTGCCATCTTGAAGGTTATGAATTGAAACTTTATAGGGAACAGGACTTGCTTCCCGTAAACAAGCTCATAGGGAGTATGTCTTGTTGTGTTCCTCCATGTAGTCCTATAGGCCCATAAGGCTTCAAGAATCCTTTCTGCCCAATCTCTTATGTGTAGATGTACAGTCTTAGTGAGAATTCCTTCAATCACCTTATTGGTAGATTCAACTTGACCATTTGCTTGTGGATGGTAAGGAGTAGACTTCCTATGTTTTATCTTGTATTCTTCCACAAGTCTCTCCACCATTTTAGATGTAAATTGAGATCCTTGATCTGTCACTATTTCTCTTGGAACACCAAAACGAGTTAAGATGTTCTCAAAAAGAAAATTAACTATAGATTTTTCATTAGCAAAAGGTAATGCTTTAGCTTCTACCCATTTGGTGACATAATCAATGCATACCAAAATATACTTCTTTTGTTTATATGGAGGATTAATTGGTCCAATGAAATCCAAAGCCCATTTTTCAAAAGGTTCAATGATTACCTGAGTTTGAAGTGGCATTTCATCTGAAGGAGCAGGTTTCCCTACCCTTTAACAATTGTCACACCTTTTGACATATTCTTTGGCATCTCTGAAGATGGAGGGCCAATAATATCCTAAATGAAGGATTTTATAGGCTATCCTCTTGTCATCAAAGTGTCCACCACAAGGTTGATCATGGAATGCCTTAAGAAGTTCAGGAATTTCATTTTCTCGAACACATCATCTGATCATGAGATTTGGACTTGTTTTATAGAATTAATTAGTAATCCATGAGTAATTTGCACTTGTTTGAATGAATTTTTTTTCTCCTTAGGAAAAAAATGTGAAAGTAATTTTCCTATGACTAAGTAATTAACAATATCTACAAACCAAGGGGTTTGAGTAGTTACTGCAAAAAGATATTCATCAGGAAATTTATCTTCGATTGGAGTGTCATCTTTGATATTTTGAATTCTAGACAAGAAATCAACAACTGTGTTTTGTTTTCAAGGTCTATCTAAAATAGTAATGCTGAACTCTTGCAGGAGTAATAACCATCTTGTAACCCTGCCATTAGTAATCAGTTTATTCATTAAGTACCTAATTATGGAGTGATCTATATGAACAAAGGTTTCATAGCCTGTTATATAATGTCGGAACTTATTGATAACATGAACAAGCTAAAAATTCCTTTTTAGTTACAGTGTAATTTAACTCACTGGGAGTCAAATTCTTGCTTGTGTAGTAGATGGCATAAGGGATCAAATATTTTTGTCCTAATACAGCTCCCAGAGCTATATCTAAATCATCTGTTGAAATATGAAAAGGTCGTTTCCAATTTGGACCTCTTAAGATGGGTGCCTCATAAAATATTGCTTTCAAATTCTCAAATGCCAACTGGCAATCAAGATTCCAATTGAATTCACAATCTTTGGTGAGAAATTTGAAGAGTGGTGATGCTAGTTTAGTGAAATTTTATATAAACCTTCTCTAATATCCTGTAAATCCTAGAAAACTTCTAACATCCTTTTGACAACTTGGAATTGATAATTTAGAGATGACTTCAACTTTAGATTTATCAACCTTAATTCCATCTCCTGAAATGTGATGTCCTAAAACAATCCCTTCTGTAAACATCATAAAACATTTTTCATGGCTTAGTGAAAGGTTTTCTTCCTTACATCTTTTAATAAATTTTTCCAAATTTTCTAATGCTTCCTCAAATGTATTCCCATAAATTGTAAAGTCATCCATATATACCTCTATACAATCATGTATCAGATCATAAAAAATTCCTAGTACTACTCTGTGGAATATTGCAGGTGCATTGCATTATCCAAAATGGAGTACTTAGTAGGCATAAGTTCCCCATGGGCAAGTGAATGTGGTTTTATCTTGATCTTTAGGTGCTACCTGAATGTGATTGTAACCACTAAAACCATCCAAAAATGAGAATTACTTCTTACCTGCTAATGTATCTAACACTTGATCTATAAAGGGCAAAGGAAAATGATCTTTCAAGGTAGATTTACTCAATTCTCGATAAGCAATGCATAACCTCCATTTACCATTCTTTTTAGGCACAGTCACTAGAGGAGAAACCCACTGGCTTTCAGAAATTGGGTAAATAAAATTTACATTCAACAATTTTTGCAACTCTTCTTTCACAATTTCCCTAAGATTTGGATTCATCCTTCTTTGAGTTTGTCTGATCGGTTTACAATTTTTCACAATGTAGATGTGATGTATACAAGTCTTAGGACTAATTCCTTTCATGTTAGTGTATTCCCATGCATATGCAGAAGAATGTTGTTGTAAAGTTTTGATTAGCTTTTCTTGTTGTAATTTTTCCAAGTTATTGTTTATGTTCAATGTTTTCCCTAGAAATAATTCAATTGTAGAGCTACCAAATTCTTCCATAGAATAAAGAGACATCTGCCTAGTTGACAAATATTCAATATTATATTTTTCTTGAAACTGATCATGTTCATATTCTTGAGATGATTCAAATTTTTCCATTGTATTTAAGATTTGACTATCTTTGCTAATGGTTGAAATAGTAAAGAGAGGTTGAATATCATTTTCATCATCAATCCATTCTTTGTCATCTATCTCTGTGATTGTTCTTGTTGGAGGATATAGAGTGAATTTTTTAGTTTAATTACCATCAGAGATATACATATCACCAGATCTACAGCTAATGAAAGCATCAACTGTAGCTAGCCAAGGTCTTCCTAATATAAGTGGATGTCCTCCTAGATTACTCTTTGGGGTTAGGATCATAAAATCAGCAGGGTACTCCCAAAAATCTAAGGATACTGAAATATATTCTAACACACCATCTAGTTTGATTACAGATCTATCAACCAATTGCAGTAATGTAGGTGTATAAAGAAGATTGAGAAGTTTGAGATGTTCCATGGTTTGTTTGATCATGATTTTTATTGATGCTCCTAAGTCAATCAGTGTATTTGGGATTTCAACTCCATTGATATGTGTTTTTACAACTAGACTTCCTGGATCTACATATTCTTGTATGGCAATTTTTCCCATCATTATGTCTGTTATTTTTCCTACTAGTTGAATTCTTTTTACTTCTTTTGTTTTTCTTCCTGGTTTCTTCATGCTCAACTCCTTTATTATCTTAGGTAGAATTGGGATCTCCTTAATGGCTTGTAAGAAAGAAATTTTGATATAGACATTTTTCAATTCATCTAGAAAATCATAAATAGGCAACATAATATGCTTTTCTACTCCTCTATCAACTTGTAACCTTTTTGGAAAAGGAGGTGTAGAAGTGGATACTGGTTGTTGTTCTATGATAGTAGTTGAGTTTATTGGTTCTTTCTGTTTTTCATTTTTAGTATTTTGGTTTTGAGGAGATTTTCCTTCAAAACGTTTATTTTGCTGTAGAGAATCTTCCTCAGAATTGTCTTGTTCTTGAATAACTACAAAAGGCTTTTTCTTTTATAATATCCTACCATACCTCAATTGGACATCATTGAGATCTAATGGAGTGATCATGTAAGTTGGAAATTGTTGTCCTTCCACCATATAGGTATTATGAGGATTTTTATTGCTGGGGTTAGGTAATGGTTGGGCAGATAACTGATTTGGTCTCTATGGAAGTGGCAGTGAAAGTTGAGGGTATTGGTTTTGAAGTTGGGGCTATTGATTTTGTTGAGGAATTTGTTGGGGAGGATAGTTTGGATATGATGGAGGATATTGATAGTATGGAGAGAATGTTCCATAAGGATTCTGCATTCCTTGAGCCCCAGGTTGAGTTTGAGATTGAGATTGAATCCAAGGTTTCTACCAAGAATTCCAATTTGGAGGGGGCTGCATATACATTTGGTTGTTAAAACCCTGATTTTGTTGCCCTTGGAAAGGTCTTCTAGAGACAAAGCAAAGAGATTCTTTTGGATTTGAAATTTTTTCCTCTGTTGGATTTGAAATTTTTTCCTCTTGAGAAACAACCTTAAGACCTAGGATTGAAGGACAAATTTCAGTCTCATGGTTTTCTGAAAAAATCACACAGGTCTCTATGACTTTTTCATCTAAAGGGCATTCTCTTAAAGTATGCTTCTTTTTGCATTTGGAACAGAAAATAGCCAGAGCATCAGTCTCATATTTTTTCTTGTTTTGTAACTTAAGGGTGTCTATCTATTCACTAAGGCTCCCTAGAATAACTGTTTTAAATTCATCAAGCATGTTTCCAATTTCTTCCCTACTCACTAATCCAGTTGCAAATTTTTTCACCCTAACAAGAGAAGGATCTCTTAGACCTTTCCCAGTTTTTCATTTTCCTCTTGAGAGATGAGCGCATAATTCTCCAATGTCACTTAATGGGAGTTGAGAGATATCTCCCTTCCCCATCATGTTAAGGATATCTATCTACTCATCTCTAATTTCTTTTAATAAAAGAGCTTTTAAAGTATCTTGATCTAAGTTATCCATTTTTTCTCTTTTTAAGTTATAGTTGAATCTCTCAATTAAATATTCTAAAGTTTCATCCTCTCTTTGCATCATTTTGAACACTTCATCCTTGTGATTGATAGGCATGAAATAATCCAAATATTTGTCCAAAAACACTTTCTTCATGTAATTCCATGTTCTAATAGACTGAGTGACCAATCCCGTGAACCACTTTAAAGCAACTCCTTTCAATGTTGAACGTAACAATTTGAGTTTCTGAGAGTCTTGTAAATAATCATAAGTTCTGCATAAGACTTCAAATTCAAATAAGAAGGTTTTAGGGTCTTCACTTTTTAATCCATGAAAATTTGGGAGGACAGAAGGTGAGATATTTTTCATTGTGGCATCTGTTTCTTCATCAACTATAGGGAATCCAAAAGAATTATCAACTTCCCTATTTTCTCTACCTCTTCCATTATTTCCTGTACCTTCTCCATTATTTCCTCTACCTTTTCCTCTACCTCCTCCTCCTCTAAACAGTGAGAATTCTCCATCCTCCCCTTATTCTGCCATTATAGTTTCTTCAGAGTTAGTATAAGATTCAACCTGCAAGGTTAATTGCTCTTCCTCTGGTTCCTTTATCAATGGTATGTGGAAGAGAGGTTCTACTTCTTATTCTCCACTAGGCATTCTTAATTCTTCAACTAAAATATGTTCCCATATACAGCGGAAAAAGGCTACTCCTTCTGTTGGAGATCCAAGATTTTCCTCCTATAGCACTGCCTCATTAGATGAAGTAGGAGATCCTCTTGATTGAATTTCTGACCTTAGAACTTCAAGAGGTCTATGGCTAGGAATATGAGCTTGAGATGGAGGTGTATCTCTTCTTAGTCTTGGTGGAGTAGGTAGTGTTGTAGGAATTGAACTCCTACCTCTAGCTATGAATCTACCCCTAGAGTCTCTTTCTCTACGCATAGAATTTTTTGTTTTTGAATGTAAGAGATAAGGTTACCTAATTACATTTCCCCGGCAACAACACCAAATTTTTTAGTCAAATTAGTGTCCTAAATTTCTTGCATGAATTATCAATCGAGGTTTATAGACTGATGAAGTGTGATGCACTATATGTGCTCAGTTAACTTTTCTCCTACTTCGTTGTTTTGTATTTTTATGTTTTTTTGGGGGTTTTTGTTCTTTTTTGTTTAAGAATATACAATATATGAGAGATTTATATGGATCTAATGAGTTTTAAAGGAAAGGAAAGGTTCCTAAGTTAGTCTAATCTCCTAAAAATGAACCAAGAACTTTTTAACTAGTTAGAACCTAATAAGAAAAAAAACAGAGCATCTACCTTATCCTACCATTTAGTCCTAATCCATGGATCTAATTGTTAAAAACAAAAAGTGATGCTGATGCAAAAGGTAATTCAATAATTGCATTCATTTAGCCATTCAACCATTCAATTTTGGAATATGATAGAATCAATCTCCTTGAAATGATTTTTTGGAATGTCAAGTGATGCAACTAAGTAATGACCTGAAAACAGAAAAAGAAAAGATAACAACATGTAAAACTAACAATGTGCTGAGTAAGCTCAATCACTGCATGAACTAGATATTTAACCATTCAAGTTAGAATTATCATCATTTCGAAATGGTTTTGAGAACATCTATTAATACAACTAATTGATAGTTCTATGCTAATAAAATGAGTAACAAAACAGTAAGAAGCTAAGCAACTGTGTATTCTCATTACTTCATTCTTCATTTAGTCATTTCTCATACAATATCTTAGAAGAAAAAGACTTGCAGAGTTGTGATTTTATCCTTACACTATTGGTTACAAACTGAAATGAAACAAAATTAGAGAAAAAAAACTTGTAGAAAACAGAGTAATATAAATTAAACTGAAAACAACAAGTGAAAACCCTCCTTCACTGCAGGGGCCCTCTGCAACTGATGTGGCTGGATGCTAGCTAGTTAAAGATGGGCTTTTAAACCATCATTGAAAAACAGAGTTTTTATTATCAACAAAACAAAGTCTGCACAGAGTATTTAACAAAATCCTGTAATTCCTTCTAGCTTCTAACTGCTTCTCGGTTTCATTCAACTAATATTTAAAGGGAAATAGCATAATTGTCTAAGGGAAAATCTTGTTACGGGTGGCTAATCCAAATCTATCATGACTGTTTATAAGAAAAACATGCTACAAGTGGCTTAATTCGAATTGTAATGAGACTGTTAAACTTCTGATCAGCTACAGGTGGCTTGATCCGCATTAACTCCTAAACCTCTGATCATCTACAGGTGGCTTAATCCGAATTAACTCCTCAACGGAATTGTTAGAATCTTGATTAGCTACGAAAGAGCAAATCAAGAGTCCTACTGCTACTAGATAACATATTTGACTCCATCTTTGACCATGACTTTAGGCATGATTTTCTGTCGATCTGGACCGAGTGAGTAGGATAGAATCCATGTGGAGATGATTATGGAAATGCCCATGTGGCCAAGTTCCTCATTTGACACCTGTAACCTGCCAAACCATGAGAGTGGCTATGAAACCCATAGTTTTCTGTAGAATAGGCTGCATTCTGTAGCTAATTTGCAAAAATCTATTGAAATAGAAAGAACATGAAAATATAATATGGTAATCATTTTAATGCTTTCTTAAGAGAAAACCTAGCATTTATCGTTGATTGGATCTGTAGTCTTATGAGAAAACGAGAGAAAAAGGTGAGAACAAATGTCAAAGGGAGGTAATTCTGAGGTCCAATAGTTAGCATAGCGAGACTTAGTATCAAGGATATTCTGGCTCAGATAATAAACCACGTGCTCGTTACTGTCATCGTCGTCCTGAACTAATACCATAACAATGGTGGTATGAGTTGCAGCTAAATACAAGAAATAATCATAGCGGTAATTGGGGGATGCAGTAAAGGAGCACTAATCAGGGATTTCTTTAAAGCATCGAAGGATTCTTGGGAAAATTCATCCCATATAAAAGGGATCCCCTTCTTAAGTAAGCAAGTATAATCTTTGGCAAGTTAAACATAATCAGGAACAAACCGATGGAGAAAATTAGGTTTTCCATGCAAGCTTTCTATATGCAGCAGTGATGAAGGAGGGGGTAGATTGACTATGGCCTCAACTTTCAAAGGATCAATCCTGATCCCTTCACGAGACATGACAAAATCTAAGAGCTGGCTGGAGTCGAGGCAAAACACACACTTGTGTGGATTAAGATGGATATTATAATAACGACACCATAAAAAATACAGCTCTTTAGCTGAATGAGCAGGCAAGTCATCGAGGTATGGCTGAACAATATGTCGAATGTCATGGAATGCATAAGACATTGCTCGCTGAAAAGTGGCATCAACATTCTTCAAACTGGAAGGAAGATTTTTGTAAGGGAAGGTACCCCAAGGATAGATAAATACTATTTTATGCTAATCGGCGAGTGAAATGTTAATCTGATTATAACCAGAAAAGTCATCCATGAAAGAAAAAATCTCACTCCCTATGCATTCATCGATTATATGGTCGATAAAGGGAGCAGGATAATTGTCTTTAGGACACACGTGATTGATATCGCGGTAATCAACACAAACACATACTGTGCCCTGGTTCTTGGCCACAGGGACGATATTGGATATCCAATCTGTTAATGGAATAGAATAAATGAAACCTACTTTCAAAATTTTTCTACTTCTGCTTTGATAGAAACTGCCTTTCAAGGGTGCACAAGGTGAAGCCATTGTTGAACAGGCTTAGCACCAGGATAAGTCAGGATCTCATGCACCACTATGGCTAGATCAATACCAGGCATCTCTTGATATGACCAAGTGAAAATGTCTTAGAATTCTTTAAAAATCTAAGTATAGATCTTGGTCTCATCTGGAGAACAATAAACCCCAATATGGATGTCCTTGATAGTTCCCAGTTTAATGGAAATGTCACTAGGCATTGTAGCAGTGATGTTTTCCATATTACCCTCTGACAAAATTTCATGTACCCCAATAGGTGTTTGAAACGGAGGTGTAAAAGGATGAGAAACATACGCTTTAGGACTGGAAGGCATCTCATCAAGGCAAGGGAGAAAGGAAAAACAATCATGTATATCATTCCATTGAAATTCCTCCAGAGACTTGACCTCCATGATACTCTTGTCAGTGGGTACTATCTCATTCAAGGGATCCAAAGAATCTCAAGAACCAAGCCAAGGGGATGGCACATAAGTGTCCAGGTTCATACTGAAGACAGTATGACTTTCTGAAGTAGCCATCAAAGCTAAAACAATTTCTTGATAATTTATCTCCAATGGGCTTAAAGGCATAACATTGCCAAATGAGTCAATTTGATCTTTGGTAGGGATAATCCAAGGATCCGTAAGATCCGAGATCATATTAACTGAATTAACATTTGTAGGTGGGAGAGTAAAAGTACCCATTAAGGTAGAATCTTTGAAGAGACCTACCCCCACGCTCTCGTAAGGAATCTCAGTATTGCCCACATAAGGAACGTTATCATTTGATGAACTAGAAGAAAAGAAATACAGTTGATCAACCATGAATATTTTTACTTCATGAGGAAAACGAAGTACGCAGAACAAAGAAGACAACACACAAAATATCGCGAGTCCAGCTTCGCCTGAGAAGAAGATTGTAGTTGAGATTGGCATCTACAACTTCTACTTATAGTTCAATGGTATTTCCTTCTAAAGTAATTGGTAAGTTCGTGAAAATACCATATGGTCATGAACCTTTACCATCAAAGGCTTCTAAGGTGTCTAAAGATTAGTTAAGAGAAGGAGAGCCAATGGCTTTCGAACACAAAACTGACATGGTGCAAGTCGAGGCACCTTCATCAATGACTGTTCGATGAATCGTCTTTCCTTTGATGAGGACCTGTATCGGAAATGAAATTTGATGAGGGAGACGAGGTACATGATTCTCTAGATCGAAAGTAATCAGACTCAAATCAGAAGGATCTATAGCACCTATAGCAGACAGTAGTGACTTCCGCTGCATTGGACAGGATTGAAGAACCTCCAAGGCAGACATAATCGAATGTGGCTGAGCTAAATCCTCAACAATATTGTAATGTTGCACAACTATGACATTCGGATTGAAAGATGACTTCCGAAGAACACCTTTAGGGGGTGTTCAGATGACGGACTCACCATTAGGGCACTTGATATGGAGTAGACTAGATGAGGATGGAGTAGAAGTAGAAGGAGAATCATTGGCTTCTTTCTACATAGTCTGTTTAGATGTGGCTTAATAGTCCTTAGTTCAAGTAGTAATCAAGATAGGTGATGATCCTTGCATCATGAAAACTTGGGAACCTGAGGAAGCAAATGTCTGAGGTTGGTCTACCAATTAGGTCTGCTACCATGGAAAGGGTTCTTTTAAGACATCCAGAGTCACTTTTAGCAAGCGACCTACTTTAGATCGTCGGGGAAAATCCTTAGTGTAATGATCCTCCTCACATTTGAGGGAAGGATATTTTGGATTTCTACGAGAAGCATCGTTAGTAGAATATTTAGGAGGGTCCATTTTTGGGCATTGGATTTGGCCTTACCTTTTCCCTTCTTTTTAGCTTTAGAGGATTTATCTGCTGTGGTAGACTGGACAACATGTACCTCAGAGGTTTTACTAGGACTAGATAAATTCTTAGAGGGATTATTGGTATGAGTGCTCGAGACCAATTTCTTCTTCGAAGAAGCCTTCACGGGAGTTTGAGACATAGAACCAATCACACCATCAATAGGTGGTGTATCTGGAGACTTCAATGCTATCAAACCTAATGATGGTCTCAGAGCATCAGGTAACATATCATACAACGTTCCATATTGTAAGTAGACTAGGTCTGAATAATGGGCACGAGCGATAGCTTGCTCTTTGGTAATACATCCACCCATGGCTATGTCCATAGAAATTTTGTTGATGAATGATTTTGTGAACTATTCTATCAAAAACTCATCAAAAATATCAAACTTGATGAGTTGACACCGACATCTCCATTCGTGGATATGATCATAGATGTGGGTCACAGTGTCTATCTTAAGGGACATAAGTAAATGGGTTCCAATTTCATAGCGAACCGACAACTGGAAATGAGTAAGAAAAGCCATAGCAAGAGAGTTGAAGTCACCATAGGTAAATCGAGGTAATTCGATGTACCACTTAGTGGTAGCACCTATGGGAGTTCTTTGAAAGAGACAAAGACGGATAGAATCATCGACATACGAATTGGAGGAGCACCATACATGATATGTCATCACGTGGGCCTGTGAATCCTCCTTTGCTTTTCCCTCCAGAATCTTCGTTGAAATTGGAGGCCAGTATGGAGAATGAAGAACAGGATCATTCGTAAGCATTGAAACATTGGGCAGCTCCAACATAGCTAAGAAAGGCAATTGCGTGTTAAACGACATATAGGGTCTTTGAGGAGACCCAAACTGCGGAGTCCACCCTTGGTGGTAAGGATTTTGTCCCCATAGTGGAGGATTTTTTCTATATGGAATCTGGTTTTTCTCCCACTAAGGGTTCCCTTGACTGTACGATGGATTCGGTCCTGGGTAGACTTGATACTACCCTGCCATAGGTTGTTGATAAGCATTATACACAACATACAGGTTATAACGTTGTTGAACCTGTTGACCCTGGACATAAGGATTTTGAACCTGCTACTGTAGGAGCTCACCTTGACCTTGCATAGGCTGACTGATATGCATATAAAGGTTGCTACTACCGAGGTTGACCTTTTTTGTTGCAAAGGCTGAATCTACTGCTGTAAAGGTTGACCTTGTTGCTGCGAAGGTTTTCCTTGCAAAGACAAAGGTTGGGAGGACTAATGAACAAAATGAGTTTGCAGCTACGAAGGTTGTTGCGACTATTGTGAAGGTTTCCCTTGATGTTGTAGCAATTGTCCTTGTTGTTGCAATGCTTTCCCTTGCTGCTGTAAAGATTTCCCTTGTTGTTGCTAGGGTTTCCCTTGCTGTTGTGAAGGATATCCTTATTGCTGCAAGGGGAGCTGGATAGTCCCTTGGTTTATACCTTGAGGGTATTGATAGTTCTTGAATTGGATCTCGCAGTATCCACCAGGAATAGTGGATTGACCAGGCTAAAGATATGGTCCAGCTTGTGGAATGTAAAGCAGATTGACCATGGCTTGCGAACCATATGGGACATAATCCAGTTGGAATGGGACCTGAACCATGTATGACTGCTGATATTGGACATTACCTAACCGAGACGGAGCAACAAGGTTAGGAATAATGCCATAGAAAGGTTGATTCATTCCAACCATGTGAGTTTGTAATCCACTCACACTGGTTTCTCCTGACATACGAGGGAAATTTGGATCTTCACACTCAGGTGGTGGCACAGTCTATCCACTGAATAGAGGGATAGAAGAACTTACTGAGACATAGCTTGAAACAGTCGATTGAACCAGAAGGGTTGGTTGAAATGATGAAACAGGTTGAAATAGAATGGTAGGTTGAACCAGAACTGAAGTGACTGCAGTTTGTACAATAGTTTGAGAGTTCGAGTTCTAAATGAATGGACCTGATGTAGGCATAGCATTAGAAGGCCAGATGGGGTTCTGATACAATGGCGAGGAACTGGGAGTACCCGAGACTAATTGAGCTAAAGTGGCATAACCATGTGGCAACATGGGTCCACTAGTTTCAGAATAGGAAAGAGACGAGACTCTTCTTGTAAAAGTAAGCCTTCTAGAGGGAACTCATATCTCTATTGATCATCTATGTGAGGAGTATGGGTAGCAGAAACTTCTAAATGACCCAGAGAGGAAACTGGGATCTCGCCTTTTTTATTTCGTTGATGGGAATAGTTGATGATGAGGAACCTAAGATGTTTGAGGAGATAACTCCAAAGGAGTACCAGGTCAATCGTATGGACTATATGGACACTAAGGAGATATCACAACAGAATCAAAAATAGGATCTTTAGGAGTCCGTGGACTATCAGGGGTGTGGATAGGATTATCAGTGGTATCTAGATCAGATTCATCAGGTGACCAAGAATCTGATGGAGGAAAATGAGAAGACAAAGGTTGGATACTCAGAAAAATTCCAAGTTCGACACCTTGATCCTCAAGTGACTAAGGGAGTTCCATATGAACTCCTTGGGAGGACCCTTCAGTATCAGTCAATGAAGGGGAACTTTGAGACAAACTCAATGGTTCACCCATGCTGGCTTCTCCTCAACAACAAAGAAGGAAAAGAAAAAATTCAATTAGGGTTTTAACAACCTTTAATTTAGTAGGGAATTACTCAATTTTCTCTAAGAAGCAATTGCTTGGGATGACCTATTTACCGTGGGTAGTTATATTTTAGAAACAGAAACATTACCTTTTCATATTTTAAGAGTCGAGAAAAGGGCGAAAAGGTGACTCTAGTCGCTTTCAATAGTTTTGCAAGCATGAAAGGACAAGTTGCTCGATCATCTCTTCAAATTTCAAGAGTCATAAAATATCAATGATTTCTCTAGTGAACCTAGGTAAAAGGAGTACCAAGTAAGCGTGAACTGCAATATACTCCTTACCAAATAAATTGACCAAGGACTTGACGTACGTACAGAAAATCTCCCTGAATGTTATGTTCAGTGTATCACATTTACAGGGTGGCAAACATGGTTTCCTATGGATAAAGGATTGCAACCTAGGGGGGGTCTCCTTTTATATACACGACAGTACAGGGAGAACAAGTCTGCGTGCTAACGTTGTCTAATGCCAAAGAGAACGAAAGATGCTAAGTTTTAAAGACACCGAAACAAATCTCTAACATAGATCACTAGATATGTTCATTAATGTTTAAAATTATCCTTAGGTTAGTTGATATATTTTACAGTTGATCTTGTAATTATGTCTCAATTTCAAGGCCGTAACAATGTTTTCTCTCCCTAAAATGAAAACTAGATGACGAAATGAAATCTTTCAGTTCAATGAAAGCTATCTATGTAGGGAAGAAATCACTCAAATCATGCATCAAACCAAATGAAAAATGCATCCATGTCAAAATTCAAATACTAAATGCAAGATATGAAATCTAATCTTTCATATGACAAGCAAATGCAATGGCAAAACAAATCTTAAAGAAAAAAATTTCGTAAGATGTAATGATGATTTTTTCTCTTTTTCAAAAATGCAACTAATGTAATCTAATGCAAAGGAAAAGAGAATGCAATAAAACAATGAAGTATGAAAATCGATTTCACGTGAATGATTTGAATGCAACACTAAAAAGTTCTGAAAACTAGGAAAATAATAACACTTTAACTTTGAGTTTGAAACATGGAAAACTTCAAAGTAAACACTTTCTTTTGATCCCAGTGAGACAATCGATTTGTAATATATCGCTTGTCAAATGAAGCTCAAGTAACTTTCAATATATCCACTATTGAAAATGACCTAAGGCATAAGAACCAAAAAGTAAACTACAAGCATGTCTAAACACACAAAGACTTTTAACGCATGAAATCTATCTCTGATCTCTGATGGAAAGACCAACAAGTGTACTAAGGTTGACCTAGAAGATCTAGAACCCTAAAAGGCTAATCAAACTTCAAGAACAATCAAGCCAAGTCAAAGGAAATTGCAAGTAGACACTGAGAGAGTTAATGACAAAGGCACTGGTAAATCATAAGGATAAGACTACTGAAACTGAAAATCAAAGAGAAAACCCTAAATTTCTAAGTTTTTTGCAATCATCGCACATGTCAACAGTAAAGTAGTGATCATCACTACTGTAACTAAAAAGCTCACTATATCATCACGATTGTCAGGCTCATATCCACGATGGTCGAGGAAAAGGGAAAATAAATTCAAAATTTTCAAAAAAATCTCAATTTAACAATGTTCAGGCACCTACCAGGAAATGACACTCACAACAAACAAGCAATGAAGTCTAAAAATCTATGGTTGACCAAACTAGACAAAAGAAAAGGGTGAAAGATTGGATGGAAAGGGTGATAGGGTCCCCAGCGAATTCACCATTTTGTTGTCAAGGTTGATCCTCTCTACAGACAGTGACAATCCCTCAAGCCCAATGAGTGGATCTAGCAACTTGAAAGGACAATCAACTAGACATATTCCTAGATTATAATTGAAAACTAGAACAAGAGAGATGGCCTACCTTGATCTGATGCTAATTCGATTTCCTTTATTGAGATCCTTGAATTTCTTGTGTCAAAAACTCATTCCTCCTTCTTTCAGTGCTTATGTCCCTGCACAAGTATCCAGGAGACAACAAAGCATACCAATACTAATAGCAAGTCCAATGATAATCTATTTAGCTGATCGAGGAATGCCAAACAAATACATACATGAACATATATATTGGGAAGATGAACCAACAGTTGTATTACTATTTAAAAATAAAGGGGAAGCTTACAACCATAGCCTTGATTTTGAAAGGATCTCCTTGAGTGGTAATCAAATTCCAAGCTAAGAAACTCTCCAACGCTCCTTCTCCAAGTCTAATGAATAGCTTTAAGCACAAGCTTAACATAGGGGTGCAAGTGGACATAGATCAACCATTTGGGAATGGTAGAGGGGAAATTTATAGGCTAGGAGAGGGAGTTAGGCCTCCTCCAAAGATAGGATTAGGCCCACATATTAAGGAGGTAGCTCATAGGGATGATACCAAGAGGTCAAATTAGGAGGATTCGACCTCATCTATGCAAAACCACCTCTAGCTCGCCACTCTGAAAGCTTCTAGATCACGAAGATTATGACCCTCTTTGGGAAAACTTCTTTTTGAGATTATCATGAGTGTGAAAGAGACCAGAGTGATGCCATCGTTGGATTAATAAGGTGAAATAGGTGATCATCGTGATTTTGAGCTTCATAAAGGCTACGATTCTCATTTTAGGGTTTCATGAGCTATTTATTTATGGAAAACTCTAGATATTTTCCAAGAAAAGTTAAAAGATGGATATGAGTTGTATACATTGATGAGTATATTGTATACTGATCATGTTTCGGGCACTTTAGGTTATGTCACAGGGAAGTGCAGGAGGCGTGAAAAAATACTGTGTAATAAACCGGTGCAAGGAACAGGGGGAACTAGTCATGGCAATAATATAACACACACACAACATTGTTATTATTATTTTATCCCCCTATTGTTATTGTTGTTCTCATGTATCCACCATGTTATTATTTTTGTGCCCCATAGATGCCCAATATTATTATTGTTGTGCCCTTACATTATTATTGTTATGTAGGATTTGATTATATTGTGAGCCCTTAGACTCCTATATATACCAAGGGGGTCTTATCATTTAAATGAAACAATAATTTTTTACTTATGTAACATAAAGGAGGTTTTTCTGTTGAAGATAATAATTTTTAACTCGTTGATCTATCTTTTCTATGAGTTGTTTGCATAACAAGATGTAGGTGAATTATGACATATAAGACTTGGCCATTTTCATCATGGAGCTTTGAATATTAGGTAAGATATCACCATAGGCCTCCCCAAAGGAGCACTAGAGTAGAAGAATACATGCAAAGGGTGTACCTTAGGGAAGTACACAAAAGCCACCTTCAATGATTAAGACAATAGGGCACGTGCAATCCTTGAAAGGATCCACTTTGATGTCCATGGGCCTTTCTTGATAGCCTCCACTACAAAGCACATGTATTATGTTATATTTGTAGATGATTTCTCACGGAAGTTCTGGATTTTCTTCATGCAGAAGAAAGACCAGAAATTCTCAAAGTTTGTTAAATTTAAAGCATTTGTTGAGAAAGAAACTGGCTCTCAGGAGTGATAATGAAGGTGAGCACGTGTCGAATGAGTTAAAAAAATTCTATGCAAAGGAAGGCATTTGAGGAGAGTTGACAACACCCCACAACCCACAACAAAATGGGTTGGCTAAGAGGAATAACATAAGTATTGTGGGAGTAACAATGGAAATGTTTCATGACCAAGGCTTACCTCTACACTTATGGGCTGAAGCATGCAATACAATGGTCTATTTGTATAACAAGAGTCGTCATCAGATTCTTGGGATGAGGACATGAAAAAGAATCCTTTTCAGGGAAAAAAACTAGATGTGTCTCACTTTAGGATCTTTGGAGCATCAATATATTTCCATGTATCCAAGGAATCAAGGAAAAAGCTGGAGCCAACAACAAAGTTGGGGATATTGGTGGGATACACTAATACACCTCATGACTATCGTGTGTACCTGTCATCCCTCAGAATGATAGTTGTTCAAAGGGATGTGAAGTTCAATGAGGAGAAGAAAATGAGGTGTTCCCTCGAGAGGGACCTTCAGTTACATGCAGAACAAGCATTTTTGACTCAAAATGAAGCAACTTTAGAAGTTTTTGAGAAACCACAAGGAGAGGAGCAGAGAGTAGAGACAACCACACAAGTAGAGACATCCATTGAAGGAAGGAAATGAACTAAGGAAGTTGAAAAATTATTGCAGGATGTTTGAGAGAATGTGGGATCACCTGCATCATAGCGCAAAAAGAGCAGGTCATCAGATCGATACTATGGCTACATGGCTCTGATGACTGAGCTAGTAGCGATAGAACCAACCTCATTTGAGGAAGAAATAGAGTAGTCTATATGGGTTGACGCTATGGTAGAGGAATATGATTCCATTTTCAGAAATAGTGTTTGGGAAGTGGTCCCAAGACTAGCAGACAAATCATTGGTATGTTCAATATGGATTTACAAGGTAAAGTATGCAGCAGACAAAAGCATAGAGAAGCACATGACTAGATTTGTGGCCAAGGGGTACTCTTAGGTTGAAACAATTAATTATGAGGAGACCTTTGCTCTTGGAGCAAGGTACTCTTCCATCAGATCAATTCTTGCTATGTCTACACATATGGGGTTGAAGATTCACCAAATGTATGTGAAGACAACATTCCTCAACGAAGTTATTAAGGAGAATTTGTACATCAAACAACTTGAAGATTTTGAGACCTTCAACAGAGAGTCACATGCATCTAGACTCAAGTGCGTGTTTTATGGGTGAAACCAAGCACCCTGTGCTTGGTACACTAGGATCAATAACTATCTCAATAGTTTGGGCTTTACCAAAAGTGAAGTGGATGAAAAAAATTACCACATTTTGGTAGAAGGTAAAATGTTGATTATTGTCTTAGATTTTGATGACTTGATTTTGACTGGTGATGAAGAACTTATCATGTCTTGCAAGGAGGACCTTGTAAAGGAGTTCGAAATGAAGGACATGGGTCTCATGCACTATTTCCTTGGTTTGGAAGTATGGCAAGAAGAAGGGAATTTCTTGTCTCTTTGGGAAAGTATGCCAATGAGATACTTCATAAGTTCTGCATGGTCAGATGAAAACCTATGGAGACTCCTGTAGCAACTAACTAGAGGAAAGAGGATGCCACTTTAGGTGACAAAGTGGATGCTACCATGTATAGGCAGTTGGTGGGTTCACTCATGTACCTTGTGAACACATGACTAGACATTTGTTATGCATTCAACCAATTGAGCCAAGCCATGGTTTGACTAACCAACTTATTTTGGAGGGCTGCTAAACATGTTCTATGGTATCTCAGAGGCAGTGGCTCAGTTTGGACTATGATACATACAGACAGAGGGAGTGAAGCTATGTGGATTCAGAGATGCAGATTGGGCGGGGAGTCCATCAGACCGAAAGAGTACATTAAGATGAATTTTTAGTGTTGGGTCTATAGCGGTTTCTTGGTACAACATGAAGCAGAGATCTGTGGCACTCAACTTAGCAGAAGAATAGTACATGGCTGCGAGTCAAGCAACATGAGAGGCAATTTGGATGAGAAAGATTATTATTGGGATATTTGGTTAGATGATGGATCCTACTATGATTTAATGTGATAATAAAAGTTGCATCAAGCTCTCTATTTTTTTTCATGATAGATCCAAGCACATAGATATCTGGTACCACCATCTACGAAATTGTGTGTAGATGCAGATCATGTTGTTGTAGCACATTCCGAAAGAGTAACAAGATGAAGACATTTTGACAAAATATTTTTCAATAGGTAAATTTTTTTTCCATAGAGGCAGGTTTTGGGTGGAAAATAATCCCTTTCTTGGTGAGAGGAAGTGTTGAAAATGTAGCAATACAATCTAGTTTTAACTTTTCCTTGGTCAAACTAAATTAAAATTCGAATTTCAATTTCAACAAAATACTTAGAGGTAGTTAATTGAGATGACATGGATTTTTTCACTTAGTTAACTCATTTAAATCAAGTTGGAGACACTTAAGTTCAATTTAGTATGATTGATTACTAATTTATAGCAATTCATTTCAGTTAAGTTAAGTTATTGTTAGTTAAACTTGTTCCAAATATTGGGGAAACTAGTGGAAGGTCAAGTTGTGCAATGTAACATCAATAAAACTTAGTGGTCATCCAGTTAATTGATCAACCAACCCAAAATAACTGATGCATGTAGATAATTCACGTTACCTAGTTGATATTGGAGTTTAAGGGTAGTGTACAATCAATTGTAAAGTAATCTGAGTTGT
Source organism: Pinus tabuliformis (assembly GCA_031772625.1). Lineage (NCBI taxonomy): Eukaryota > Viridiplantae > Streptophyta > Pinopsida > Pinales > Pinaceae > Pinus > Pinus tabuliformis. The sequence continues at coordinate 646,044,323 of CM062809.1, forward strand.
ACAGGTGGTGCATTCAGTGAAAGGATGGGACTGCAGGAATTTTGCAATCCAATTGAAGAATTTCCCTAAAAAACAAGGGCTAATTACTCAATGAGCAATGCAAAGGAAATAAGATCTTGGAGCCTTGAAAATTTGGCTAAGTATTTGTGAGGTTCATTTAGTCAAGCAGAGGATAGATGATACATGTGCAGGTTGTGATCAATCTTGAGAAATCATAATGTGTTCATCCAGATTCTTTGATTATTGAAATAAAAATAGTAAGGGTTTTTGAGTAGTTTCTTTCCCCTAGATAAATCTCTATGCGTGTGTGATGTTTACTTTTGCATGTTAATTATATGTGTTCTCAATCGTGAATTTGCTTCCGCAGATTAGTAGAGTAGCTTCTAGTTTTGCGATTTAGTAAATTTCATGAGCAATTTAGAATCTAAATATCAATTTCTACATCCATTTCTCATCATAATTCTAACCCTCCTTTAATCCTAACACTAATTTTAATTTTAACATCAATCCCTATAATAGCTCGTCCCCTTCTCTTGCCCCCTTTTATCCCTTTCTACTTCTTGTCCCACCCTTAATACTAATGTGGTTAACCTCTCCTCCATTGAGCCTGACGCTCCCTCCTTAATCCTTTTAGAAAAAGGCTTCAAATTTTCTCTTGTTTCTTGTGCTATTCCCTATGAGGATATTACATGCTCCATTAAATAAATCTCCCCCCACCTACACTCCCATGTGGTAGAAGAGCTTCGAAAAGAACGTGGTCACATTCTCCAGTACTCTAAGCTCCCTAAGCCTAAAATTTTTAATGAATAATTTAATGCACTTTGTCAACTCAATTCCAACCCCAACATTCTCATTCTAAAATTTGATAAAGGAAATGCATCCATTGTCATGAATTTCTCAATTTACCTTTTTAATATGATTGATCTCCTTTCCTCATATTGCTATAAGCCATTAACTAAGAAACCCATCCAATCTATGACCAGCAAGGTCATGAAAGCCATTAAGTCTTATTCGCTTGACCCAAACATCCAAAAGCTTTGTATTACCCTTAACCCCATTACCCCCGTGATTTATGGTCAACCTAAAATTCATAAGAAGGACTTTCCCTTTAGACCTATAGTTAACAGTATTGGTGGTCCCACCCATGCTCTTTCAAAACTCCATACCAAAATGATCTATCGCTTTTCTGACCCAATATTTTATTACTCCTCTCATTTCATCAAACAAACCAAGCATCTCAATCTGGATGAAAATGAAATCATAGTTATCTTTGATTTAATTTCCTTATTCATAAAAATTCATGTACTTGAAGACATTGATCTCATTTACAATCTAGTTGACTTCAAAACGCTCAATATTATCAAAATTTTCCTTTCCACCACCTTTTTCAACTATAATGTAGTTTTCTATGAGAAAACTAAGGGCAAAAGCATGGGTTCATCCATTCCCCCTGTTGCGGCTAATATTTTTATGGAGCACTTTGAAACCTTAGCCCTTGATACCTTCCACTTAAAATGTAAATTCTAGAAACGATTTGTTGATGATATCTTTGTTATTTGGTCCCATTTTCTACCTATGCTCTGCACCTTCCTTTCCAATCTCAATCAAATTTCCCCTCACATTTAGTTCACTATGGAGTTTGAGGAGAACCACGTCCTTATCTCTCACCTCCTTGATGGCTTCCTCACTCACCAAGTCTATCAAAAGAAAAATCACATTGATAGATACCTATGTGCCAACTCCCACAATCATCCTTCTAAAAAATATGTCATGCTTAAAAACCTTATTTCTAGAGCCATTTGAATCTCCTCTTCTAAACCCTTTCCCAAAGAAAAATCCCATCTCACCCAAGCCCTCAAATATAATGGATACTCCACATCCTAAATCAACAAGGCCTTTCATTCTATTCTCCACCCCCAACCTAAAATCCTTTCTAATAAAGAACCCATAACCAAAGTAACCCTTCCCGACATTCAAGAATTCACCGATAATATATCCAAAATTATTTTTAAAAATAAAATCAAAACATTTTTCAAACCCCAGAAAACCCTCAACCAAATTTTCATAATGCTAAGGACAAAAGTGACCATATGCTAGGTCTCAGAGTTTATGAAATCCTTTGCCCTTATGGAATGTATTACATAGGGAAAACTGGCAGATATTTCAAATCATGGCTCATAGAGAACATGGATGACACCTACGATAACTACATTGCTAAATGCACTATTGTTAAACACTCCCATAATACCAAGCATCTTATTTGTTTTGATAAAACTAAAATCTTAGCCTCTGCTCCCTCCCATATCAACTATGTTATTGGGGAAGCCCTAAAAATGGAAAAACCCCTAGTAAATTTAATCATGAAGATGGATATAAATTAAGCCATTCCTAGAAACTCACTATTTAGTTCTTATCCTCTATACCCCTTTTCCTAATATCAATTCTAACCTCTTGTAATGCTGAAAAATCTAGGGCATCTAGATTAAACTTTTTCTCTTACCTTGATAACTCCTTCTGATGTTTGTTTACTTAACTTGATTATATTTTTCTTTAACTTAATTATTATTGTGTTTTCTATCATCAAGCAACTACAAAATGATGAATATTAAAGAGACAAGATGACACAAAATGTAGGCTGCTAAACAGGACCAAAACCTCTCCTATTGAGAGGAAAACCCACAAGAATCCTTCTCTTCTTATAGAATCTTAAAATGACAAATTCTAAGACCTAAGACCCTTGACAAAGACACCTTCAAGACAAAGTCAACATTTCTCTTTGATGAGATTTATTTTGAATAATTTTGACCCGAGAAGCTTCTTGAGCAACTTCAAGCCCATCGACTTCTTCTGCAACTTCAACACAACAATTTCCGACAACTTCGACCCAACAACTACAAACAATTTCTACCTCCAATAACTTACAAACAACTTTGACTTGCCCAACAACTTTCCATTACTTCGAATTGCCCAACCACTTTCTAGCACTTCGACTTTCCCAACACCTTTCCAACACTTCAATTTTCCCAACAACTTTTCAAAACTTTGACTTGCCCAACAACTTTCCCACTCTTCAACTTTCCCAAAAACTTTCTAGTATTTCTACTTGCCCAACAACTTTCTTACACTTTGATTTTCCCAACAAATTTCGAGCACTTCGACTTTCCCAACAACATTCCAACACTTTGACTTGGCCAACAACTTTAGAAGCCCTAATACAAGAGAGAGAGAGAGAGATCCAAAAACTTCGACGTTGCTTTCCTTCTTCTTACCCTTGGTTTTCATCCTTTTCCATCTTCTTTCTTGAGGAGATCGAACTTGCTTTTTTGTGTGTCCAAATGAGTTGAAGTTCCTTCTTATATATAGGCTTCCTATGGGTATGAATTGCTTCCTTAAGGCCGACTTGATTTTTCATGTAGGTCGACTTGCTTGAGGAACCATGAAAAGGTCTTGGATGGTTTTTTATTGTAATTTTTGACTCACAAAATTTTTCCTTACAATATGTAACATGCCAAAAAGAGTCTTTCATACATGACAATGACTTAATTAACTTGTAGACTCAATGAAAGTCCCTAGAAACACTCAATGGGTGCTTGTCCTATAAATAAATTTCCCTTGAGCATGAAACAAATGCCTCAAGGATACAAATAATAAATTTTAGTTTTCTCTTTACATCAAATAAATAAAGACATGATTACGTATGTCATTATGAATACCAAACCTAGTTACATATTTCAACACTTCACACCACCCACCTTGCCCTTTCTTTTATCCTTTTGAAATTTTCCTTTTATCTACCTAATAGATATATTTTAGTTTTCAATCACCAATGCTTTTTCTTCCTTCCTTTTTTTTTTATTACAATTCTACATTTTCTTTAATATTTAATTTAATTTTCATTCTTCCTTTTTGTTTGATTATAATTTCTCCTTCCCTTTACTACTTTTTTATTTTTTTATTTTTTTCCATTCTAATTCTAAACCTATTTATTCTACCTGATTCAATTTAAATTATTTATTTTTAAAATTTTCATTTAATGTTTCCTTCTTATTCTTCCTCTCCTAAATCACTTGTAGAATTTTAATAAATAATAATAATAATAATAATTTTAATCCCTAAATTCTCAATTCTAAATTAATTTAATCTGCTTCATTATTTCTTCCTATTAATTATAATTTCTTTAAAATAAGGTCTTTTCCTCTAATTAATTCTATGTCAATATATATTTGACCAATTAAAAAAAGTACCTACATTAATTTCACCAATTTATTGTCCCGGTTAATTAAATTTTTTAAATAATTTATATAATTCAATTCTCTTTTTCAAATAATTCGAAATATTTCAATTCCTTTTTATTTTATTGTTTCCATTTTGAAAAACTTCATTGTAATCAATATTATTTCTGGAACATGGGTCTTTTCAACCAGGATTGCACCCAAAACTTCTGCATTTTGTTGTTATGTTTCTGCTACTTTTGTTGGGTTTTCTGACTTGGATTGTTAGCTTGTTATGCTTTACAATTTCTCTTACAAGCTAAGGATTGCTTTCAAAATAAATAGTCTTTTTTGAATTTTTAAACAAACTTTCACCATCTTTAAAAGAATTCACATCTTATGTAGGTAAAGACATTTGAACCATTTTATTGCAAAAATCAAAATCCTTGTTTGGGCTATAGGAACCTTGGTCACACAACTTATGACATCCTTGGTCCTTATGGCCACTTGTCTACTTCTTGTATAGCCATGACCATGCCTTTCCCTTTGCTTCAATTGTGGAATTTTTGTTGAATTCTTCTAATCTTCGAACCCTTTTTCCTTGTTGCTCTTCTAGCCTCTTCTAAGACACTGCTTGTTGTTCCCAAAACTTTGCATACTTTTCCGAAAAAAATTCTTGCGGTAGTTCCATTTTCACATACCATTTAGGATGGTAGGACTTCTACTCTTACACCACTATAACAATATAGGGAAAATTTTCTGACTTTTTTATTTAAAAAAAACTAGTGCTCTAGCAATTGTAGCACCGCAAATTTAACGTTTTTTCAACTTTCCTGACAAAATAAATCTAATTTTAAAAGGAAGAGATAGGTCTATATTCTCTAAATCCTTCCAATGCATGATTAGATCTAAGGACCCAAGCCTTGAGGTATTCCATGTCCATCCAGACAAAGTTATTAAAATCCAATTTTTAATGGGAAAAGACAGGTTCATGGACTCTAAAGCTTTCAAATGTGAGATTGGCTCCAAAGCCCCACGACTTTGGATATCTTGTGTCCCTCCAAGAAGTCATTTTATCCATACCCTTTTAGAATTAATCTTTGATGGAATATCCAAGGGGGACACAAGACCTGCAGGTTCTAGGGGCGCCAACTGAAACCTATCTGGAAATTCCATCCATAAGTTATCTTGAGGATGACAAATGATAACAAGCAAAATTATTGAACCTATTGATATCTTCTAGGGGTTTTTCCTTTTCCAAAATCTTAACAAGAAGTAGATTAATTATGTGATAGATTATTTTTTGAATGTCTCCACCCTTTAAAGTACTCTAGGAAGACAATTTTTTGTGTGGATTGTGAGGACTATGTTGCTTTTGTAATCCTTTGAGGGTTTAATGTGATGCAAGTTACAAAAAAAATAAAATAGGGAGGTTGATTTAATATAAGTTAAACTTTGGTATTGGATACATATCATAGGAAAATGCTGAAATGGATAAAAATGTTCCTTAACAGAATAATCCTACCCCCCTCCCTCTCCACAGATGTTTCCTTGAGAATCTCCTTCGAAGAACCCAATCAGGGGGGTCATGTGAGATGCTAGGAAATTTGATCCATCTTGTTAGAAAATTATATATTACAGAGCAACGAAACACATAAAATATATTACAGAAATACAAACACAAAAAACACACAAAACAAGAGAGACACAGATATATGTGGTTCACCCAATTTAGGCTATGTCCATGGAGAAACAACCAGACCTTCCTTTTATATATCCAGCAAACTGAAGAGATACAACCTACAACAAATCTAGTGTAATTCCCTCTTCGCTCTCACACAATATCATCTCTCTTTCTCACTTAGAATACAGATCTACATAGACGCAATACAATTCCATCATATATAGCAAGGGGTTGCCTTCTAGGGAAAAAACCCTTAAATTAAACATAACTTTTACCGCCAGATCTCCATCTAATGAATGGCCCAGATTGACTACGAAATTACAACATTTTACAAGGAAATTTTACATCTATTTTTAGCTTCGGCCCCCTGTAGCGTATATTTTACGAGCGGCGTTGCCGCCACATTACGAACTGGGGTCCAATGTGGCGATACCTCTAAATAAAGAAGATAATCAAGATCCACACCCAACACCTCAGAATTTTCTAGTTTGAAGAGAGAAATATTCCTTGTAGAGAGAAACAATCTTAGAAGATTGAAGAAGAATGAAAATACTCATATTTTGGCATATTACCATGTTCTTGAGCAACCAGATACCCCAGGCAGTAGAAATAGGAAGAGTGTAAAATGTTTTATACTTCCCCTAAGTGAAAAAGAAGGATCTCAAAGGAGATCTGATCCAGATTCTCCCTAATGCCCAAAAGCAAAAGAGTTGCATGCCAAATTTTCTTAGTAGTAGGACAACAAATAAAAACATGATCAACAAATTCATTGAAATATTTTCACAGGAAGCAATAGTTTGTTCTAGTGAGGCATCTTTTTTGCAGGTTCTCGTAGGTTATAACTTTGTCTTGAAGAACAAGAAAGGTGAATCATTTTAGGTTGTTGGAAATATTGCATTTCCAAATAAATTTGTTCCACCAACTGGAATCGTGTACCATTGCAGAATGGGCTATTGCATCATATTAAGTAAGACCAACCATTTCCTTACTTGAGGAGGAATACAGCTCCAGAATTGGAAGTCCTTGGAGTTACTTAAATAGACCCCATTGATAATTTAGCTCCTTAATGAAATTGTTCCACTCCTCTAACAAAGAACCATCCAATCCCAACTTAGCATAACTCAACCAGTAGTTCTTAGAATATAGAGCAAAGACCATTCTTTAGCATTATGGAGGGAGAAGAGGCATTTTTAATTTAGACATTGGATCAAATCAGAAGATAATTTGAAGACACAAGAGCCACCTATAAAAGGGTCCTTTCCTAAGCTCACTTTCTTACCATCCCAAACTTTCCAGGAAATCCAATTAAAAAGGAATGGGAGAGATTCAATAAGGGCCTTCCAAAAAATGGATCCCCTCTTGACAAGTTTCTTTGCTTCTCCTCTAAGAACTTCCATCACCAACATTATTTTTAGATGCGTTTCCTTAAAAAATTGGCCCCAAAGTCCCACACCAAATGTTAGGATATTCCGACACATAGGATATAGTTAAGTTCAACTTGGTCTAGTATAGAGTTAGGTTAGATTTAGGTAAAGTGTGTTTCTTTACCGTTGTACATTTTGTAACTTACAATCCGACGGTCACGATATGTAGTGATCCGACGGTTCACTCTCACCTTGGTATTACCGACACTTGATCCGTGGCTTGACACCCGATTGGTCCATGAGTTCTATTTAAACCGCATGGAGGGTCATTGTTCGGATAATCCGTGTATGAGAGAAGCTTATGTAAATTTTCATTCTTTGATTAATAAATTGCCTGTAGTACCCACGTTGGGACAGGCCGTGGACTGTTTCCCTCCTTGCACTTTGAGGGTTTTAACCACGTCAAAAATACTGGTGTATTGATCTGTGATCTGGTTGTGAGCGGTGTCCTTTTGGTATTCTTTCTGAGGAACTTACCCTGTAAATTCCTACATGGTATCAGAGCTATTTGAGGGTCGCGTCCGTTGGTGATCCAAATCTGAAGCCGGTAGAACTGCATGCGGCTGTCGTTTCCTAGATCTGCTGTTTCTGACTGCTTTCGGGCCGAGAGGACTGCTCTGTTGTGTTCGGAGCATCTGTTCCAGTGAGGAACCCCTTTCGTTTCACGCGAAAAGGTTTCCGGTAGCCCTAGCTACGTCATTTTTCAGATCGGGAGGTATACAGTGTTTTTTGCAGTTTACTGTTATTTTCTCTCTACTTATTTCGGTCTCAGTTTATTTAGCCTTTTTTTTAACCGGATCTATACCTTTCATTTCTGCGTATGCTCTTTGCCCCGCGACTCTGTGTGATCTGGGCAAATCAGAAACAGAAAGGAAGGATTTTTCTCATGCGTATGCTCTTTTCCCTGCACCTTAGTGTGATCTCGGAAAATCAGAAACATTGAGAAAAATATTTAGTTTTTCGGCCAAAGCTAACTTTGAGATTTTTTTTAAAATTTCTATTTTTTTGGCTAAAGCTAACTTCGAGCCGCAAGGTTCGTTTTTCTTTGCATATTCGTGTTGGGTTTTGTGTTTTGTAGGGAAAAAGAGCTTTCTCAAGGCAAGCACACAAACCAAGGCCCCCTCTCTCTCTCTCTCTCTCTCTCTCTCTCTCTCTCTCAAATTTTGTGGGGGCGGATTTTTTTGGGCGGATTTTTTTCATTCCCACACATTTGCGCACTTTGCCGGCAACGTCAACAATTTTTTTTCAAAAAGCCATAACTTCTTCATCCGGAAGCCTTTTTCAGAGCCGTTTTTTTTAAAACCGCCTATTTTTTCAAGATCTATCCATTGGAACACTTACTTTCAGCATCTTCAGCTTCAGGTTTTTTTAAAAAAATTGAAAGTCCATGCCAAGTCATTCTTGACAGCACTAACTACTTCTAATGGGTAGCCTACATGGAAGATTTACTTAGAAGTAAAGGTCTCTTCAGAATAGCCACAGACCAAGAGAAGAAACCAAAAGATGAAGACAAGGCTGCAAAATGGGAAAATAGACAAGATCAAGCACGTGGTTTGATAGGGATGTCTATTTCTCCTGATCTTAGATTCCACATTGCAGACCTGGAGACTCCTCATGAAGCATTAGAAAAACTCGCTAAAGTTTTTGGGATTAAAAATGAAATTAGAGCCCATCAACTTGAAAATGAGTTGCTTACTTTGGATCCTAATAATTTTTCTTGCATTGAAGATTTCTTGTCCAAATTCAAGACCCTTAGATATCTCTTGGAAGGTGTTAAAGTTAAGAAAGAAGATGGTAACCTTATTTATTCCATCCTTACTAAGTTGGGACCAGCCTACTCTGTATTTGTTTCCACTTTCCATTCTACAAGGGAAGCTTTCATTTGTCAAGGAAAAGACTACAAGGCCCCTTCCTTTGACTCCTTTTGTGATTCCTTAATAAGAGAACAAGAAAAACTCTTACACCTTGGTCTTCTTAATCTTGGAAACTCTTCCACGAAAGCGTTAGCCGCCCAGCAGCAACCAAATTCAAAGAATCCTAAGAAGTCATATCCTCAAAAGAATGGTCCTAAACCATCTCAGCCTCAAAATGAAAGATCATTTCAGCAAAATGATAAGACCAATAAAAACAAATGGAAGAAGACTGATAGACATTGTAACTTTTGTAATCGAGATGGCCACTTAGAATCTAAATGCTTTAAGAAGATGGAAGCCTTGGAAGCCGCAATGAAGAAACATAACATCCATGTGGAGCCTACTTCAACTTCAACTTCCGGAATGGCACTTTCTGCATGTCGTTGTCAATCATCTCAGTCTGGTTATGCATTAAATGTATCTTCTTCTTCTTCTCATTCTCATGAGTGGCTCATTGATTCTGGAGCCTCTTATCACATGGCCAAAAACCAAGCCATGTTTTCTTCTTTAAATGATTGTAACACCAAAAATATATATATTGGTGATGATAGATCTCTTAATGTTGTAGGGACTGGAACTGTTCATCTAGACAATGGTCAGTTTAATGATGTATTATGTGTTCCAACCTTATCCTGCAACCTTCTATCTGTCTATCAGATAACTCATTCAGGTGAAGGTAAAATTGTTGAATTTTCACCTCATGATGTTGTAATCAAGGATCTAAAAGATCCTAAACAGATTCTAGCTACTGGTCTTGCTGATGATTCCAAAAGGTTGTATAAGTTTCACAACTTTGGGTCATCAAATCTTCCCTCAGTATTTGTTGCTCATAATGATGAAGTGAGCAAACTTTGGCATGAGCGATTTGGTCACTTAAACTATCGCTCCCTTCAGCATCTATGTAAAGAAAATATGGTGACAGGTCTTCCTATGGTATCTTGCAGAGATGGTGTTTGTTCCGGATGTGTACTCGGAAAACATCATCGGGACAGTTTTGACAAACGTGCCTCTTGGCACGCCTCAGCCCCTTTACAGCTTGTGCACAGTGATTTATGTGGTCCTCTTCCTGTTGCTTCATTCTCTGGCTGCAAGTACTTCTTAACTTTCATTGATGATTTCTCCAGACGCACTTGGGTATACTTCTTAAAACTCAAGAGCGAAGTATTTAACACTTTTTTGGCCTTCAAAGCCTTTGTTGAAAAACAATCTGGACATCAAATTCTTAAGCTAAGAACTGATAATGGTGGAGAATATGTTAAAAACACATTCATCAACTTTTGCACCGAAAATGGAATTCAAATGCAACATACTGTTCCATACACTCCACAACAAAATGGTGTAGCTGAAAGGAAAAATCGCACCTTAAAGGAAATGGCTAATTGTATGCTGCAATCTAAAGGACTCAGTCTTAGTTTTTGGGCCGAAGCAATTAATTGTGCAAATTATATAATCAATCGCACTCCTACTAAGGTTCTAGAGAATATCACTCCAGAAGAAGCTTGGAGTTCAATTAAACCAGATGTAAGTCACTTTCGTGTGTTTGGAAGTGAAGCATGGGCCCATATTCCAGATGAAAAGCATAAAGCTTTAGAACCTAAGAGTGAGAAATGTACTTTTGTTGGATATTCTGAAGATGTAAAAGGTTATAGACTTATTCCATTTAAGTCCAAAAATGTTATCATTAGAAGAGATGTAAAATTTGATGAAAATAAATCGGCCTGCGAGCCTAGTCCGGCGGATGTGCCACCTCTTCCTATCTCTTCTACTATTGAAAACATTTCTTCTTCAGATGATGAAAGCGAGGATGATAATCCTCCCCCACCTTCTCAGGATCCTCAACTTCCAAGATGGGTCCGTGCTACTCGGGATGCAGCAGGTGATCTTGCCGGTGATCCTACAGATCAGCGACGTACACGTTCTCAGTTTGAAAGAGCCTCTTCTTTACTGGCTCAAGCTCCAGTAAATCATGATCCTGACACTTTTGCAGAAGCTTCAGGCCATCCACATTGGGAAGCAGCTATGAATGAAGAATATCATTCATTGATGACAAATGATACATGGGATCTTGTTCCTCTACCAAAGGGACGCAAACTTGTTAGATGTAAATGGGTTTACAGAACCAAGTATGGACCAGATGGGAAAGTTGATAAACATAAAGCTCGTCTCGTTGCTAAGGGCTTTTCACAGGTTGAAGGCATTGACTACACTGAAACCTTCTCCCCTGTTGCCAAAATGAACTCTATCCGCCTTGTTCTTTCCCTTGCTGCCTCTTTAAAATGGGAAGTCCATCAGATGGATGTTAAATCTGCCTTCTTGCATGGGGACTTGCAAGAAGAAATCTATATGGAACAACCCATTGGCTTCATACAAACAGACTCCAGCCTTGTTTGTCGACTTAAGAAATCCCTTTATGGCCTCAAGCAAGCTCCTCGGGCTTGGTATGCCAAAATGGATAGCTTTCTTTTAGAATCTGGCTTTTCTAGGTGTCATTTTGACAATACTGTCTACACCAAGAAAGTGGGCAACTCTCTTATCATCCTTGTTCTTTATGTTGATGATCTTATTCTTACTGGTAGTGATCCCAACCTTATAAACCATGTGAAGTCCAACCTTAAAAAGAAATTTGAAATGACAGACTTAGGACACTTACACTATTTTCTCGGTCTTCAAGTCTTGCAATCCCAGGAGGGTATTTTCCTTTCCCAGTCCAAGTATGCTTGTGATATTCTTCGTCATTTTCACATGGAAGACTGTAAGCCAGCCCCTTCTCCCTTTCAGTCTGGAGTCAAACTTTCAGTCTCTTGTACTTCTCCTGAAGTTGATGCTACCTTATACCGTCAACTTGTCGGAAAACTCTTGTATTTAACCCATACTCATCTTGATCTTTCCTTTGTTGTTGGCCTTGTTGCTCGTTTTATGCAAAACCCCCGTGAAAGTCATTGGAAAGCAGCTAAAAGAATACTTCGTTATGTTCGAGGTACAGTACAGTTTGGGATTCATTACAGTGCCAAAGCAGCTCCTCTGTTAGTTGGTTTCACTGATTCTGATTGGGTTGGTGACCCTGATGATCGGAAGTCTACTGCCGGTTATGTCTTCACTCTTGGTTCAGGACCTATTACATGGGCTTGTAAGAAACAGGCTGCCATTTCTCTTTCGTCAGCAGAAGCAGAGTATCGTGGTGCCGTGGAAGCTAGTAAGGAAGCCTTGTGGCTTCGTCAGATCATATCAGAGTTTGGCTTTGAGCAGCAGCATCCAACCACACTTTGGTGTGATAATCAAAGTGCCATTCAGCTATGCAAAGATCTAGTCCAGCATTAGCGCAGCAAACACATTGAACTACACATGCACTTCATCAGAAAGCTCATTCATGACCATGTTCTTGAAGTGCAATATTGTCCAACAGATGATCAGGTTGCAGACATCTTCACAAAGGCTCTCACAGAGGCGAAGTTCACTAAACTTCGATATATGCTTGGAGTTCAGGAAGTTGTCACTAAGGGGGGATAGGCTCTAGTGCCTCCTTCCTTCTCCTATTTGTCATATTTGTAAATCCTTCAATCCTATCCCAAGTTGTTCTTAAGGGGGGATGTTAGGATATTCCGACACATAGGATATAGTTAAGTTCAACTTGGTCTAGTATAGAGTTAGGTTAGAGTTAGGTAAAGTGTGTTTCTTTACCGTTGTACATTTTGTAACTTACAATCCGACGGTCACGATATGTAGTGATCCGACGGTTCACTCTCACCTCGGTATTACCGACACTTGATCCGTGGCTTGACACCCGATTCGTCCATGAGTTCTATTTAAAGCGCATGGAGGGTCATTGTTCAGGTAATCCGTGTATGAGAGAAGCTTATGTAAATTTTCATTCTTTGATTAATAAATTTCCTGTAGTACCCACGTTGGGACAGGCCGTGGACTGTTTCCCTCCTTGCACTTTGAGGGTTTTAACCACGTCAAAAATACTGGTGTATTGATCTGTGATCTGGTTGTGAGCGGTGTCCTTTTGGTATTCTTTCTGAGGAACTTACCCTGTAAATTCCTACACCAAATAGGCCTCTATACATAATTTTTAGGGCCAAAGCTTTACGAAACCAATATAGGAATCCCACCCACCAAGACTTTTGGTTTAAAGAGGGAATCCCAACAGGCTAGGCGAATACATTTCTTACTATTTTACTATTCTTCGATAGGAAGCTGAACATTTTTTTCCTGAGATTATTTATAATAGAAATAAGGATACTAGCTACATACAACCAATAGACAAATGTTTTGTAGCACGAATTTTACTAAGACTTGAATGGAGTAAAAACAATGGAGAAATAATTTCTTACTGGTTTCCTCTCTATATCTACAAAGGAGACATATCGCAGGCCTTATTTCCACTTTAAGAAATTGGCTGCAAGTAAGGATTTCACCCATAAGAGTATGCCACATCAATATTTTTGTTTTAGCTAGTGCAATTGTCTTCTAAACATTGGACCAACACCAGTTATAATTTAGTTATAAATTTAAAACCTATTTATATCCTAACTCTATTGTGAAAACCCCTCCAACTTCATTCAAACTCTAGATTAAAGAATCGTAGTCTTGTGTTAATATAAACCAATCCATTTCTCACTCACATATAAATGCATGGAAAGTAGGAATAAAATCCCCAATCAGGCATGATATTTAGAAAAGAGCCACCCTTGTGACTAACAACTTGTAGACTTTAGTTTGTTGATTTTATTTAACATGAAATAATTGGATTCATGTAGGTGACAAACCAAGTTATCTAACAAAAGTATGTATTGACTATAGCACATAATAGTATCTTTTCCCATGCTAATTTTGAACCATTCCCAACCTTCTAGGCTATAAATTTCTTCACAAGAGGGAACACTAATGAAAAATATTTCCAATGATTAGAGCCTCCCTAAAATAATTTTAGCTCCTAGTGGATCCAATCAATAATTGAACCAAGAGAAATATAATTTTGTGTAAGAATTTTTTGCAAAGTATTTTAGAGGAAATGAATAGATTTAGCCATTAATGAACACCCAAAGGTAAAATAGCCTTTAATCCCCAATATCCCATAGCCTTAGTTTTTTTAATCTTTTCCTAGCCATCCCAATGATACCTCTTAAAATTTAAGCACCCTTTCTAGAGGAAACTGTTCCAACAGTTTCTGATATTTTTTCTACCACTCTTTGGGATTGAGGAAAGAGTGTTAAAAAATAAGGATAGTTTCTTGAATGTTGTTGACCAAAACCAATCTACCTCTATGAGAGAGCCATTTGTGACACCAAAGACTAATCCATTATTCTAAATTTTTAACAATCCATTTCAATTCGTTTCATCTATGAAGCAAACCCATGGCGCATCCTCGTTTTTACAACACTATTCAGCCTCATCCTTATGCAAAACACCCTCCAATGTTTTCAATGCTTCAAACACTTCCTATGAGAATCGTTGGACCAGAACTATCTCCCTTGAAGTTGCAGGTTCCTTCTCACTTAATATGGGTCATATCTCATTTTTTTCAACCAATCACGCTAACATGTCTTCCCATGAGTAGTTTTTTTCCAAGAGGTTTTGATTTCAAAGGAAACAAACATCTTAGTGAGTTGTCCTGTGCAGCCTCCCATGCACATCATGTCGACACATGAATATCATTTCAAATTGATGTCAAACTATGTGTCACTTGCTTCATTGCAATACCACCTGGTTTTTCATATAAGTCATTCTACCATCCACCAACATCATGTGCTCTGCACAACAACCAGACTATAGGCATAACTTGTCTAATCAACCTCCATATGACCCCCTTGGAACTTCATACACCTAATATTCTCCCCTTTCTCATTACATATATCGATTGCTTCATCATGTATCAAGTGCACTCATCCACCTAGTCCATAGTTGTTCTGACCATTTGTCTAAGAACATGTTGGTTACTCGATTATGGTCATTCCTTTTCCTACCACACAATTTGTGTTGATGAGCCTTATATAGGTCTATCACACAATGTATGGGCCTAAAACTAATATTGATACACCACATGATATGTGCATCCACAACCCTTTTTTCAGTTTGTTACATGGTGTGTGCACCCAAGCCCTAGTCTCGACTTGTCACATTGTATGTGTGCCCAATATGTCTGACCATCCCCATGAAAGCCCCTTAGCATGTCAGATTCCCAAGGTTTACCAACATCCATGTTATAGGGTCCATCTCAACCTTTTTCATGTCGAGCACATTGTGCAAGACTGCAGACATTCATGCCATGACTCAAGCTCTTATGTTTCCCTTGACAAGGGCTTCAAAAACTCCATTTCCAAGCATATATTTTGAATTTTTTTTTAGAAATAAAATAAATGAAAGGAGTATTACCATTTTTATCACAAATATAAATAATAAAATGAAAAAAAAATCCACCCATTCTCATTAAAGAATGTGAAGTATTTGGAAATATATTCAACCTTGTGATGTGAACAACTATACTCTTGGGCCTTCTATCTCAACCAACTTTGAGTGGGCCATGACAAAGTCACAGGTTTGAAACTGACCCCACATTGTTGACCACTAACAACTCTACAAAATGAGGAATTTTTCATTGGTTGGGATTTCAGAACATGGATATTACTTTCCTCTCCACTGTTAAGTAATTGAAATATCTCAAAACTTCCACAAATTTGTTAGTTCCAGGAAGATGTACCAATATTACTGGCTATTCTGCTATTTCTGCAAAGGTGGAATGAACTTCAATGTTGATTCCTCATTAATTGATAACAATTTCTCCAAATCCAGGTAGTCATTGTTGCTAAACAAATATTTCCAAAACTTCCTTGAAAATCTTCTAATTGTTTCTCGACAAGTCCATTTATGATATTTAGGAAGCCCATGATGAAGATGTTGGTTTCTCTCATGATGAAGATGATGAAAAAGACCAGAGACAATGCCAGTTGTCCATTCAATTTCGATCCAAACTAATTGAGTTGATGAGCAGCCCAATTTGGCCATTGGTATGAATCCTGCAATGTAAGTTGATGGTAAATACCACTTATAGCTAGATAAAAAACCATTAGAAAATTGTTTTATTTATTGATATTTCACTATGACTTTAGATGCAAGCACCTAGACCCCTGCATATTTATTATCCCAACTAAATTCATTCATGTCCTACGTTTTCCCACTAAGTGGACATGCATTGTCAACCATCTAATTCAAGTAGTATTGATCTTTTGCTGCTTCATGAAGCCATGTTGCTGCCCATAACAATTCATCCTATACAAGGCAGACCACAATATCCAAACCCAAGTTAGAGAGCTATCTCTTCATGCACATAATTTGTGCTAACTTGCTTTGAGTTGAAAATAACTTACAACATGTCCAATAATTGACCCATAATATTCTCTGAATTGTTTAATACTGCTATCATACTTGAGCATTTGTATGGTTGAAAATATACTCATTCATCATATCTTTTATTGCTTATTTATTTTGCAGCCTTCGTAGGGCTGGATAGTTTTTCATTTTAGGGCTTTTATATGCCCTTTTAATTTCATAATTTTTATGTTAATTAAAATATAATGTAATTTTTCTTTCCAGACCTAGTTTTCATTGGGATTCAAGTTCAAGGGCTAATTTATTTGTTGTCGTAATAACTTGTGTTATGAAATATACTATCTTAATTCCAAATTTTGCAACAGCCATAACTTTTTCTTCATTTGTAGTGTTTGTGGTTTACTCTTTGACTAAGTTATGCTAACTTGATAAACATCCCAAGATGGTCTTATAAGGTTCATATGCTAAAATATGCAAAATCCCCTCACAAACCATTTTATTTCTTACCTTGAAAGTTAGGTTTAAGTTGTAGTAATAAGTATTTAGTATAGAAGGCCCTAGACTTGATTTTGTCTTTCCTAATGATTCCTTGAGGCTACAAGGGAATCCTACCTTGTGTTGGATTTATATTTCACTAAAAAAAGGAATTGCTTAGTTATGTGATAATGGTAATATTCCCATGTTACATTTTCTTAGCCCCTTGTGAATGTTAATTTTTGTGTAGCTTGGGAGGTAATCCAAGCCCTAACATTCGAGGGTTGGAGGTCAAAGTGCCACAAATGGTCTTGTGGGCTTGAGGACCAAGCTTGGGCATTTTGGCACCCATCATGTTTTGGGACAAAACCATGATGATTTCACAACATGTGATGGATGAGGATGATAGTGCTCGGAAAGATGATTCCAACACATCGAAAATCATCTAAATACGAGTTGTCATTTGGGAGAAAATGAATTTTGAAGTTGACATGGTAATTATGCATTTTTCAAGTAGGTCGACTTGAAGTAAATCACAATTAGACATGTCTGTTCAAGTTGTTTTCGTGGAGATCTTGAAAGGCTATATATAGGATATGTGAGGTCTCATTTGGAGCATCCATTGTGGCACATACATCTCAAGAAGAGCTCTAAAATTATAGGAGGTTGAGACGTAGCTAGAAAGGGCCCAAAAGGACAGCGTAGAGGAGTCTAAGGAGCAGGGTGGAGTTCTGTGTTGGGATCATTTTCTATAGGTGACAGTAAGGTTGTTTTAGGTTTGTCTTGGCTGTGTTCTAAGGGTTGTTCAAGGGCCAAGTTTTTTGGGCTGGAAGGCCGCAATGCTAGTAGAAGCTAACCTTGTTGCTTGAAGGCTGTATTGGAGAAGGCCACAGCTACAACAAGCTGTTGTGCTAGGTCGCAGTGTAGAATCTCCTGTAAATTCTCTACAAATATACCTCTAAGATCATGTAGAAAATCTATTTAGATTAATCCGATAATTCAATATACCAATGCAAAATACTATAATCTACTTCTACTATCAATTTGCTTTGTAGAAGCTTAAATATATAGTTGAATTAGAGCTGAATAATATAACCATAAGAAGAAGAATCAATGCACATGAAACACAGAAAATACTTGGGGGAAATCCTCAGCTAAAAACCCCACTATTTATATTATCATAGAAGGTGAAATATCTCAAAATTACATAAAGCCTTAGCTCTCACAGCTAGCCAGCTCTCAGTACAATCCTCCTGGATGCTCACAGGCAAACAAGGCTTCTCATAAACCTTCTCCTCTGCCCTCCAAGCCTCCTATTTCCTTGCGCAGTTTCTCCTGGGTGATCCTCCTTCACCCAGTGGAACACTACTCTCAGACACTACTCTAACACACTATCAGAACTGCACAATCCTCAAGGGAACATTTGCTTGATTGCATGCTTTGGTTTCCTTTATAGGAAAACATAAGCAACTGATAGTACATTGTCCTTGTCTTTAATCTCAACTGGGACTTTCTCATAATAGACATGCATGAGTTTCTAATGAGAGAATCCTCAATTAAGTGAGTAGCACTAGTTGCATGCATGCATGCATCAACTGACTCATAACTCTCTATTAATTCCACAAACAATTTGGAACTAATTTAACTGGACTTAACTCAGTAAACAAAGCTAACTAATTAGAAATCAAATACAACTCATCTTATCTCCTTAATTAAGGGACAACTTCCTTAATTTAAGGGATAATTGTTGCATGACTTCATAAAAACTTCTAGCTTGAATTTCTCCAACTAATTAATCCAAGATGAATTAACTAATTATTTTTCAAGCAGCTGGTGAGACTAAATTCGAATTTTAATTCATAATTTTAATTCAAGGATAAATTAAAATTGGAATATTCTATTTTTGGCATTTCTATTTTTAGCATTTCTTGTTGCTATTTTCAACGTGTAGGCCTTAGCATGTAGCTAGAGTGGCTTTAGGGCATTGTTAAGGAGAAAAAACCCTAGAAGGGAAAGTGGGGGCATGGGAGGTGCCTCTCCAAGGCAAGACACAACCCTTGAGGGCTTATCTTACTAACTGTGTGGAGGATTAAGGGCGATATGGTATGCTCTAACTAGAATTGCAGTGGACAGCAAGTGCAGACAAGGGACAATAATGTTTTGAGGAGGTTTATCGGTCAAAGGTGTTGACTAGATTTGGATCATGGTAAGGCATTTGTGGGAGTTAAGGAGAGGGGGAAAATATGTTGATCATATGCCCTAGTGATATATCCCACAGAGATAGTGTAGCGTGGTGAACAAAAACATGCTTAGAATTTTATTGGTTCAAGGGTTGACTCTTGCAAGGATCTGTTTGATGTGCCGATTGTAGAAACCCTTAGGAGTTGTTCGGTGGATCCCATGTGGACTGTTGGAAGGCCTACCAAGAAGCGAAGGTGAAAACATTGACATTAGATCAAGAGGAAAGAGGACAACAACAAGGTATGTTGCAGATCGAATCATGTACGATGGATTGATGGTGTCCTAGGTGAGGACACGTGGCAGATTGGTGGAGTCTGTGGGAAGCCATGTGCGAGGGTCTCCGAGGTGTGGGGATGCCATAACTTGGAGAAAATTCTATAGCATGGACTTTGTCTCTCGTGGATTGTTAGAGGGCAACGTGAGAGAAGACCAAGTGTGGATGAGATTGGACACTTATGGTCTGCCAGAGGACAGTGTGATAGTGTCCAAGTTAGATCTTGGTGAGCAACACCTTAATGGACAAAGGTAGTTGTGAGAGAGGTAGTTATAGAGCTCAAGGGTTGACGAACCAGAGGAGCAATTATGGAGCCTGAGACTTGTGTGTGGAGAAGGACTTCTACAACAGATGATGGGCAGTGCTCCTAGCCCGTGTTCATTGTGGGAGATGGACATGTTGCAGCAATAGGTGGCAACCCTCTGTACCCTATGTTTGTTTTCATCGGTGTGGCGCGGGAATACCATAGTGGGTTGAAGTCCCTGACTAGCTAAGGAGAAACTGTGGGAATTTGAGAGTTGTCCGCAAGTGGAGTTGTGAACAACTTGACAAGAATATCGATGTGTTGTGGCCATGATGGATGAAGCCACAACTAGAGAGCAGATTGGATAGTCGAGGTTCCGTGGACATATGGACTTGGAGCATTGAGAGAGGCAGGAGCTATAGATCAGGAGCCGAAGGACCAGGCAGGTACAACGTATGACCGAGACGAGCTGAGGAAGAATGTGATAGCTAGATGGTCAGAGTATCTTATCTTGTAATAGTGGATGTATGAGGGCCATTATCCTTGGTACGGGAGCTCTAGACTGTTGTATTATAAGTTGTTAATATAACAAAGTTGGGTTGAAAAATTAAAAAGTTGTATATTATCTATGCATATGTGATTTACTGCTTTATATTTTCGCTATGCAAAGTTATTTATGGTTAAGATTCTTGGTTTGGTAGCGTCAGTGATCTTAAGACTCTAACTTAGACCCAAGGTCATGGAAATTCAACAGTGAAATTCTTTTCACCAAGGTGAAAGATTTTGTCATAAAAACCCCATAGCAAATATTTATTCATGGTTGAATGGAACATTGAGTCCTTGCACAATCTGTCTGTAGCTGAGAATTTTTATTTTTTTGTAAGTTTACTATTTCTAACATCTCGGTGTACCGAGCACTCAGTCTCATCTTGTAAGATCAATTGGCTTGTCATTCCAAAGTTGGAGTGGATCTTGATGAGTTTCCTTCTTACTTATGATTTATCTTCCATCCATTAAAATACAGAGTGGTCATTGCCTTGTGAATATACTTTCTTGATGTCTGACACCAATCCCTAGAGAAGGAAGGATAAGGATCTGACATACTTCCTTCCATATATTGTCCAACAGGAAGAGTTGCAGAATATTTAGAAATTACAATACAAAAACCCATTCAATATGTCAATTCCATCTACATTTGTCGTTATGGAGCTAACTGGCATGTTAAAAACAATCTTCTCCAGTATTTTATGGTCACACCCTTTTGTATACAAGAATATTGATGCTCATCCTTTCCATAAGCTTGCAGGCCTCTTCTTGTCTTGAAATATGAACTGTGATATTGATTTTCTATCTTGCACATTTAATTTTGAATAAATCATAATTAGAGCTCATGGTATAGGGACAATGAGTAGTGATGTTCCATCCATTTGTAACTAGTTTTCTGGCTTGTAGGAAATATGTTGCATTTGTTGAGTGATCTACCTTCTGGTTTAGTCCTCTTAGCACATGGTAGAAATCGATGAAATCAAACATTTTTTCCTATCATTTTATTCTTGAGATTATTCTTGCATGATTAAGAACCACTAGATTGGATAAATTTGGCATGTATCTCATAATAAGAGAACAATCTCCTATGCTGACTAATTGATCAATTATTTGATGCCTCCCTAGACCCCACCCACAATTGTTTCTATTCCCCCCCATCAAGATCAATCACATCCCCCCCCTTCCCCCCATACCGGTCAATGGATTGCCCTTTGAGTCTATTGAGAAAGAGTATTTTTTCTTAGATCTGTCATTTTTTTTATTCATCCTCATCCATTCAAGGTTTCCAAATCTCCACTGATCTGGGTTTCTTGAGGATACATTTTTGATGTGCCATCCCTCTTGGCAATAGATGTTTGATCCAACTCTTTTCCTTTTGCTCTAGTATTTGGATATTCTTCCTCTTCATTCCATTAGCCTGTATTGTTTTCATCAACATCCCTAAACTTTGGCTGCTACTTTTTTGACATATTCTTTTCTTGATGGATGATAATTATGGTTCTAGCCAACCTCGTTTGAAGACATATGAATTTAGGTATGTCCAGCAAGGTGTGTTTTAGAAATTGTTCATATTTTTTGTGCCATGAAGTGAACATATCTACTCACGTTGAAGGCAGAGCCAACTAGGGAAAAATTTAATGTGGCCATGTCAATAAAAGGTATTATTATTGTTGTTAATGTGTTTTTTTAACTAGTGACACTCAGGCCTCAACCATAACCCCATGCTTCCCACTTACTCCGTTGCATGGGAGCCCACAATGGCCATTTGTGTAAGCCGGAGCATTCCTTAATCTTTTTCCTCTTATTACAAGTGAAGAGGTAGTTAAAGCTTATTGAATTGCCTCTGATGTCATGGAAAGGGTGGTGTACACTATATTTACAACAATATTTGCTCATTTATCTTGAGACAACCAATTGTGAAAGATGTAATAATATTTTTTTCATAAGATGATGGCTTGACTTCTTAAAGCTTTACAATCATGGGATTTAGCAATGTTTATATAACCATTGGTCATAAGACACTTTTGGTCGTTATTAATATGATTGTCAATGATCAACGTGTCGATTGTTTAAATATGAAAATGCTACCATCCTATGATTTCCTCACCTAGAATCCAATGCATCCAAATGGATTTATGGGTGTTATTGTCACTTCCCATAAATATTTTTTCCCACATATGGATAAATTCTAGAGCCCACCATGTGGAAAAAATGATAGTCTCCTTGTAATTGTGTTGGAAGATGTTGCACTGAAAATTGTCACCTTGACATTCTGCTATCTGTGTGAGTTCATTACCACTCATAATTTCCTCCTCTGCAAGTCTAAAACATCAGTTCCTCATATCAAGTCTTGAAAATAAGAGAAAAGCTCTCAAAAGTTTTTAAAACTCTGGTTCCGCACTTTCTCTTTGTCTTACCTGCGGTTCCACACCTAATGGTCATGTCTCTAGCGCACCTGACTGCACTGTCTCTGTGTTAAAGGTGTGGACCCCTGTAAAAGTTAAAAAGGCACAAGTATACTCTGAAAAAACTCACTTTCAGTTATTTCTAGAAGCTTCTGGAAGGAATCTTGAGGTGGCAAGTTCACTCTTTTAAGGTTCATGTAACCCATACCTTAAGGAGCTAACCCCTTGATGTGGGGAGCTTATTCCTTTGAAGGAGGATTCTATCCCTAGTGGAGTCACCAATTTGTTGGCTGGATAAATCGATCTTGCGAACAAGACCGATCTTCCTAGTATCAAAAGATAGTCTAGCAACAAACAGACAAACAAACCTATCTTTCTCTAGACATATGCGATTTATAAGTAAATACTACAAAGGTGTTAAGATCCTACCTTAGATCCAATGCTTGTTCGTAGTAATCATTCTCCAGTCATTTGAAAGAGTTATCTTTGAAGACGTGTAATCACAAACAAGCAAACATTAAATAACACCTTTGACGGACTGAAATGGACTATTTACGAAAAAGGTATATGTTGACTAATTACGGTCAATAGAGTTCTCTCTTGCATTATTTTATCCTTTTTCAGGCTCGAGGGACTAAATTTACGAAAAAGTACCCCCATGGAGTTTTCCTAAGTTTTTCTTCTGACTCCCTAAAATTGAAAAACACCGAGTTTTTCCTATACTGGACTCGTTAAAATTTAACAGTAAAGGACCTATTCAATTTTAAACAGGAATGAACCACTCCCTCTTAGGGTTCAAATTTTAAACTAAGTTGGACTCATCCAAAGGATGAGCTTATAAACAAGCAAATGTTATCCTCCTTAAGCTTGTCAAAAATAAAGAGGTATTTGCCAAAAATGGTGGGGGAAAAGAGAGAAAAATGAACCTGTTTGTTACACTTTTTTTAAAAAAAATCCGTTAACCACTCTTGAACATGACACTTTTTGTTCACCTGGGTTGGGAAAATCCTTTGCCTAACAGTTAATCAAACCACATTGAAAGTCTTCAGCCGGTTTCTGGGTATTAGCTTTGGGTCAATTGTCACCAAGCCATCTGTAGTGTCGTTATGTGTTCAAGAGAACAGTTCAAACAAACCATTCATCTGCAAGATATATGTCATCCATTTTGACCATCCCTGAGTCAGTCCTTGCCAATATATTTCTTCAAAACTTGATCTATGATTTTGTGTTGTGGGCTTGCCTACGACGGATCGCTTTCTATCGACTTCAGCTCATTATCTAGGAAGTTGATCTAGAAATCGTCAGTACCTTGAAATCTGCATGCCCTAATGGCAGGTTTCTCGCCTTCGACGATAGGTTGCATCATTGACCTTTGATCGAATGATTCTATGATATGTTCGACTTCAGCTCATTTATTCACATTTCATGGATTGTACTGAGTACTTTGAGAGCCATTGACATTACTGGTGGTTTCTCTCACACTTGTTAATAGTCCATACCATTCACTGGTAATCAAGTGGTTTCTACCATGTTCGACTTCAACACATTCATTCACATGGATAGAATCGTACTAGTTCGGGAAGCGGAAATCAATACCCTAGATCTAGTTTCTACCATCCAGGCTGTGAGGAATTTTGTTATTCATTATACAGTGAACTATTCATAAATAGATGGTTGCATCCATACTGTGTCTACACATGTCTATACTCTTGATGTATTACAAAATCATTTTGGTATCAGAATAGTTCAATCAGTTTTCTAGTCAGTTTTGATCTAAGTATGGGAATGCCTACCTCAGCGATGATATATATATATATATATATATATATATATATATATATATATATATATATATATATATATATATATATATATATATATATATATATATATATATATATATATATATATATATATATATATATATAGATATATATATATATATATATATTGCTTTGAATGTTTTTACAGGTTACGACTGGGGTGTCCACAAGATGATCCTCGAAATGATAAAGTACTTCACTCTTCGTACATGACAGACTCTATCTTCATCTATTACAGACTTCGCACTTTAGGGGGCAATCTGTTGCACTGAAAGTTGTCACCTTGACATTCTACTATTTGTGTGAGTTCATTACCACTCATACTTTCCTCCTCCTAAAGTCTAAAACATCAGTTCCTCATATCAAGTCTTGAAAATAAGAGAAAATCTCTCAAAAGTTTTTAAAACTCTAGTACCACACTTTCTCTTTGTCTTACCTGTGGTCCCGCACCTAATGGTCATGTCTCTGGTGCACCTGACCGCACTGTCTCTGTGTTAAAGGTGCAGACCCCTATAAAACTTAAAAGGGTGCAAGTATACTTTGAAAAAACTCACTTTCAGTTATTTCTAGAAGCTTCTGAAGGAATCTTGAGGTGGCAAGTTCGCTCTTTTAAGGTTCATGTAACCCATACCTTAAGGAGCTAACCCCTTCATGTGAGGAGCTTATTCCTTTGAAGGAGGATTCTATCCCTTCATAGGTGTAGCTATAACCTCCTCCTCTGCACTATAAAAAAAAGCCGACCTGGTTAACTGGTGAGAGTTAGAAGCTTAGTATTTTTTGAGGTAAAATGTTGTTGGAACTTAGTCTTCTTTAGTTGAGTTTTTATGAGAGATTATATACCTCTATGTATCTCATTTGGAAGAGTGCAAGACTTGTCAAAGTAAAGGAAATTCCTGTTTCAGACCCCTGGAAGAACTTGTTCAACATCAAGGCTGAAAAGGTTGTAAAGTTATTCTACTATTCAAAGTTAATACAAATATATTTGTTTTTCTCAATATACTGTTAATTCATTGCTTATTTTATGGATTCCTTGATCACCATAATAGGCATGATTTATAATATTTGCTATGCAGATGCTATTTAATGTTTTCTTGTTTGTGATTACAGGTCTTCAAAGATAACTCTTTCGAATGACTGGAGAATGACTACTACGAACAAGCACTGGATCTAAGGTAGGATCTTAACACCTTTGTAGTATTTACTTATAAATCGCATATTTCTAGAGAAAGATAGGTTTGCTTGCCTGATTTTTGCTAGACTATCTTTTGATACTAGGGAGATCAATCTTCTCTACAAGATCGATTTATCCGGCCAACAAAAGATGATAAAGTGAGTATTATATTCTTAAAAACATTGTATTATGATGTAGTTGCTTTGCAATTTTTTTGTTTTGAAATTCATTTGCTAATCTTTTACATGATTTTTTATGTATGATTTTTGAAATTTCTATCATCATATGAATTTCATGTTATGAAACCAGCTCAAAAAAAGATAGAAAATATAGATCAATGCCTTAGAATTCAACCTCTTCGAGGGGCCAACCTCCTTTACATTACACAAATGAATGATTCTTTGATGATTCAAATGACAAAACATCCTTTCTATATATAGGAGTCTAAGGAGTAACAATAATAATATAAAGGCACAAAAATAACAATAGAGGGATTCTATGGGGCACAGTAATAACAATATGGGGACAATAGGGCCACAACAATATTAATAAGGGATACAAATAAAATAGTAATGGGGTAATCACTAGTATTATAGGGACCTAACATGCCCCTCTCCTTCAAAAAAGTGTTGTCCTCAACGCTTGAGCAGTTCTGGATGCTTCTGTATGAAATTCTCATCCTCCCATGTGGAATCTTTAGCGGATAAGTTCTTCCACTTGATGAGATACTCCGAAATTGATCAATTTCATAACTGTCGAGTTCTTATTTCTGTGACTGCTTCCGGTTCCAATATAATTTTTCCTTCCTCGTCAAGTTCTGGCAATATTGTTTGAACTAGGACCTTGTCGCCTATAACCTTCTTTAAACATGAAAGATGGAAAACTGGGAGCACTCGAGAAGCTGCAGGAAGCTCCAATTTGTATGCCATAGTACCAATCTTTTGCAACACCTTGTACGGACCATAATACTTTGGTGATAATTTATTATCCTTCTTAGTTTGCTTGAGGGACATTTGTTTATATGGTTGTAGCCGTAGGAATACCCAATCACCTACATCAAAACTTCTTTCGTTGCGATGTTGATATGCCTGTTGTTTCATTCTATTATGCGCCAACATGAGGTTATCCTTTAAGAGTTGGAGGACTTGTTGTTGATGCTCGATGTGATGTTCCACTGCTTGAACCTTAGAATTTTCTCTTAAATATGATGTGATGGATGGTGGCTGATATCCATAAAGTGCCATAAATGGGGTCATTTTTGTTACTATATGGAAGGAAGTGTTATACCACCATTCAGCCAGAGGCAACCATTTGACCTATTATGTCTGTTTATCAGATACAAAGCAACGAAGATATCCTTCCAAACATTTTTTTACTATCTCAGTTTTCCCATCGGACTGGGGATGATAAGATGAGCTATGAGCTAACTGAGTACCGAGACAAGAAAATAATTATGTCCAAAAATTTCCAGTGAAAATGGGATCTCTTTCACTTACAATAATCTTTGGGTTTCCATGTAGCTTTTGAATAGTTTCCATAAATGCAGTAGAAACTGTACTGGATTTAAATGGATTTGATAATGCACAAAAGTGTGCATACTTGGTAAGTCTGTCAACTACCACCATGATGACACTATTTCCCTCAGACTTGGGTAAACCTGTGATAAAATCCATTGAAGCCTCCTCCCAACATTGGCTTGGAATGGATAAGGGTTGTAATAGACCCGAGGTCTTAATTGTTTCAACTTTATTTTGTTTGCAAACCAAACATTCTGCCACAAACTTTTGAATATCCGATTTAAGGCCATCTCAAATAAATTCCTTCTTAACCCTGTGGTAAGTTTTTAAGAATCCTGAGTGCCCTCCTAAGGGAGAAGTGTGCAATTCCATAAGAATATTTTGTTTGATTTGGGAATTCTTACAGAGGTATAAGCGATCTTTGTACCATAACAAATCATTTTGCCAGTTAAATGTATCAGATGTACTGGAATCTTGTTGTAACTTTTGAATAAGTGCCAACACTTCTTCATCATTCTTCCATTCCTCCCTTGCTTCGTTTATCCAATCTGGTTGGATAATAGAAATGGCGCACAACAATGCTTCCACATCCTCATCCTTTCTTGAGAGTGCATGTGCCACCACATTTTGCTTCCCTTTTTTGTAGATGATTTCAAAGTCATAACCCAACATCTTTGTGACCCACTTTTGTTGCTCTTCAGAGGATAATCTTTGTTCTAAAAAGTATTTAAGGCTATCATGATCCATGTTTACCTTGAAGTGTCGTCCCATTAGGTAGGGTTGCCATTTCTTAAGAGCATGTAGTATTGCCAACATTTCCTTATCATAAATAGCTTTGTGTAAAAACTTTCCCTTGATTGGACGACTTTCAAAAGCAATGGGTCTTTCATCTTGCATTAAAACAGCACCAATTCCATTTCCTGAAGCATCACATTCCACAATAAAGGTTTTTGTGAAGTCAGGTGTAGCTAAGATTGGTGCTTGGAACATTGCCTCTTTAAGATGTTCGAAGGCCTTTTTTGCTTCTGGAGTCCATGAAAATGCATCTTTCTTCAATAATGTTGTTAGAGGTGCTGCTATTCTCCCATAATTCTTAACAAACTAGAGATAATACCCTGTCAACCCGAGAAATCCTCGCAGATGCTTTATGGATGTGGGGATTTTCCATTCCTTAATGGCTTTAATTTTGCTAGGGTCTACCTTAACTCCTTCATGAGATACAATATTACCCAGATATTCCACCTCTTGTACTCTAAAGAAACATTTGGATCTTTTTTCATATAATTGTTTCTCTTCCAATAGTTGTAGCACCCTGTCAACATGTTCAACATGATCCTTCCAAGACCTTTTGTAGATTAGTATATCATCAAAAAATACTAACACAAATTTTCTAAGGAAGGGTTTGAAAATGGAATTCATTAAACCTTGAAATTTAGAAGGTGCATTGGTAAGGCCAAAAGGCATGACCAAAAATTCATAATGACCCTCATGAGTTCTAAATGTTGTTTTCGGAATGTCTTCAGTCTTCATTCTGATTTGATGATATCCTAAATGAAGATCCAACTTGGTGAAGTAAATTGATCCATGCAATTCATCCAGTAATTCATCAATGACAAGAATGGGAAACTTATCTTTAATAGTGAGCTTGTTGAGCTCCCTATAATCCAGACACGTGCACCATGATCCATCCTTCTTGTGCACCAATACTACTGGAGCAAAGAAAGAACTTTGACTAGGTTGAATTATACTAGCCTCTAGCATTTCTGCAACCATATGTTCAATTTCACTGTTTTGGGTATAGAGATATCTGTATGGCCTGATGTTTGGAGGAACACTTCGTGGAATCAGATGAATAGCATGATCATGATCACGAATAGGTGGGAGACCTTTGGGAGTCTCAAAGACCTTGGAATGATTGTCCAAGACTTTTTGGAGATCTGGAGAAATAGATGATTTCGATGTGGAAATATCTAGCAAACATAATTGTGCAATTACACCTCTTTGTTCCTTTTTTAGAAGCTTTGTCATACCATTAGAGCTGATTGTCTTTCCCGGTTTCCCTGCAATACCCCTTAATTCAACTTCCTTTCCTTCCACAGAAAAGTTCATGAAAAGTTCTTGAAAATTAAAAGCTATTGTACCCAAGGATTATATCCATTGGACTCCTAGTACAACATCATCACCTCCCATTGGAATGGAAAGCATTGGGCTAGTCAATACATATTCTCCCATGGATAGCTTGATATTATGGCACTTTCCAGAGCAATTTATTGTTCCTCCATTTGCAACCATTACTTGACACTCTAATGCTGAATATAGGAAGTAATTCAATTCTTTTTCTACCTTACAATGAATAAAATTGTGGGTACTTCCTGAATCAATCAACACTATTACATTTTTCTTCTTGATTTGTCCTTCTATCTTGATGGTTTGAGGAGTGGTAATTCCTACCAATGCATTACAAGATATGGTTGAATTCATTTCTTCTTTATCTAGGCTTTGTTCCTGGAGTATATCCTCTTCTTTTGACCTTTCTTGCTCATTTTCTTCTTCCTCTTCACAATCTATGTAGAATAATTTCTTCTCAGCACACTTATGACCTTTAGTGTATTTGTTATCACAACTATAACAAAGCCCTTTTTCTCTTTTTTCTTCCAATTGTTGTGGTGTCAACCTTATAGGTTGTGGAAGACTAAGGACAACAACACTTCCATCTTTATAGTTGTGAGTGGTATGCTTCCTGGTTGCCATATTTTTGCTTTCCATTTTTCTTGCTAACCTGAATGCCTTCTCTAATGAATCATGTTCACAAAGGCAAACATCATGTTGGAAATTATCCTTTAAATTCCCTATGAACACATCAATCCTATGCTCCTCTGGAATATTTTTTACCCTTATGTTCAATTTTTGGAACTCCTCAATGTGCTCCATTACTGAACCCTTTTGTTTGAGACTTATCAATTGGCTAAAAAAAGTGTTGCTTTTTGTATCCTCATAATGTGTTGTCAATTCTTCCGTAAAAATTGCCCAAGTGATAATTTGTTTACGAGAGCAAAGCCATTGATACCATACAAATTGATTTGGTTCCAAATATAAAGTTGCAATACGTACCTTTTGTGTGTTTTGCACATTATTGAGATCGAAAAATTGCTCCATCTGTAATATCCATGTTGTGGGATCCTTGCCATCAAACTTCCTCATATCGATTTTTGGAATATGGTGGGTCTTCGATCCCACATTAGAGTCTATGAAATCATGATTAACATTTCTTTTATTCGCATCATGAGTTTTCTTTACTACCCTTTCACCATTAGTAAGTATTTCTTATAGAAAATTTGTCAAATCTGTCTTCAAATATACCATGTCTCTCTTCAAATCTACCATGTCTCTCTTCAAATCTGTCTTCAAATCTATCTTCAAATCATCCATCTTAGCTTCTACGCCCTTTATCTTAGATTCCACGCCATTTATCTTAGCTTCTGTTAGCTTTTGTGAGAGTGACACTTGTTGCACTTGGTCTTGTAATTTTGATATATCATGTAGAATTTCTTCCTCTTCTTCATGAGTCATGCTAGAGCTTTCAGGTTGCTTACTAGGTGTATGCATTTTCTTTCCTCGAGGCATCAGTTACCGATAATAATGCTCTACTATGCCCTTTGAATTCCTTCAAAATAATTTTTTCAAACCAAGCTTAAGAAAAAATTTAAAAAAATCTACACACCATTTTTCACTTTGTAGGAGCTCGATATTGCCTATGATGTATCTCTGTAATTTCGAATCATCCAGTTCTGAAATTGTGACTTGCAGTAGCCCTCTATGTCTTCTTTCCAATGCCACTAGTCTGACCCAAACTAGATTCTCCAAGGAAGAGTTATGCTAAATCTCCCACATTGATTGATTATAGACTAGTTCAGTAGAGTGAACTTGTATGACATGCCACGTGTCCTTGTTTCGAATTTTGGCTCTAAAAAATATATACAAGAAACTAAAGTCCGTCCTCTTTCTGTACCTTCTTACAAAACTTCAATCCGATGCTCAGAGAGAAAGTTATGAAGATTTTCCCCAGGTCACGTTTTTGGAATGTAATTCAGGAGTCTGCAAAAAGACCAACTTCCTCAAATCATATCTCCGCAAATATAGCGCGAAAATCTCTGAAATTCGAACCCAAGGTTCAGTGCGATTTCATCTCAAATGGGATTTTTTTTCTGCCTCTAAAACGTCGTAGAAAAAAAAAATTATAGCGAAAATGCCACGATGACCTATTTGGAGCAGCAAAACCCTAGAATCCAAAGCTCTGATACCAAATGTTATGAAACCAGCTCACAAAAAAATAGAATAGATAGATCAACACCTTAGAATTCAGCCTCTTCGAGGGGGCAACCTCCTTTACATTACACAAATGAATGGTTCTTTGATGATTCAAATGACAAATCCTCCTTTCTATATATAGGAGTCTAAGGAGTCACAATATAACCTAGCCGACCTAACAATAATAATATAAAGGCACAAAAATAACAATAGAGGGATTCTAAGGGGCACATTAATAACAATATGGGGACAATAGGGCCACAACAATATTAATAAGGGATACAAATACAATAGTAATGGGGTAATCACTAGTATTATAGGGACCTAACATTTCATGAATAAAGGATTGCTTATTATTGTTAAATAGATGATTGTGCAAGAACTACCTCCAAATTCAACTATGAAGGATTTGCTAGACAAAATAGCTTATGGCAGTTCACTTTTTACATTATATGGTTTGCCAACACAATAGGAGCTAAGGCATTTGAGCCAAAGACTTTGGAAATGTTTCTAGTAGGGATTCCTATGGTTTTTAATGTTGTGATTATTTCAATTCGTGGTTATTTTGGGCAAGCAAATGTTTTAAGAATGCTAGACAAAACACTGGTGGACAGGTAAAATCTGCAAAATATATACCTACATTTGAATCTTGGGAAAAAAACATATGATTGTTATCATTTAAATTATCCATAACTCTTGGAGCCCAAAAATCTATTTTATTTGGATAACCTTTATCTCTAACCTCATGTTAGAGTCCCACCCTAACCCCCTTATTTATGTAATGGGATCACGTCATAGTCAAGAGTCAATAAAGCCCATATTAATAATTGTAAGTGGTTAATCTGCAATTAATAACGGAACCACAGTTAGTTGCAAATGGGCCGTAGTATTAGATAGATGGTATTAATAAAACCCACGGTATTGGCCCGTGGTATTGCATGTATGAGTCATATATAAAGGATAGAGACTCCCTGCGAGGAGCATCGTGTCTTATTTTGTAGTCGAGCTCTGCTCTATTGGAGGTTGCCCCCTCGAAGAGGCAAGTGAACAATACTCTTTGAATAATAAAATCATTGCTATTCTGTGTTTTGGGTATCTTTTCTTCGCATATTCTGTATTCGGGTATCATTTTGCAGGTTAAGAGCATAACAAGTGGTATCAGAGCACTTTCCAGGGCCGGTGGGATCTCCATTTCTTAGCAAAAAAAATTTTTGGCTAGAGACGTGTTCCGGCGTCTTTAAACCACGGGATCTGTCGTTGAGCGCATAAACCTGCGGATTTGGGGAGGCATGCACGCAGGAAATACAAGAGGTGGTCACGTCTATTGGACTCCCTTGTAACCCCTGTGGTTACCCATTCGAGTAGTAGCGCATTAGACAGAACCGCGCACGGATTTTCTTCCACGTACCCTCTGGGTATATCGGAATCCCCCTAGGCTCCCTTGAAACCTCGCCATAGATAAACCATCGGCCGTCTTGCGGCTACAGTACACTGAGAACAGCACTTGGGGAGATTACTCGCCCGTACGATAGGGTAGTCGGGTTGTACGGCTAAGGGTACGGTTGATCCTCCTTAGTTAGAGCCCTGAAACATTGGGCTGAGTACTACTGCCAGACCCTTATGTATATTGCGATCTGTAGCACCTGACACTCCTCAAGACCTTAGTTCCCTTTTCTATCGGGGGATCACACAGCATCTCTTCCAGATCCGCCTGTGCAAAGGGGTGCAGCAGCAGCAGACATCAGTCCCGCAGTCTTGAGTT
Source organism: Pinus tabuliformis (assembly GCA_031772625.1). Taxonomy (NCBI): domain Eukaryota; kingdom Viridiplantae; phylum Streptophyta; class Pinopsida; order Pinales; family Pinaceae; genus Pinus; species Pinus tabuliformis. The sequence continues at coordinate 646,077,649 of CM062809.1, forward strand.
CGCAAATCAGCCATTCCAATCTATTAGATCCATCAGATCTGCAGAAGCAGTCTGTTCTGCCATCAGATCCGCCATTCAGATCTCTCAGATCCCCCAGATCGGAGTCGTTGTGAAGGGTTCCTATACCGGGGTATAATTTTCGCAGGACTTTTGGCCGCATTGACATTTTGAGGATTTGGCCACTGCAGTATTGATAAGGAAGGAGTAAAACTCCGTTAGGAGTTTTCAAAAAAAAAAAAAAGTCTGGGATCTTTCGGGGTGCTTATTGGTGATCTAGCCCATCAGAATCAGGACGACGAGCTGAGCACGGTGGTACCATTCACTTCTTAGTGAAAATTTTTTAGGCGGTCCCAATTTTAAAAAAAACCCGGTTGGTGTATGGTAGAAACTAGAGCTCAAGCGATGGCCAATGAAAGGATGGACAAATTTGAAGAATCAATGCACAACCTCCACCTTCAGCTTACCGGACTATGTAACATGGTCGAGAAAATAGTCCCGAAGGGCAAGGAGCAAGCCCACGAGGAGGAGTATAATGGCACTGAAAACAATGAGGGTGAGTCTATCCACTCTCCTCACGTTTGGCACACCCACCCACCACCCAGTCAGCGACCTCCCAAGTTGGATATGCATAAATTTGACGGTTCTCACCCGTCGGCATGGATAGCACAAATGGAGCAGTATTTCAAACTGAATCGCATCTTCGATGATGAGACTCAACTTATGTTGGGGAGCATGTACTTGGACAATGAAAGGTGGCAATGGTGGGAATGGCATCAACGTTGCACTGGACCTTTTAAGACTTGGACCAAATTCACCAAAGCTCTTCAAGACCGCTTTGACCAGGAATCATCTTTTTTGGGTCGTCTTACTAAGCTCCGACAGACTGGTACAGTGGATGAATATATTACAGCTTTTGAAGCCTTAGCCTTCCGCACTTGGGGTCTCTTAGATGTGTTCTACACGGAATGTTTTATCAGCGATCTTAAAGAAGCTATCAAAGCCCAAGTCCTACTACACCACCCTCCCACATGGACGGAGGCTTGCAAGGTCGCTCGTAACATGGAACGTGCATTAGCAGCCCAATACAGTCGTCCAAATTTCTCCGCAAAAGGTCGCCCCCACAGGCTCACAACACGACTCAAACACTTAAGGTCCAAAAGGTGTCACCTGCAGAAATGGCTGAAAGGCCTATGTTACTACTGTGATGAAAAATACTCCCCAGGTCATAAATGCAAGGAGCCCAGATTTTTTCAAATTGATGCCACTGACTACAGCTCAACAGAGGAAGATCCACCACTGGAGGAACATGAGCCGCTAGAAGAAGACAACCAAAAGGACAATGTCTCTGATGAACCAGTTATTTCGTTGCATGCTTTGGCAGGGATTTCTTCCCCTCAAACTCTCAAAATCAGAGGTTTTATTAAACATCGCCCAGTAGTAGTCTTAATTGATAGTGGAAGTACACATAATTTCATCCATCAAAAAGTCGCAGAAGCGGTGCATTGTTTTGTACGAGCAGTTTCTAACTTCCAAGTTCAAATTGCGGATGGAGGCACAATGAAATGTGAAGGCTGCTGTGAAAATGTCAAACTTCAAATGGGGGATTATCAGTTGAAAACTCACATGTTTGCCATACACATGGGGGGTTGCGACATTGTCCTCAGTGCTGAATGGCTCCGCACTCTTGGGCCAATCACAATGGATTTCCAGGAGTTATATATGAGTTTTAAGCAGAACAACTACACACATACCCTCCATGGACTCCAGGCGGGAGCCCCCTCTATCATCAGCTCGCATAGGATGGAAAAATTGTTAAAAAAGGGAAATCATGGAGTTGTAGCTCAATTTAATGCCATCCAGGCAGTCAAAACCAAGCCTATGCCAATTCATCCTGAGATGCAACAGATTTTAAATAACCATCTGTCGGTCTTTGACAAGCCTCATGAGCTTCCACCCTCGCGAGGGGAACATGATCATAGCATCACCTTGGTTCCAGGGGCCCAACCCCCAAATGTGCGCCCATACAGATATCCGTTCACCCAAAAGAATGAAATAGAAAAAATCATCAAGGAACTTTTGGAAGCAGGTGTCATTCATCCCAGCATTAGTCCTTATTCATCCCCAGTGGTCATGGTGCTCAAGAAAGATGGGGAGTGGCGGATGTGTCCCGACTTCAGGGCCCTCAATAAGTTGACAGTCAAAGATAAATTTCCCATCCCGGTGGTTGATGATTTGCTGGATGAACTCAATGGGGCTCAATTATTCAATAAGCTGGATCTTCGCTCAAGCTACCACCAAATTCGCATGAAGGAAGTCGACATCCCCAAGACTGCTTTCCGAACTCATGAAGGCCATTATGAATTCCTGGTCATGCCATTTGGTCTTTGTAATGCCCCCTCTACTTTTTAGAGCCTTATGAACCACATTCTCAAACCATATCTCAGGAAATTTGTTCTTGTCTTATTCGATGACATCCTCATCTATAGTTGCACTTGGGCCGCACATCTTCAGCATGTAGATCTACTCTTGCAACTGCTCCGCAAGCATAAATTATTTGTCAAGATGTCCAAGTGTTCGTTTGGCATGGAAGAAGTAGAGTATTTGGGCCACATTGTGGGGCGTGAAGGTGTCAAGGTGGACCCCAAAAAGATCCAGGCAATGCAGGAATAGCCTCAACCTAAGACCTTGAAGAGCTTGAGAGGATTTTTGGGTCTCACAGGCTATTATTGTAAATTTTTCCGCAACTATGGTCGCATTTAGCGAAGCCCCTCACCCAACTCCTAAAGAAAAATTCATTCTTCTAGAATGAGGAAGCACAACAGGCCTTTAAAGCTCTAAAAAATGCCATGTGTTCCACTCTAGTCTTAGCACTACCTGACTTCACCAAATATTTTGTCATTGAATGTGATGTTTCGGGTACAGGTATTGGGGCGGTCTTAATGCAGGAAGGGCGACCGTTGGCCTTCACAAGCCAACAACTCAGTGGGAGGAATCTGGGCCAATCTACTTACGAGAAGGAAATGATGGCCCTCTTACATGCAGTTGAGACCTGGCGACCTTACTTATTGGGGCGATGTTTCCAAATCCGCACAGATCATCACAGTCTTAAATATTTTTTGGAGCAACGCCTATCCTCCCCACAACAAAATAAATGGCTAGCCAAAATGCTGGGATATGATTATGAGATCATTTACAAGAAAGGGAAATACAATAGTGTAGCAGATGCATTATCTCGCCAATTCGAGGAGGAAAGTACTCTACTAGCAATTTCCCTCTCCATTCCAGAATGGATTGAAGAGGCTCGCAAGGAATGGTTTTCACACCCCCGGCTCTCCCAACTCATTTCTCAATTGCAGGTAGATCCAAATTCCACCAAGGGCTACTCGTGGCAGGATGATATTCTTTGCTACAAGGACAGAGTCGTAATATCACCAACATCCACCCTCAAAAGTCGCATTTTGGCAGAATTGCACTCATCTCCCATTGCAGGACATTCGGGCTTTCAGAAGATGTATGCTCGCACTAGAAGATCATTTTTTTGGACAAGCATGAAAAAGGACATCCTTACTTTCGTAGTAGAATGCGATGTCTGTCAACGCCACAAAGGGGAAACCGTCAACACACCAGGCACATTACAACCATTGCCCATTCTGGCATCAATTTGGACGGAGGTTTCTACGGATTTCATTACAGGCCTTCCAAAGTCAGGGAACAAGTAAATCATCATGGTGGTTGTGGACCGTCGAAGTATGCTCATTTCTACGCCCTACCCTACCCATTTACACCAACTTTGGTTGCTCAATCTTTCATGGATCAGATCTTCAAATTGCATGGCATGCCTACTTCTATTGTGTCCGACCGCGACCCGATCTTCACCAGTAATTTTTGGCAGGAACTCTTCAGAATACAAGGCACTCAACTAAAACTCAGTACTTCCTATCATCCGCAAACAGATGGTCAAACCGAAGCCGTCAACAAATTTCTAGAAACCTACCTTAGGTGTTTCACTTCAGAAAAGCAACACCTTTGGGTACAGTGGCTACCTCTGGCTGAATGGTGGTATAACACCAACTATCATGCCACCACCAAAATGACTCCCTATGAAGCAGTATATGGTCAACTCCTGCCTTCACCTACTTCGTATCTCAAGGGATGCTCAAAAGTACAAGCAGTGGATCAACTCCTACAACACCGTGCAACCATGCTCGCCCATCTTCGAGAGAATCTTCATCAAGCTCAGAACCGCATGAAGCAATAGGTAGACCAGCATCGCTCAGAGCGCCAATTTCAAGAAGGGGATCAGGTCTTTTTACGGCTCCAACCATATAAGCAAACATCACTCAAAGACAAGGGGTGTCAGAAACTCTCTCCCAAATTCTACGGACCATATCAAGTACTTCAGCGCATTGGAGAAGTGGCCTACAAGTTGGCCTTGCCACCTACTGCAAAAATCCATCCAGTTTTCCATGTCTCATGCCTTAAGAAAGTGATTGGGAACAATTGCAGAATTGAGACCAGTCTACCTGAATTGGACGACGAAGGGTCCATCTGGTTTCAACCCGAACAGGTCCTAGACACACGAGACAAGCAACTGCGCGGCCGCATGATTAAGGAAGTCCTCGTCAAATGGAAAGACACCTCTCCGGAAGATGCAACTTGGGAGCCAGCCACTATTCTTCAGCAGTTTCCGCAGCTTCAGCCTTGAGGACAAGGCTAGTCTTAAGGGGGAGGGCATGTTAGGGTCCCACCCTAACCCCCTTATTTATGTAATGGGATCACGTCATAGTCAAGAGTCAATAAAGCCCATATTAATAATTGTAAGTGGTTAATCTGCAATTAATGACGGAACCACAGTTAGTTGCAAATGGGCCGTAGTATTAGATAGATGGTATTAATAAAACCCATGGTATTGGCCCGTGGTATTGCATGTATGAGTCATATATAAAGGATAGAGACTCCCTGCGAGGAGCATCGTGTCTTATTTTATAGTCAAGCTCTGCTATATTGGAGGTTGCCCCCTCGAAGAGGCAAGTGAACATTACTCTCTGAATAATAAAATCATTGCTATTCTGTGTTCTAGGTATCTTTTCTTCGCATATTCTGTATTTGGGTATCATTTTGCAGGTTAATAGCATAACAACTCAAAATAAACCCTATTATAAGCTAAAGGACCACTATGTCCTCTTGAATCTTGAAAAAGTATGATGGAATGAAACTAGGTGAGGACAAGATCCAGGTTTACCATGTCAAAACCTAGGTTCATTAAGATGACGATCTTGGTTTCAAGATATCCACTGTACAAATGAGGACCACCCATACTTATCGTTGCCATTTCTCTTTCATCATCAAGCATAACATAATAAGGACCTGTAACCTGTGGAGACCCATGGTAGTCATTGCAATGCAATTTATTAGAATACATGCCATGTCCACAAGTTTTTATATTTAATCTCTGCATCCAATGTGGCCATTTCTTATTATGAGATTTACCACCTCCAAAAATGGCATCATTCACATCATTTTGAAGAAGTATGCAAAGATCAACATAATTTTTTTCACATTTATAAGTTCCCTCACATTTGTTGGTTCTTGAAGCTCGAACACTTTCATAACAAAAAGGAGCAAAGTCAAACAACAAAAATGGTCCAGTCTCTTTTCATCTGCTGATATTAGAATGAATTTTTACTAGAGGCACTATTTGTTTGTTTATTTTGGTTAGAAAAGGGTTTGCTCTTGGTTTTATGTGACTTTCAATTTATCATATGTAGCATGTTGAGAAATGGGAAAGAATAATGTGTGACATTTATCTTGCATAAATTGACAACGAATGAAAGGATACAGAGTTTAACCAAGCTACAATTCACTTTGGTAAAGGTGGAGAAACTTCTTAAAAAGTTGTCTAAGAAGACACCATATACAGAGTTTGAACATAAGAAATATATGGTTTTTTTTCTTTTGCAGATATGTTCTTTTTTCTACCCAAGATATCATAGCAAAAAAAATATTTATATTGTAGAAATTGTTTAAGGACATCATTGAGGTCAATTTTTCTGATGTCATGCTTGATTGATACCTTCTCATATGTCAGGAAGACTTTAAATATGAATTAATATGTTCTTGAAATAAATAAGATTCAAATTTTATAGATATAAAAGATAAAAACAAATGTTAATTCCTCCATTTGATTATTACTTGACTTTACTGTGGGCAGGTTACAGGAATTGTTATTGGAAAAAGGATGGGGATACAATGCAGAGCATGTCATGGATATGATTCATTTGCTGTTAGAGATCCTTCAAGCACTTGAGCCATCGACTTTGGAAATTTTTCTAGTAGGGATTCCTATGGTTTTTAATGTTGTGACTCTTTCACCTTGTGGTTTTTTGGGCAAGAAAATGTTTTATGAATGCCATACAAGACAACGATGGACAAGTAAACAAATTTTTTATAATTGCAATCTCCATTCCATGATATCCTCTCTTTATTGTTTGATTGTATTTTGAATGTTTCTTTTGATTTTGTTTTGTCCTTTAACTATGAAATAGAAAATACTTTGTATCATGTCCATTTAAACAACAACCAAAGCTTGAAGATGAAATTAGTATTACATGATATTGATTGGAATCCTTATAGCTATTTTGTGTTAAAAAAAAATCATGACTATAAAAAAAAGCTTACTTTCATGTTGTTATTTGAACACATGTTGTTTATATACTTGACCAAGTTCATGCTTTAGAAAATGGAATGTTGTGAATAAAATGACAAGAATTAAACATCACACCTCAAATTATTTGTTTTCACAAGTTATCTACAGCTTGAGCTTTTTAGCATGTAACTTAGTTGGCATGATTGTGCCTAAGATTTCCTTGAAGGTTGAATACTAAATTACTAAGGTATTATTTTATATGGTGAAATTTTATTTTCTTTGTTTACACAAGTCATCTAGCCATATTGTAGTTGCCACTATCACCCCACTAAAGAAAACTTGTTCGAGTTTCTTGCTTGTATGGGGAAAAATGGCTTTGACATTGCTGATGTTGAGGTATATGTCATATAAACTCTTTATAGTCTACTTTATTTTATATTCTAGTGTTCATTGTATTTAATGTCTTACACTCTACATTGTATATTCCTTTGTTTTTGGAAAATGAACTCAGTATTGATGGTAAGAAGCAGGAATTGAAGAAATAGGTCGAGAGTAATAACACTGGAGCGACAAATCCAAAAAGAAAGAGACAAGAGAGATGGTCTATTGATACCCTTATAGTCAATATCCCACTTAAGACACACACACACAGAAACTGATGGTCAAGTCTTCAAAGTTGGTGAATTCACCTGTAATGCCTTGGCAACACAATGATAATGTTTTGAAGTGATGAAACATCATTTCATGTGTAAATTGTAGTCCAACCAATATTAAGTTGGAAACTCATATTGTAATACTTTAATGTTTCATATAATACAATTTATGTGGTTGAAATGATTTATAGTTGCATTTGATATTGTTTAGTATTGTAAATAACATATGCAACTTTTCGTTTTCATATTAGATGAACATGCACATTGTATGACATTTTTTAAATTTAGTTGCAAAATCATACTAATTAATTTATGCTGATTAATAATGAACACATAAAATCAATCTAAAGCTACTAAATTAGTAGGTTATATTGATTAATTATGAACACAAATAAAATGAATATACGACTAAATTAGTCATTTATAATGATTATTGATGAAAGTAAATGAAATGAATATAAACTACTAAATTAGTCATTTATATAATGAATATGAAACTACCAAAAAAAGATAAATGCCTACTGCAAATCGTAAATTTGTGACTACAAATGATGACTAAATTTTGCATATATACGACTATTAGTAGCTAGTTTACAATATCTTATAGCACAACCAAAATTTAGTCATATTTCTCTGGCTATAGCACAACCAAAATTTAGTCATATTTCTCTGGCTATAGCACAACCAAAATTTAGTCATATTTCTCTGGCCATTAATTGGTTTCAAAATATGACTAAAATTTGCATATATATGATTATTAGTAGCTAATTTACATATCTTATAACACGACTAACATTTTGGTCATATTTCTTTGGTCATTAATTGGTTTTCTCGGGCGATCATATAGTAATATATTTTGTTGTATATTTGGTTATTAATTGTGACAATTAATGACTAAATATACTAATAGATGATAAAATTGAGACAACCAATTAATGACTAAGATAAAAACGACTACAAGTTGGTCGCTTATAAGGTACTGTAAATTAGCTACTATTGGTAACCGACTGAAAAATAATTGTTATAATGCAAATTTTAGTTGTTTTTTAGTAATTAATTAGCCATTTTGTACTAGTGATTATTTATTTTCCCTCTATTAGAAATACCTATCAAGTGTTATTTTGATGCAATTTTAATTAAAAACTTGTCTTTTTTATGATTTTCCCAAAATAAAGTTCTTTGTTTTTAATTTTTGACAATTTAGAGTAACTTAAAATCTTTCTCTGAGGTATATTTTTGTTGGAGATACTGTTGAGGTTCCAGGTTTCCTATCTTTTTCCTTCAGCTCAATGCCTTCACATGTTTTAGTTAGATATGCAAAGATTTTCCCTTTAAATATGCTTATCATAACGACTTCAAAATTGTTTAGCACACTTTTTCCTCTATTACTAATCATTCTTCCTATAATTCCTTTTTAGGGTTTGTACCCATTTCTTTTATGTCTCCACCTATTTTTAGGGATATAAATTATCGATTTGTTATGCAGAATATGAACAAAAATATTATAATCTTACTCACCATTCATTTAATATATTAAAATTCCTTTGGAGTTTTATGAATTTTCCTTTAATTCTAGGAATTATACAACCACATTCACAATTTTATTTTTTTAATGGTTTCTTGTTTGTTTAGTTCGAATTACCATTTTATATTTATATACCCTATCTGAGTATTGGTTATTAAATTATATTGATACATTTATGTTTTTTGCTTACCCATAATTTTATAAAGACTTGTTTCTACTTCTCTATTGAATTACATATATGTGTGATTAAGAGTTGTTTACTATAGACAAAGTTATATATAAATTTCTTAGTACATTTTTATTTTCCTTTTTCTTTTAAATATGTATTCATAATGATTTTGTGGTCGCATTTCATATAGTGTTTCCCATATCAATACTAAATTTATTTATTATTATGTTGATAATTGGAACAAGACGAGGTTATAATCGTTCCAAGGTAATTATGACACCCGCTTTTAAATTGTTATTTCATTACTAGTTTTTTTTACGTGTGCCTCTATTATAAATAATTATTAATGGTTATCATGGTTCATTTTGTGTTTCTATAGGTAATTTTTAGCTCACTAGTTGGATTACCTTTTTCCATCAATGTTTCCAGTTTCTTATGAAGTTACTCCTGCGACTCATAGGACATTTAACTATCTATTTCTAGGTTAGATGATCGAAACCTTTGGTTTGTTAATTTTTCATAGACATGATTGTTGTGCTCGAACTAAAATATCTAGAATTTTTGGTTCTAAATATTTAATAGTTGGTTCTTTTATTTATGTATTTCTTGAGATATATCTTCTTCCTCGATGGAGGTAAATTGAAGTCCCTGGCCTATCTTGTAATAATAATTTCTTTAGAACTTACTTATTCCATTTATTTTTAGCTAATTAAAAGTTCCTATCTTTTGTACAATATCATAAGGGTTATATATATCCCTTACAATGTTATCCACATGTAGTCCACATGCAGAGGCTGTCATTTGAATCTATACAATTCTAAAATGAATGTTTATATTTGTAAATACCATGTTTTATTTTCATCATATTTTAGATTTCTATTATTTGAGAAATTTTTTGAATATAAACATTCAACTTAGTTATAATTTTTCATACTTTTTATTGTAGCCCTTTATATTTTAAGAGAAATATAATCATTTTGTTTATTTTTGTCCATCATAGTTTGAGCTAGTTCCTTTTGCAAGAAAAACTATTCTTTGGGATGTATAGGTTTCTATTTTCTACGTTTTCCTAAATATCTATCTTCCAAATATATATCTTCTACATAAATTCTTATATATATATAGAGAGAGAGAGAGAGACTAATTCTTTGAACTTACATATATGTGCATGCTTATATGCTATACATTGAATAAATACTTAAAATTTGGTTTGTACATTAATTAACGTTAGAATAAAATTTTGTATTTAGACAAATTTGCACATGGTTACATTTTAGTTTTCTACAACTATTTTTCATGCAAAATTTTATAAATAAAGATAACATAAGTTAATTTAGTTTTCATGACTTGTAACAAATAAATAGATTCAAATTTTCCTTCAAGCCACATTAAAAAATCATACACAAATGAAAATTTCAAAATAACGACTTGAAATATAGATATGGAAAACTAATAATTGAGTAGTTGGCTCCTCCAAAACTTGATACTGCATCCAACAAGTATCCTCCCATGCATAACAAGTTTGCAAATGCCTTTTGATTGTCCTATTCACTTGTTTCTCTAATAGTCTCTCCCTAGACAACGTGAGTCTCTCTCATTAAGAAGAAAAAAATAGAGAATCACATTTTTCTTCCTTTTCCACATTGCCATCCACCACTCATTTTGGTAGTTAGTAACTACCTCGACCTCACTAACAAGTGGCAAGTAGTTAGTAGCTCATTAATGAGATTTTGTTTCTCACTCCCAATGACAACATTCTATCTTTTAGGGAAACAATAAATTGGCCAATTCCATAAATTCATAATAAATCTAATCATTCATATTAGATTCCCATGACTTATTACTAGGAAATTGATATTCACCAAAAAATTGTAGCCTTATCTCTTCCAAACAAGTGTACTGTAATATTAATTTTCTACACCTCTTTTATTTTACTAAAATCATATTAAATACATATTTACAATAATTCATTATCAGTAATAAAGTAATGATAATGAAATTCTTCGTGTCTTTTAAACATTAAAAAATAAAACACATATATACAGGTAATAACATGAAAACCTCAAGTCAGGGGATGTCAGATAGAGCTAGGTTCATCCATACCTAAATTTAGAGTTGTAACTAGAGACAATGTCATGCCCCATGAGCAAGAATTTTTGGAATTGTTCCAGAAACTGCATCAAGCATATTAGTTATAGACCTCAATGGTCTCCTTTTTCATAACATTAGGGAGCACTTCTACTAGAAAAAGACTTCAACTTCTAACCAGATTTGGGACTATTCTAGGAATTGAACCAAGAATTCTAGTGTTTTTGGTTAGCCTTAAACCACCACGAGTTGAGACCTTGAGTTATACCACCTTTTACAATAATTTTAGAGAGCACATTCAACCAATTGTTCTCATGCATTTTTTTCATTTTTTTATTTCAACTCTCTACTTGGACTCATATACACCCCGTCAAGTTAAGGGGTGGTGGATGTTGGACAGCTAATCTACTAAGGGTTATGATGTGGATTGTGAACGATCACAAAACTCCAAGAGACCTCTTGTAATATGAAAGCAATGGCCAAAAGAAATGTATAAATATGTATATCATTGTGAATAATATGAATTCAATTATTTATCTTATCTATTGTTTACATTATTGTATTTTTTAACATTTATGCATATGCAATGTGATAGAAATGTTCCTTATGTTGCAAGAAATTTTCCTCATTAATGAAAACAATAATATGTTAACAATAAAATATACATTACATACCTCATCAGAATTAATTTATCATATCAGAAATATCATTCATGGGTCCAAGGAAGCTGTATGACAACTAGACATATTGTGTACCCTCATTAGGTAAAGTCCAAGGAAGCATCTGTTGATCTTTTGACAAGGTTATGAAGCCTTAATGATTGTAAAAAAAACAACATCGTTGTGTAGTTATAATTGATATATTTCTAATGGTATATCCTTCTTTGAAAATCTTCTCCCAGTTGATAAGTTATGGCCATTTGAAAATCAAAATTCATTGAGGGTCCAAGACTATAGGGAGAAAACCCCCCAACATTAATATATTAAACAGTGCCCATCTTTAGGAAGATCTAAGCCAAATAGTGGCTCATCATGCATGAACTTTAATATAATTAAAGTTTGGGCATGTTTGATCTGATTGGATGACTCCAAGAATTAAATGAGAAGGTTAATAGTGGATGATGTTAAGAGGTGCATGGAATTTAACTAGTCTCGTTGACCCAAAAAATTGATGACACATGGTAGGAATTCATTGAAGGAACAGGTGGAAAATCTGAGTGGAATTTCAAGGCACATGGCATATGAAGGAAATGACACTTGACAAGTTTTGACACATTACCACTTGGTGGGTTTTGGCTGGCCCAATGCAATGACATGGTCGATTGACACTTAGAGTGTGATGACTATCCCAACATTATGACGTAGTAGCTTGGAAACATGGAAGCCAATCACATGACATGACATGGTTGCAAGTACGATGTGGTGTGACACATAATTCAATGATTTCAGGATGATGATGTGTCACAATTAGAGGCTAACATGTGGAAAGCATATTTGCTTCACTATTGTTGGTGAAAGAGCCTAAAAATGATGACATATGGAACCCCTCACGGGCTACCATGTAGCTCGATAATGTCATGATGATGTCATCAGGAAAATGGACATGGACCCCTAAGGACCGGGTCACATGGCAAGGTCGCGCTGAGTTAAGCATGAAAATATTTGGGTTTCAAAATATTTACTCTATGTTGGTCATATGGACATGGTCACCTAGTCATATTTATGGCTACTCTCTAGACATGTAGGATCAATTATATCGTTTAAGGGAATGAATGTTGTTGGACCTATTGAGACATAGGACCACCAATCAACTATATATACCCTCAAGCCATGGGCTACAAAAAAACATAATGTGAAGTGTGTTGTGAAACAATTTTTATATATTGCTCTAGTTCGAAGTAAAAGGTTATGGTTATGAGTAGAACGAGTAGAGGCAAAGCACTATTGAGACATTTTTCTCTTTCGAAGAAAAGTAACCACGACCTCAAATTCTTCATTGGTTTGTTAAAAGGAAGATCTCATGACATCATTATGGGAATCTTGAAAGATTGTTGAAGTAAAAGTCTATATGGATGTATAAGTCTTCATATAAGGAGTAGCTCTTAGAAACCTAATTAGAAGCATAAGTAGTACTTATGGGTAGAAGTAAGTCATCTAGTATAGAACTAAACATAAATCATTGGGAAGAAGCATCTCCAATATGGGGATAATCTGGATCCTCTGCTGGAATTTTCATTAGAAGGTTCATCTCTTGAAATTTGTATCGCTAAGAATTCCACTTGGGATGGGATTCATTGTTTAGAAGAATGATGGTATGATGAAAAAGGAATGCAGCACGTCAAAGATGATTGAATCACTCTCAATCAAGGACAAGAAGCTACTGAAGAAAGTATAGATGACCAAAGAAGGAAAGAGGTATGTATGCACATGTTTCATAAGTTAGGTCATGTCATCATATAGTTGCAAATAATTGGGATAAATACTCTACTTCATATGTATGATCAAAAGAAAGGGTTCTCTTCTATTGGAAAGATGCATTGAAGGCATGGTTCACATATTGACTATATGAAATCAACATAATATGTCCTCATATGAAATATGAGGTGGTTGACAAAGATGAAGGAACTGTGATTGTAAGTTATTGGGAAGCAATATGTGAATAAAGAAAGGAAAAGATCATGAAAGACGCAACTATGGAGAAGGCAATCAACATCCAATGACTAAAATATTTGACTATGATATCTTTGTGGGAAAGATATGAAGACCCTTATGAAGTCTAGAAAAGAAGGAGACCCTTGACATTGTCTATCTTGGAGATGTGTCAAATATATGTGTGGGATGTTAATATTTCAAGAAAACGGATGTCATGATGAAGGGCCATTGCAAAAGGTAATTTTGATTTGATATTATTTTTTGGTTTTTGAATAATATATGGATGGATTAATGTAGGGCTACCAGAAAAACAGTCTTTGGATGTCATATACAACTAGCACTCATGTCATGGGATGGAAGATCCTAAAGGAAACATGATGTAGAAGAGGTAGCAGTATGAAGGAAAGTCATATTTGGACTAGAAAATTACTTTTAGATAAAGGGAAGGATGGCATGACTAACTTGAGGAAAGTGATGGGTGGTTGATTCCATACAAAGATGAAGGCTCCATAATACTAAAGATAAAATTCATGACATCGAATGGAGGAGCACTACAAGCAACTAAATGTCCCATGATCTCAACCAATGAATTGAAAGTTGCTACTGGAAATAGGTCCCTAGTTAAGAGGGAGCCTAGAAACAAGTTTCTAACTTGGTATAAACTTGGAAGTAAGTCCCTAGAAGTCTGGACAAGTCCTTAGCTAAGAAGGAGCTTGGAAGCAAGTACCTGGGAGCCTGGACATGTCCTTGGATAAGAGGGAACTTAAGAACATTCCTTTATAGGAATGGGTATATCCTCCCTAGTCAATATGGAGATATAGAAACATCATTCTTGTCTTCATTTGGGAAGAAGGAATGGAGGATTGAGTAAGCATCTGGCATTCGATACTCTTTGAGGATGTGGTAGGGAATCCAAGATAAGAATAATCTTGGAAGGACATATCCTATGAACACCCAGTTCAGCTATGTTTTGAGGGAGACACTGATGAGGGTGTCTATAAATCATTGGTATCTCGAGCATTGTGATCTAATCTTGTGGAGAGATAAAGTTGTTAGTCAAGGCCTTTCTATGTGACAATTTTGGATGATATGATGTTATATAGATGGGTTACCAATCTGACTTTTCTTATGAGAATTCTTCAGATTGAGAATGTCCAAGTACTGTGTATGGATTATGAATACCTCCCTAGTTAAGAGGGAGCATTGAAACATGTAACTATATTCGATATTCATAATGATAGATGCAATCATGATTTTATGTACTTAATGAAAAGAGAAAAATAAATTTATTATTGTAAGTCTTGAGGCATGGGTATCATGCTCAATAGAATTTATTTTTATAGGTCAAAGCACCCATTGAGTGCTTCTAGGCTTGTTATAAAGTCATTGAGTCATTGTCATGTATGAATGACCTATTTGGGCATGTTGCATATTGCAAAGAAAAAATTATTGATTCATAATCAAGTCAAAATACCTCCAAGACCTCGTCATGGCACAATGATCAAGTTAGCCTACATCAAGGACACGTCAACCTAAAGAGAGTAATTTGTACCCCTCACAAGCCTCTAAATGAGAAGGAACACGACCTCATTTGGACACTCACTCAAGCAAGTTGATCTCCTCAATATAGAAGCTAGAAAAGGACAAAAAATAAGAATAAGAACAAGATCAAAGTTTTTGGGCCTCTCTCTCTCTCTTTTTCTAGGGTTTCTATAGTTTCTATGCTAGACGAAATTTTGAAGTTGCATCGAAGCTGTGAAGCTGCAAGATCGAAGTTGTGAAGTTGAAAGGTTAAAGTTGTGAAGCTGCAAGGTTGAAGCTATGAAGTTGCAAGATTGAAGTTGTGAAGCTACTAGGTTAAAATTTCTGAGAGACTGAATTCGGATATTCCACAGTGTTCATCTTTTCATTTGTCGACGTTTCGAGCCTAGACCACTCATCATCAGGACTGATTTACAGAGAAGAGAAAAGTGTGTTATAAATATCGTGTAGGTGGGTTGCTAAGATGATAAGTCGACCTATTGATTATTTAATAATAATTTAATCTTATTTTAATTAATTCTTGTAATATTATCATATTATATTTATTGAATGTATTACTATCTATGCGCTATTTTTTATTTTTATTTTTATTTTTATTTTATTTATTTGTTTATTTGTTTATTTTTATTTTTTTAAAGATACTTATTAAATAATTATTATTGTTACTAATTTTATTTTCTATTTTATTTTATTTTATTTTTAATTTATTAATTTTTTTTATGTTAATGTTTGTTGATTTTGTGCAATGTTAATAAGGTTTGATTTTTATAATTGTATTAATTTTTAGTAAATCACTGCTTAACCTAGTCTAATTTTTGTTAAAGTGCAAAGATTATAGGATAATGTTCTATATGTTAATAAGGTATTTATTATTATTAATATCATAAGCTTTTTTAATATTGTTAATTTAACTATTAATTAAAATTAAAAATGTGAGATTAGTTTTATATTGTTATATTTAATTAATATAATTAATTTATAAGCTATATTTTTTTTTAAACTAGAAACAAAGTTCTTAAGAGTTTGAGTTAAAGGATTAGGTTTGACTTTTATAATTATATCAATTTTTAGTAACCAATTTCTCTTCTCTGTAAATCAGTCCTGATGATGAGTCTTGGTCTAGGGTCGAAACGTCGACAAATGAAAAGATGAACACTGTGGAATATCCAAATTCAGTCTCTCAGAAACCACTCCACAGAAATCTACAAACCAATAGGTTAAAATAGTTGAATTTACATCAAGGTCAAAGTTGATGAAGCTACTAGGTCGAAGTTCAAGTAGTTTTTTCTGGGATCAAAGTTGAAGTAGTTGTTGCTGGGGTCGAAGTTGTTGGAGAAGTTTCTGGAAGGTTGAAGTTTGTTGCTAGAAGTTGTGTAAGAAAATCTCATCAAGAAGGAAGGATGACTTCGTCTTGGAGGTTCTTTTTCAAGGTTCATAGTTCTTCAAATTCATCAATTGAAGTTCTATAAGAAGGGAAGAATTCTCGTGGGTTTTCCTCTTAGTTGGAGAGGTTTTGGCCCTAGTTGATCGCTTATATCTTGTGTCTTATTGTTTCATTTTTCTTTATGATTTGGTAGTTGTTTTATGATAATAACACTAATAATAATAAAGGAAAGAAGAATTTAATAAAGTAAAGTAAAAACACATCACAAGTAGTTATCAAAGTAAGAGAAATCACCTAATCTAGCTACCCTAGATTTCTCAACAAGCCTCACAGCCAAGACAGAAAGACTTCAGTAAAATCAAGTGCTTCATTTGTTATAAATTAGACATTATGCATCACAATTGCCATAGAAGACGAAAGGAAAGGGTAAGTAGCATTAAAAATAGGTAGCAACCTTTACGAAACTCAAATGAATAATTCTTTTGCCAAGTTTAAGAATTTTTTTCAATGGTATCTTGTACCTTTATCGGCATGGTTCCAAGAGATGGGTGGTAGGTGGATAGTGGAGCATCTCGTAAAATGACATCATCTTAGCATTTAGTTTTCTAGTCTAACAAAGGAGGACTTAAGAATACAAGTTGAGATTGGGGATGATGCCCAGAATTCAATAGTAGGCATTGGTACTATTCCCTCTTGGTCGAGTTAGGTAACTCTTTAGAATTTACTAATGTGCTATTTGTTTCAAGTGTAAAGAAAAAAATCCTTTAAATTTCAGTTATGGAAAATAAGGACTTTGCAATACAATTCAAGAAAAGAGAATTCTTTGTTTCCTATGCATGGACTTCACCAAACATGAAGCAAATCATAATATCATATATTGTTGGGACTAATCTATTTATTTTTGTATTGCATATAGATGACTTGTTTCTTACACACACAGACAAGCTCATTGCAAGGTGCAAAGCAACTATGGAAATTGAGTTTGAGACAAAGGACGTCGACATGATGCATCACTTCTTGGGTTTGGAGGTTTAACAAAGACCAAGGAATATTTTCCTTTGGTAGGATCAAATATATGTTTTGTAGTGAACACCTTGAGTCAATTCATTCCTGAACCGAAGCAGTCTCATTAGGTGGCATCAAAACATGTTCTTAGGTATATGAGAGACACAACAGAGTATGGTTTGAGATGTCTTGGAGATGGTTAGGTGAAGATACAAGGATATACAAACTCATATTGGGCAGGTAGTGCAATAGACAAGAAGAGCACCTAATGGTGTTGCTTTATTTTGGGGTCAACAATGGTATCCTAGTTCAGTAGGAAGTAAATTTCTACAACACTTAACTCAATAAAGGCAAAGTATATGGAAACTAGTACAATTTATGAGGAAATTTGGCTTCACAATCAGCTTGTAAAATTATTCAATCAAGAGTTGGATCCTATGATGATCTACAATGACAAAAATAGTTGTATAAAACTCTCTAAGAATCTAGAATATCATGATCAATTTAAGCATACATAGATCAAGTATCACTTCATTCAAGACATGATTCAAAAGGGAGCATTGAAGTTCTAGTATATTCCCATCGATCAATAAGTAATTTATATTTTGACCCAACACTTAGTAAAATGAAATCTTGAAGCATTTATAAACATGCTTGGCTTGATACAGAATCCCTTCCTTGCTAAAAGTGAGCATTGAGAAGTGTAGCTCGAGTAGAAACTTCTTGTATGCGGTAGGTGTGAATGTGTAAGAAATGGTTAAAAATAAATTCTAGTGACCACTTAGTACTTATTGGGAAATAATATAATCTAGTCATTTCACTTATTAAATAAAAGTGGAAGATCAATTTTCCTATATCTCTTAAATCTTAGAAATCTAACTGAAATATTCTAGATATTTTTAGAATATTAGTGAGTTGGATCTGATCTAATCTTAGTCGCACATCTCATTGTTTAGATAAGGTGGTTGCTGATATTAGGGAGATTAGTTTATAAGATTAAGCATATTATTTATCTTACTCAAAGCATAAATAGGACAAGATGGGAGAAGTTGTACAAATATGTTGGACATGAATAAAACTTGGGAGATCAGAGAAATATTGGTTGAGCAGATTTAGAGCATAGGAGAGGACTCAACGTTAGATCAAATAGAACTGTGTTGCACAATTATTCAATAAGGTGTAGATATATGTATCCAATATACAAAATTTAGCAAATCGAAGTATCTAGCAAGAAAAATTAGTAAATTTGAGTGAACAATAGGCAAATCTATCAAAGTTGAGTGACCCACAAGTAGATTAGTGTAGATTTGAGTGTCCATGTTAATGTGAATAACATTGAAAGGTCTTCTACATTGATGGTGTCTTAGCATGTTGAAGGCATTATTTGCCTCTATTAGTGATTTATGTCTTCTTTCCTAAGTCTAACTTAGGAAAAGTACAACAATTAAAATGAATTAATTATTGTGGACTATTAAGTTAGTTTGTAAGGATAAATAATTTAATTACTTAAGTGACTCAGAAATAATCTCAAACATTGATCTCCATGATGGTTCTAGAAGGGAGATTGGGGTTAGGGATTTGGACTCAATAAATATTCTAAAGGGAGCCTAGCGAGGAGGTAAAGACACAAGACAAAGAGCACAATATTGTGATTGAGTCATCATTCAGAGACAATGATTTTCTCTATAGTGCAAGTGGTTCAGTGACCATTGTGTAGAGGAGAAGTTTGAGTAGATTCGTGTGAATTCAAGGAGGCCAAGAAGGGGGATATTGTAATTTCGAGTTGCTAGAGGGAGATCACATTTTTCTAGAGGATGTTAATTTGTTGTTTTGTTAGGATTTTTCCACAGTGCATTAATGGCAAGGCACAGATCGAGTTGTTGAAGGGTGTGGATATAATTGTTGAAGACTGACTTCTTCAGGCCAATTTTCATTTGGAGGTAGATTTCCTTTAGGCTAATTTGCCTGGGCCAAATTCATTCTAAGGGAGTCAAGTTGCAAGTTCCAAATTTGTATTTTTCCTTGTATCTTTATGAGTTGAAAACCCTATATTTTCCAAATAATGAAATGGCAGAGAATTGATTGTGGGTTGATTAAATTTGGAATGTGTAATTGATCTCTCTAGTTTATTTCCACACCATATTTTTAATTATAGAAGTTAAAAATACCAATGATTTTATTTTTCGGTAAATCAATATTAATTTAGGAAAATAAATAAATTGTTGGGGATAAATTAATTTTCAATGTGAAAATAAATCAGGCTAGTATTAGAAATTTAGCAGTTAAGTAGGCTAGAAACATTAGTTTTAAGGTGCCCTTGTAAGCTATCATCATTAATGATAAGTTAATCTAAAGGAAGGCCAAATTGCAATTTTAAGATTCAATATAGAAAGAGAATAGTCACTAGTGGTTATAAAAGAACAATTGTGTTTTCTACTTAAAAAAAGGATACATTGGAAACTTGAGAAGGTACACAATCATTTATCACTACAAATTTCTACAAGCACATATTTCATAATCATTATTGAAGATATAAGTTTCAATAATGATAATAATAAAAAACAATGACGAAGTAAATCATTTACAAATTATAAAGTGCAAACTCATTTTAAAACCTTTTGCAAATTCTAAATTGAAAACTCTTCTACTTCTTGGCATTATAACCATATCTTTCATGAGATTTGCAAGTTAAGTTTTTTAAGGAGTCATAAGGATTTTTATTTTGTATTAAAGTACAATTTTGAAGTAGATAAAATATGGCCAACATCAATAATTTATAATGTTAAAATCCCACAAAATCAATGCGAGAAGTTACCCAACCAAGTAGAAAATGGAATAAATTATGTTCTATCATAACCTCTTGGAAATCATCAATAACGCAATTCCAAAACCAATCCCTATGACTAATTATTATAAGCAAAAGGATAAAAAAAATTCTTACAACTTATGTTTCTCCTAAGGATGGCATCATTTCTCATATTCAAAGACTTACTAATGTTATTGATATTTGAAAAAGGTCTAGAATATTCTACAAAACATCAAATAAGTTTTGAATTTGTTATTTCAAAACCAATTAACAAGTTTGAAAATGGTAGCATCATCTTTAAATAAAAATCCCACTAAAAAATTCTAGGAATTAAAGAATGAGTTTCTAGCAATTGACATGGAATTTAAAGATAAAGAATTTATAACCATGTTGTTCAATAGTTTATTAGATACCTATTAAGTTTTGTTACATCATTTTGTGTATCTTCTTGAAACAAGTTCTCACATTTGAAGACATTGTAGAATCATTGATCCAAGAAGATTGGAAATAAAAGGAAAATGGAATTAAAGAACCAAATATAGCTTCTACGAGAAGAAATAGAGGAAGAGGTCATGATAGAGGTCCTAGTAGAGGAAGGCACAACTAGCAAAAAAACATCGGAGTCCGGATCTCTGGAAATCAAAAAGGTACTTCTCAAATTTTCAAATTCCAAGATTTCAATCATTGTAGTAATAGAAAAA
Source organism: Pinus tabuliformis (assembly GCA_031772625.1). NCBI lineage: Eukaryota > Viridiplantae > Streptophyta > Pinopsida > Pinales > Pinaceae > Pinus > Pinus tabuliformis. The sequence continues at coordinate 646,098,819 of CM062809.1, forward strand.
AGAAAAAAATAATCTTTATGAATCATTTGACATGACTATTATATTTATCCTTGTTATCTCATGAGTATTATACTGGTTTATATGTGGATTCTATAGCTATTGTATCCTTGGTATTTCTATTGTTATCATTTTGATCATGAATATGTTTTATGACAGTGTTTATGTATGGCTCTCATCATGTTTTTACTTGTAATTGAATCAACAATGTATCTATGGCCTAATGGATGAAATTGCAGCTAAAGTGATAAGGAAACAATGCCTCATAGCGAATATTAAATAAGTATGAAACCCATATGCTTAGATTTGTTGTTCAGGCCTATAAATTGCATTCATGCCAAGTGTTTGACAAAATATCAATCCCAGTTGGGGATGGTCAGGCCTAATCTTGGAGTTAGTTTTTAGTTTATTAATCTTGTCATCACGTGTTTAATGGATTTCAGAAGTTACAACAAGTTCTGGGAGGTGGCTGGAATTCTAGGCTTGAAAAGTGCCTTAAATTCCCCAGACTCTGGCACAGGTCTATTGGAAATAGTCCCTAGATGCATGCATGCATGCTTGTGGGAGCATCCAGAGCTCTCTAAACGTTGGTATGCCCATAGCATGGGAGCGTCGAAAGGTTTAATAGCCTAAAAACTCAATGGAACCCAAGGACCGGTTAGCAGAAAGGTTGGGATGGTTCCTAGGGGTACTATTGTTGATGTTGAAGGTCTGTATGGTCTGTTTTCGTCGATTCCACTTCTTTAAGGTCACCTAGGAGGTTGAATCATATCATAGTAGTCTTTCATCACATGTTTACCTTGGTTGGCCGGTTGCTTTAGTAGATGTGGGAGGAGGGAGTTACAAAGTGGTATGAGATTAGTTTGTGCTCTATTTGGGTCATATATGATACCAAAGAGTGGTATCAGAGCATGGTTCACCCCTTGAACTAGATGGGTTGTGTGTTGAGCATGCATCCATGTCAGTTGCATATGTGTTCCTTATGCTTGTAGTCCATGTGCTTGTTGAATTTTCATGGTGTTGATCATGGTTGTAGTGAAGTTGTCATGTGAAGGTTGGTGGTGTTATTGTGGAATGTGTCGTCATGAATGTATGGTTGTATATGCATTTTTTATGCATGTCAGTGCCTATATGTTGCTATGCATGCATTGTCATGGTTATATTTATGCGTGTATGGTAGGTCAGGCATCCATTGTGAAGTCATTGTAAGAAATTAGATCATCATGATGTTAGATATCATTTTTGGGAATCAACTGCGTTAAGTAAGTCATTCAAACGTATGACCATTTCCATGAGAGGAAGTCGTAACTGACTAATTTCTCATGATTTTTGAATAGTTCACTTAGCACTCATTGCATCGAGTGATGCTCACAGGGGTGAAGAAGTGGGATTGAAACTAGTGAAATGTGGAGAACGAATCACATAGCATCAATCATCACTTCCGGGGCTTGCACCCGGTAACCAAGACTTCCCAGGAGGTCACCCATCCCAGAACTCCTCTGGCTCAAGCGCGCTTAACTGTGGATTTTTTCCCACAATCAAGCCCACTTAGCTTGCTACCCCATTTGCAAAACCTTAGCAAGTATGTTATGATGCTTATGTGTTGGATGAGATAGAGCAAGAGAATCAGACCATCAAAGTGAAGTTGCAGCATTGGACCTCAAGGCAAGAGCATGTCATCATACAGGTTTTTATGTTGGGCATGCAGGTATGTAGGTTAAGGATTGTTATTTTCATTATGGTTATGTGTGTGTCTTTCATTCTATTGATGTTATGGTTACATACATGATAGATGTTAGTTTATTAGTGTAGTCATATGCACATGTGTCAGATAATCATGAATGATAGTAACATGTGGTTGTATGCATTTTTATTTTTGTTTTATGTTAGATAACCTGATGATTATGCTATATGTTGTTGATGAGTATGTTATAGGTTAACTTGTTGTTATTATATGATAGCTAACTTGATGATTAGGTTATATGTCATTGATGAACATGATATATAACTTGTTGTTGTTATATGATAGTTAACTAGAAGATTAGGTTATATTTTGTTGATGAACATGATATATAACTTCTTGTTGTTATATGATAATTATCTTGATGATTAAGTTAGTCACCTGATTATTAGAGTTAGTACATTAAGATCTTGATGTTATATGCATCATACTAAGTTAGATTGGTCTATGCAAATGGTTAGGGTTATGACATTTGGGTATGAGTTAATATGATGTGATATTATGTCATACTAATCTAGACTGATGATGCATATGTGATTGGTATGCACAAATGAAAATCATTTATGAGTTATGATGTGAACATGTTAGCAAGTGACTATTATGGATATCACGACCTTATTGATGTTTGAGTTGATATGTTGTGAAGTTGTATCGTGCTAATCTAGATTGATTGTATAGACAAGATCACATCCCCTAAGATACATTAAGGTATGAACTTTCTTATGTCGTTTACCTTGTGCATGATTGTTTTATTATGACGTCTATTTGGTGTTTGAGTGTTCGGTGTTTATTATGTTGTCTAGTTGATTTATTTAACATGGTATGTTTATAAGTTCATTGGATGTTTGACAAATTGCATAATATGACTATGTGTTCCAATGATCTTGTTTTAAGATGACTGTACTAATACATATGTGTTGAGACAATTGATATGTACTTGAGTGTAGTAGGTGATCTTTGTAGTATTGTCTAATGACTATGAGTTGACTATGGATTATGACATGATTGTTAGTCTTGGTAAAGGTTGATTTCAAATTGATATCTATGATTGTCTTGATATTGGGAACGTGTGGTTGACATGTGTGAAGAGTTGCAGGAAACATGTTTGAGATTAACATGACAAGGCAATATTTTATGTGTTTATATAACCAACAGTTGGGTGATGTGACAACACATAGTAAGCCTTGATTCCAAAGAGTAAAAAGGTAGAAGAAAGGAATTGGGTCTTGAGAAATCTAGGGCATCATAAGTTAGGAGATTTATCTTCTTGATAATTGCTTGTGATATACTTTTACTTATTTGATTATGATCTTCTCTTTGTTATGTTATTATTGTGTTCTTATCATCAAGACAATTACCAAATGAATAATAGAAGACAAGAGATATAGTATCTAGGCTTTTCAGCCAGGGCGAAAACCTCTAACTCTTTTAGAGGAAAACCCAATAAAAAATTCTTCTTATAGATCTTCAATTGAAAAATACCAAGACCATGACAAAGACCCTTGACTCTAGTGTCCTCCCAAGATCCTTGTCACTATCCTTGATGCTCTGCCTCTTTCATTTCTCATTTTTTTCTAGATCTCGAATTTCTCTCCTCGGTTTCTTCTAGAGAATTTTGGTCTCTTCTCTTCTACACTGCTCTTCTCGGCTTCCCTAGAGAATCTTGTGTTGACCAATCTAGGGAAAATAAAGTTTAATATGATTATTCTCGTCATGGTAACTATTTTTGAGGTATTTTAAATTTTCTTCTTAACATAATCTTCACTTGTTATTATTAAAGTGTCTCTTCTTATTTCATAAATTAGCTACCAAAAAAAAAGAGATCAGAACACAAGATGTTGGCTTTTTTCCAGGGCCAAAACCTCTCACACTTTGAGAGGAAAACCTAAAAAAAATGCTTCTTATACAGATTCCAATTGATGAATACAAAGACCATGACCCATAACCTATTGTGCCACTCCAAGACCAAGACACCAATCCTCTTCTTCATCACTGTTGAGATCATCATCACTGCAACTTCACTAAATTCATCATTACTGCACCTTCACTGAGATATTCATCATAACAATGAGATCATTTTTGATGCACCATTTCCACACCTTTACTAAGATCTTCACTTGTAACTTTTTCTCCATCAGGATCATGACTATACCAATATCATAATTGAATCCATCATGACTGCATCTGGAAGTATGTCGAGACAGAGTGTGTCACTGTGAGATCTCCTCATCACAAATATACTGATAGCATGACTGCATCCAGGATGAATGCCGAGACAGAGTGTGATACTGTGGGATCACCGAGATCCTTTTCATTACTGCTACGCAAATATTTATGACTTTTTTTTCTTCCTACACTGAGATCTTCATGATACTTTAGAGTACGCTAAGACAGAGTGTTTTCTTCCTACACCGAGATCCTTATCATTATACCTATGCCGAGATTGTAACCATTAACACTCTGAAGAGACCAAAATACTTCATCTCAGTGGCACCCATCTGGAAATTACAGTGATGTTGTTCATCCGAAATATGAACCTCACAGTCATGTGAAGAATCTCACACCTGTACCAATCCTAAATTACAGTGAATCCTAGTTCCTGCACCCTATTGTAGCCATCTGAAATCTTGTACCTCTGTACTCATTCGAAGTTGCAAAGATGTCTTAAATTTTTTCTTTTAGTGATGACCCCAGCCGCCTATATATAGTGGTTAGCCTTGAATATAAGATGACATGACAATGAGCCATTGTGTCTCCTAATTTTGAGCAGACGTGACTCCTTTTATTCGATTTGCAGGTCGACATGACGAAGAGGATTGTGCTTGTCATTTGGAGGTTTTTTAGACTTTTCTATAGACTTGTATACATTACAAATAGGATCAATAAGAGCTCATTCATATATGACATTCACTCTTTGACTTAAAATAAATCCTAAGGCTCTCAATGAGAGACACTAGAAAATAAATCAACCTCTTTCTCGTGAAATCCATGCAGTAAGGTATACAAAAATAATTGTATTCTTTTTATTTCTTCATTTAAAAATATCATGTCATTATGAAGACAAAACCTTATTACACTTCCTTGAACACTCCCTCTTAACTAGGGAGGTATTCTTAATGGTACTTGGTCATTCTCAATCTGAATAATTTCTCATAAGTAGAATCATATTGGTAACCCATCTATATAGCATCATGGTAACCAACATTGTTTCAACTTTCCACAACAAGGCCTTGACTGACATTTGTATCTCTCATCATATTAGAGCACAATGTTGGTGAGACCAATGATTATAGACACCTTCATCATTGTCTCTCAAGGTATATACCCACCCAGGTGTTCACTTAGTATGACCTTCTAGGACTATTCTTATCTTGGGTTCCCAGCCCTCAAATAATACCATTCCTCTTTCCTACTCTTATCTTGGATTCCCTACACATCCTCAAAGAGCATTAGATTCCATATGATTACCCAATCATCCATTCTTTCTTTCCAAGTGAAGACAAGAATGTTGTGTCTATCTTTCCCTGTCAACTAGGGAAGATATGCCAATTCCTATAAAGGAATGTACCCAAGTTCCCTCTAACCAGGAACTTGCCCAAGCTACCTCTTAATCAGGGACTTTTCAAAGCTCCCTCTTAACTAGGGACTCTCCGTTCCATCAGAAACTTCTTCTTCGTGGGTCCTTCAGTTGCTTGATCAATTTCTTTCATCGATGTCAAGCTTCTTCCTTATAGGGAATTAGCCATCGATCACTTTCCTTCTTGGTTTGTCATGTCATTCCTTTCTTCATGGAAAGTGGCCTTCTTGATACATATCTGGAACCTTCGTCATATGGCTACTTCTTCCTCATTATGTTTCTTTCAAGAATTTCCATCCACCACATGAATGCTAGTTATACTTGTACTTACAATTCTTATTCCAATAGCCCTGCATGAACTCATCCAAATATTATTCAAGAAATCAAAACATAACATTAAATCAAATCGTACCTTACTATATGGCTCTTCATCATGACATCTTCCTATAGGTATCAACATCCTGCATACATGTTGACACATCTCCCAAAATATCCATTGTCAAGGGTCTTCATCTTTTCCATTAGAGTTTTCACATTTTTCCGAGGATATTTCCTAGTCAAGTCTTGTTGGTCTTTTGGATGTTGATCACCTTCATTAGGGTTTCATATCTCATGATCTCTTCCTTCCTCATACATTCCATTCCCGAGAGTTTTCAATCAGATTTTATTCATTGTATTCAATCACCTCATACTCCATATGAGGAAATATTATGTTGATTTCATCTAGTGCAACTTATGCCTTCCCGCATCCTTTTAGAGGAGGAGATTCTTTTTCTCTTGATCATGCTTCTCAAGATAGAAGTAATGATCCATGTTACCTGCAACCATACGACATGACATTATAATATTAAACACAAACATACATAGCTTATTTTACCTTTATGTCATCTAGGCTTCTTCCAGCAGCTTCCTTGATTGAAAATATCTTCAATCCCTTGATCTACTTCATGTCATCACACCGTTATCCCGTGAATTCCATAAGTTAGAGTTCCTGATGAAACACTTGCTTCCTCTCTAGATTAGTGAAGCCTCAAATGAGGATTCCATCAGAGAACCTTGAGGATCTTGCGTATCCCCATCTGGTAAATGTTTCCTTTTTGACTTGATGTATGATGAGACTTGTCCTAAATGACTTCTTCCTTTCCTGCAATGTCTAATGAGATTCCCAAGAGCTATACCCTTCATGTTTGACTACCATGGATTTTTTCCTTCATGATTCCCATGGTGATGTCACAAGCTCTTGTTTCTAATTCTTTCATGATACCACGATGCATCTTATTATTATTGTCATATCTATAACACAAGATTTAGGAGCTTATGATAGGACCCTTTTGTGAGGGATACCATCTTGATCATAGTAGAGATCTGTTACTCCCTCTTTCCTTGGCCATTTTCTTCAACTTCATCCATCTTTTCGGTGGTATGAGTTTCTTTCCATAATCTTTCCATAGCATTGAATTTTAGTTATACTATTATGTCTTGTTTGAGGACCAAACTTCCCTTTCCTTTCTGCATATGTTTGAGTCCTTCAACCTTCAATACTTTTGCCATCAACTTGTCTTTCTCTCTCTAGCATAGAGACCACAAATTGTTGAATGAGGTAACCTTATTGTTAATGGACATTTTTTACCTTTCTTATTAGTTAGAACAATGATGATTATCTTCATCTCCTAATTAAGATCTTATGAAGATATTCCTTCATTCTTTGATACCTTCAATCAGGTCTAAGTGATATGACCTTCCTCACTGTATTTCAGAGAGTATATCTTCTATCATTTCATATCTCTTTTATGTCACCTCTCTTGCTACACAGGGATGAGAGGACTTAGGACTTATTTCATATTCATCTCTTCCGAGGACTATATCTATCCTGCTTTCTTATGCAAGGAATCCAACCAATTTATATATCTCCTTGCAAACATGAAGTAATTTAACCAAACTTGATTATAGAATGAAAATATACTTACTTGACAAGTGAATATGAACTCTTCCACTTAATAAATTTGATGATGGTTAGAGAATATGTATTAGGACTTCTTCTTGGATGATCTTCTTTCAAATGAGAGAGCCTTTCCTCAATAGAAAAGGTTGCTCCTTTTGATGAGGATGATTTTCTGCTTCCTCAGATAATCTTCTTCTAGGGAAAGGAGATGATCATTTAAATATTTTTATGCCTTATTGCCTTCAATATGCTTTTCCTTATTTTGTAGTGTAGATCAAGACTGCTTCTAGGGTTTCAAGATGATTTTATCTTCAATTTTGAGGTCTTTTGAGCTTCATCTCTTTGTAGACATCTTGATGAGAGTCTTGGTGTCCTTTTGATGATGACTGTGGAGTCAAAAGTTCTTGTTATTTTAGACTGCTTCTTTGATCTAGGTCTTGATCCTTCAATGTAGAGATTGATCTTTTTTCTTTGATATCCTTCAACCTGATTTGATGTCCTTCTTGAAGCTTGATCCTTGAATGTATCTTTTTTGCCCTTCCTTTGACTTCAACGCCTTAGCTCTGATACCATGTTGAAGAATCTAGGGAAAATCAAGTTTAATATGATTCTTCTCATCATGATAACTATTTGTGAGGTATTTTAACTTTTCTTCTTAGCATAATCTTCACTTTTTATTATTAGAGTGTGTCTTCCTTGTTCATGAAATAGCTACCAAAGCAAAAGAGACCATAACACAAGATGTTTGCTTTTTACCAGGGCCAAAACCTCTCACTCTTTGAGAGGAAAACCCACACAAAATTATTCTTATAGAGATTCCAATTGATGAATACCAAGACCATGACCCTTGACCTATTATGCCACTCCAAGACCAAGACACCAATCCTCTTCTTCGTCACTACTGATATCATCATCACTGTTGTTTCACCAAATTCATCATTATTTTACCTTCACTGAGATATTCATCATAACAACGAGATCATTGCTATTGCACTATTGCCACATATTTGTTGAGATCTTCACCTTTTAACTTTGTCTCCATCAGGATCATGACTATACTAAGATCATAATTGAATCTATCATGACTTCATCTGGAAGTATGTCGATACAGAGTGTGTCACAAATATACAGAGATCTCCTCATCACAAATATACTAATATCATGACTGCGTCCAGGATGAATGTCGAGACAAAGCGTGATACTGTGGGATCGTCGAGATCCTTGCCATTATTGCTATGCCGAGATTTGTGACTGTGTTTTCTCCCTACACCGAGATCTTCATGATACTGTCAAGTATGCTGAGACAAAGTGTTTCCTTCCTACATTGAGATCCTTATCATTATACCTATGATTAGAGTGTAACAATTAACATTGTGAAGAGACCGAAAACTTCATCTCAGTGACACCTATCTGAAAATTACAGTGATGTTGCTCATCCATAATCTAAATCTCACAGTCATGCGAATAATCGCATACCTATACCCATCTGAAATTATAGTGAATCTGAGTTCCTGCACCCTATTGTACCCATCTGAAATCTTGTACCTTTGTACTCATCCAAAGTTGTAGAGATGTCCGAGATTATGTCTTTCTGTGATGACCCTAGTCACCTATAAATAGTGGTTAGCCTTGAATATAAGCCGACATGACAGTGAACCATTGTGTCTCCTAATTTTGAGATGACATGACAGTGAACCGTTGTGTCTCCTAATTTTGAGACGACATGACTGATTTTGTTCGATTTGTAGGCCAACATGATGAAGAGGATTGTGCTTGTCATTTGGAGGGCTTTTAGACTTTTCTATAGACTTGTATACATTATAAATGGGCTAAAGAAGAGCTCCTTCATATATGACATTGACTCTTTGACTTAAAATAAATCCTAAGGCTCTCAAGGGGAGCTACTAGCAAATAAATAAACCTCTTGCTCATGAAACCAATGCAGCAAGGTATACAATATATATATATATATATATATATATATATATATATATATATATATATATATATATATATATATATATATATATATATTCATTTACAAAGATCATCTCATTATGAAGACTGAATCAAGTTACACTTCCTTCAACATCTTAGTCTCTTAGTTTAACCCTATCCCAGAAACCCTAGAATAATCTTTTCTCTTTGATTGGTCTCTTCAAGAGAGAGAGAGACCTTCTTCCTATTGCAAGATCCTTTACCTAAACAAGGTTACCTCAATGTAGCAGCAAGTTCTTTGACCTTCTCTATATGCCCTCGGATCTTCTACATTCGCATGTGGGAGAGTATATAAGCCCAAATGAGATCTCCCAGAAGTATCCCTTCCTTCGCTATCCTTCTCTTGACCTTTGCTTCTTTTCTCTAGATCTTCTTCGCACTTATGATTCTTTTCTTCACTGAATTTCTTGCCTCCAAGTGAGGCTGAGTGTGGCTATATATACACATTGACTCATTTCCTTTAGGCTAACATGATCATAAGGATCTTTGCTGACATCAACTTCTAGGTTCCTTCATTCGTTGTAGACCGACTTGGAGAGGGCTAGTTGGAGGATTATTTTAAATATACAAGTTTGACTCTTTACAATGTGTAACATGACTTCATTACATAACAATGACTCTTTTATTCTTTTATGACTAGATGACAAAATTCCTAAAGGCTCTCACTAGAAGCCTTGACTCAAAAATAAAATCTATTGCTCATGAAACCCATGAGAAAGCATTACAATATTTTATTTTTCTTCTTTACATTTCTTTACATAAAATAATAGTTACATGTCATTATGAAGACTAAACCTAGTTACACTTTTCAACAATCCCTCTTAACTAGGGAGGTATTCATAATGGTACTTGGTCATTCTCAATTTGAGGAATTTATCATAAGAAGAATCAGATTGGTAACCCATTTGTTTAGCATCATATCAACCAAAATTGTTTAGAAAGGCCTTGACCAAAAACTCTATCTCTCCACAATATTTGAGCTCAATGCTAGTGAGACCAATGATTTATAAACACTCTCATCATTCTCTCTCTCAAAACATACCCTACTCGGGTTTCTCAGGTTGTGTTCCATGAGGACTATTCTTATCTTGGACTCCCCAGCCTTCAAAGAATATCAGTCCTCCATGACTACTCTTCTCTCGGATGCCCTATCTCATCCTCAAAGAGTATTGGATGACAAATGATTACCCAATCCTCTCATTTTGTCTTCCCAGGGGAAGACCAAAATGATTTGTCTATCTCTCCCTCTCAATTTGGGAGGACATATCTATTATATTAAAGGAATTTACTCATTCCTATAGATGGAATGTACCTAAGCTCCCTCTTGGCTTAGGAATTTCCAAGTTTCTTCCAAGTAAGAAACTTTCTAGGCTCCCTCTCAAAGTAGGGACCTTCAACGACTCCTTAGGTGGAGATGATTGGACAACTAGCTGCTCGAAGAACTCCTTTCTTCGATGTCATGAATTTCTTCTTTGTTGTGGAGTCTTCATATTTTGGGACTTCTTCATAGGGCACAGACCATCCATCACTTTCATCCATCAGTCATGTCATCATTCCTTTAATCAGAAAGTGATCCATCTTCATCTATCATTGCTTCATGTTATGCTACCTTTATTAGGCTCTCTTCTCCAGAAGGTTCTTGCATCCTTCTACATGGTTCTTCATGGAAGACATTCATAGTTCTTCCCTTCGGTAGCCCCACATAAGCCCATCCAGATACTAGTTTATAAATAATGAATATTTAAATCATAATTACCTTTGTGATGGTCTTTCATCATGACATCTTCCTATAGGTATCATCATCCTGCATATATGTTGACACATCTCCTAAAGATATGTCTTGTCAAAGGTCTCCATATTTTTCCAAACTTCGATTAGAGTCTTCATATCTTTCTGGGAGATATCATTGTCAAATCATCTTGGTCCTTCGGATGTTGACTTCCTATATCATGGTTTCATAGCTTCATGATTTGTTCCTTCCTTTCTTCACACATTTGATTCCCAAGAGCTTTAGAGTTCCTCAGTTGTAATCAAACACCTCATACTTCCATGTGAGGACATATTATGTTTATTTCATCTAATAAATATGTGACCCATGCATTCTTGCATCCCTTTGAGGGAGAAGATTATTTCTTTGATCATGCCTCTTAAGAGCAATGATCCATGTTGTCTGCAACCATATGACATGATTTCCACAATAAATTTGAGCATACATACCTCATCTTTCCTTCTGGTCGTCCATATTTCCTGTAGCAGCTTCCTTTGAATGAAGGAATTTCATTCCCTTGATATACTTCATTTTCATGTTATCATGTCATCATTCTATGAATTCCACAAGATTGGAATTCTTGAAGAAACACTTACTTTTCCTCTTGCTTGGTGAATATTACATTGAAGATTCTATCAGAGAATTTTGAGGATCTTGCATATCATATCTTTCTAATGCTATCTTTTGATAGATGTATGATAACCCCTTTTCCAGATGACTTCTTATAATTATCACTTGATATTTTAATGAGGTTTCACAGAGCTATATCCTACATAGTTGATTTCCATAGGTTTTGTTCCATACATCCATCATATTACATATGTCACGAGATCTTACTTCTAATGCTTTTACCATGATTCCATTCTCTAATATAATGCATCATATCTCATTTAAGATGTTTCCTATCTACAATAGAAGGGTACCTTTTTAGTGAAGGAGATTATATTAGTCATACTATAGATCTTTCACTTCCTCCTTCTTAGGCTTCTTTGTCTCAGGCTCTTCTACTTCTTCGGTAATATGGGCTTCTTCCTTATTTCTCTTTTTATTGTCCCTTTTAATATTAGGACAATCTCTTCGATAGTGCCCATATTCTTGACATCCATAGCATTGTACCTTAGCCATGTTCTTCTTCTTTTAAGGACCAAATTTTCCAAACTTTCCTTTTCTTCTTGACATCGGAGCATATGCTTGATTTTTCTCATGTGATCCTACATCAGTCTTTGCTTTCAGTCTAGTTTCTTCGATCTTACATAGAGACAATAGATATTGTAATGGATTAGCTTCTTTCTTCCCATAAATACTTGAAGTAAAGTTACCCCATTCTTCCAGTAGTGAATTTAATACCATTGTTGTCATTTCTCTATCAGACATGACTTCACCCAAATCTTGCATTTGATCTCTTATCTCTGAAATCCTCATAAAGTATGAGGCTATTCCATCTTCCTTTGTCATATTTATCTTGTATATTTCCTTCCTTAATGAGATTACTTCTCCTGCAGTGCTTACGGAAAACAACTATGCCAATTTGTCATATATAGCTTTTGCAATGTTTAGTTTTGATACATATGGGATAAGAGAGTCTTTGATGGATTCTATGAGAATCCTTTGGGCCCTCACTTCTCCCTTCATGAATCTAACATGTGCTTGAGTATCTTCTTTGGTAGGTTGGGCTATTCACCCCTTGATGTGATCCATGAACTCATTCTCAATGAGATTTAGGTATGTTCTTTTCTTCCATGTAAGGAAGTTTGAAGCCCCAACCAATTTGTTACTTTCTTTGCAAAAAGACATTTTGATAGCATCAGATGAAGTCATAAAATCACTTGAGAATTTGTTGCTTGATTCCTCCTTAATATTGATGTTGATAGAAGATTACTCCAAATATTGAGAGAGAGTTTGCTTCACGATCCTTCTTGAATGATCTAGCCTTCTTTCAATGATGACCTTGGAAATGCTTCTAGGGTTTCGATCTTTCTTCCTGCTGCCTTCTTGAAGGTGATCTTTGCTAGAGTGTATTTCTTCGATCTAGGGATTTGGTATGATGAAGATCTTGACTCTTGCTTGGTGTCCTTTTATTTTCTTTGATCCTTTTTGAAGCTTGATCTTTGGGTGTCTTCCTGCTTGAATGCCCCTTCTTGAATTTAACACCTAAGCTTTGATAGCATGTTGAGAAATATAGGGCATCATAAGTTAGAAGATTTCTCTTCTTGATAATTTCTTGTGATATACTTTTACTTCTTTGATTATGATCTTCTCTTTGTTACGTTATTATTTTGTTATTATCATCAAGACATTTACCAAATGAATAATGGTAGGCTTGTCATCTAGTGCAAAACCTCTCATTCTTTGAGAGGAAAACCCAGTCAGAAATTCTTCTTATAGATCTTCAATTAACAAATACCAAGACCATGACAAAGATCCTTAACTCTGGTGTCCTCCCAAGGCCCTTTTCACTAGCTTTGATGCTTTTCCTCTTTCCTTTCTCGGCTTCTTCTAGATCTCGAACTACTCCCCTTGGCTTCTTCTAGAGAATATCGGTCTCCTCTTCTACACTGCTCTTCTCAACTTCCCTAGAGAATCTCGATATCTTGGGTTAACCCTATTTCAGAAACCCTAGAATAATCTTTTCTCTTTGATTGGTCTCTTCAAGGGAGAGGGACCTTCTTCCTCTTGCAAGGTCCTTTACCCATACAAGGTTACCTTAGTGCAACAACAAGTGCTTCTTCAACCTTCTCTATATGCCCTTGGATCTGCTACCTTCACATGTGCGAGACTATATAAGCCCAAATCAGATCTTCCAGAAGTATCCCTTTCTTCGCTATCCTTCTCTTGACCTTTTTGCTTCTTTTCTCTAGATCTTCTTCGCACTTATGCTTCTCTTCTTCATTGAATTTATTACCTCCAAGTGAGGCCGAGTGTGGCTATATATACACATTGCCTCATTTCCTTTAGGCCAACATGATAATAAAGAGGAGAGTTGACATCATCTTCTAGGTTCCTTCATTCGTTGTAAGCAAACTTGGAGAACGATAGTGACAAGGTCTTGGAGGATTATTTTACATAAAAAAGTTTGACTCTTTACAATGTGTAACATGACTTAATTGCATAACAATGACTCTTTTCTTCTTTTATGACTAGATGGAAAAATTCCTAAAGGTTCTCAATGGGAGCCTTGACTCAAAAATAAAATCTCTTTCTCATGAAACCCATGACGCAAGCATTACAATATTTTAGTTTTCTTCTTTACATCTCTTTACATAAAATCACAATTACATGTCATTATGAAGACCAAACATAGTTACACTTTTCAACATTGGGCAAGAATTCCTTTCGCTATGTTTGGAAACCCTAATTCCAAACGAATGAGTGCTTTGCATAGAAGAAGTCTTCTTAACCTTTCTTTTTTCTGACATTATGAGAATATGTGTTATAGTCATGAACATGTATTTGACATGTATATTAGCTAGTTTCCAGTTATGGATGGATTCGTAAAGATAATTGGACCGCCTTGAGATATGGCATGGATGTGTTCAGTTACAAGGCAATGTGTTTGGCACAACAAGGTAAGGTAACTAGTATGTTGTTATGTTTATTTATGCATTAGAAGTTATGCATTCATGGAAATATGTTGCAGGGGATTACATTGCAAAGAGACTGCCATGAAATCTTGAAGAAGATCAGGTTGATATTTCCTTTGGAAGCACTGGGAACCATGGAGATTAGGTCATGGTGTTTGTTGTTAGTCTTATGCTTTTGGTATTTTATGATTTTTTTGCGCTTGATTTGTAGTTTTGTTATGTCTATTGCATGATCATGCCACTTTGTTTGTGGCATTTACTGTTATTGGTTTTCATGGTTCTATTCTTGTTTGTTTCTTATGCTCACCTTTTAAGTTTTGAGTCTTGGGAATTGTTTCGAAACGATGAAATTTAGTGGAGCTCAGAGAGAACTTAATGAAATCCAGTAGGCAATGTAAGACTCAGATGAAGTCGGTGCATATATAAAGGAAGTTGAAGGCAAAAGTATGAGAGCCAGTTGGATTGGTTTGGTCCATTGATGTAAATGGACAATGACGGGATAATAATGGGAAAGGTAATCAAGAAAGGTATGGTGAATGGATTTGAGGCGTCATATACCTTGGCTATGTGGGGAACTATTGTTCTCAATGTTGCGCATGTGTTGCACACATAAAGGGAGTTCTCTTAACCTTACCCTTATGATATATAGTAATTACGTTGTGATCATGATTATGTTGATGCCTATATGTGTATGTATGTATGTATGTCATGTCTGACAGGGTCATTAGGGATCATTCTTGCGGAGAAATGATTGCTTATGCAGGTGAATGGCATGACGAGGTTCCTGGTCTTATGGGAATCAAGTGGGAAGAGTAGTCATTACAAATATATGAGGTCAGCATCAGGTGGATATGAATTGATATTGTATGCTTGTATTATGCCTATGTTTATGTTATGAGAGATAACACTGAGGAATACATCAGTGAAATGAAAGCAATATGGTATGTGACATGTTGAGACAAGCATGGAATAGACACAATAAGCAAGGTTTCTTGGTAGAGACAATGTGCTTTTGGATGTGAGGTATTGTTGTTGTGCATATGTTGTATATGATGCGTCTATGATATTGTGTGCATGCGTTGTTGTGCATATATAGTGTGTACATGTTGTTTATGCGATGTTATGTATAGGGTGCTACAGATAGTGTTGTGTAAATGTTGCATATGCAGTGCTCAGTATAGATGGTGCTATGTACATGATGGGTATGCAATGTTGTGCGCATATGGTGTTGTGCATGTTGGATATGCAATTCAATGTACATTGTTAAAATTGGCAACTAGGGCCAAAATTCATGTGGGTCATATTATTCATGGCTGATAATATTTTTATTAGATTCCTCTCATCAAGAGGTGTAGGATTGATCTAAATATCATCCGATTCCGATAAGTATTCATGGACGTATGAATTTATTTTGATTATGGAATTATTATCAAGCCGACCTACAACTTATGTAGGCTCAAGAATCCCAAACGTCATGTCTATTCAACCTCTACGTTTTAGTATAAATAGAAGAGGACTTCAAGTCATTTCTACACACACTTGGATCTCTTCCTCTCTTTACTTGTCTTTAGTAGGAGGAGAGATCCTAAGGTGATGCCAGTGAAGCTGATGATGCCGGTGAAGCCGATGATGCCGATGAAGCCGATGATGATGATGCCGGTGAAGCCAATGATGTCGGTGATGCCGGTGATGCCGGTGAATTCGTTGATGTTGATGATGCCAATGATGTCAGTGATGTCGATGATGATGATGTCGGCTGATGTCAATGATACTGATGTCACTGATGCCGATGATGCTGATGTCGTTGATGTAGGGTTTGCTACTACTGATGTAAATCAGATTTATGTACTATTTCTCTCTGCTGAATTATTGAAGATAAAAGAATATTTGATCAAAGGGTTTCCCCACACATTGTGGGGTTTGTCCCTGGCTAGCCGCCACATCTTATGTCTCTTGTCTTGGCTTGTTTTCTGTTGATCGTTTAATGTTCTATCTGCACTTTACTTATGCACATGTGATTGCTAATCTATGAATAATAATAAGAAAGAAAAGTAAATTACTCCAAGCATAGAACATACCATAACTTAACATGGTATTAGAGCTGAGGTGAAGACAATGCCCAAGCAAGAGTGAAAGAGAAATCACCGACAACAGTTGGGACAAGACAAAAGGATCAATGGGTTCAAATTCACCAAGGGTGAAGTGGAAGCAAAGAATATTATCATAATGGTGCAGCGGAAGTTTTTGATGGCCTACTTAAAGATCACTTCATTGGGAAGTTCAGATCTAAGGGTATAGGGAATGTTACCCTTCAATTGAATGAAGGTAACTTGATTCATTTACACAATATATTTTATGTATCTGATCGCAAGAAGAACCTGGTGTCCATTTCAGCAATGGAAGTCAAAGGCTACAGGGTGGCACTCATTGATGGAAAGGTACGTGTTTGAAAATAGATTTTTTCAAAGATATTTTTGAGTTCAAGGTTGTATCAAGTTGTTGGAAGTCCACTGGGGACCATGTCCATTGACACAACACTGGAAGTCTATGAGTCAGATGGTGATAGGGATAACTAAATTCAAAAAGAGCATGAAGGTACATGTCTGAGATGTACCGAAGGAAAACTTACAAGGGGACCATTCCCCTCATGTAGCAGGTCCACAGGTTTGGAACAACCAATGGAGTTTGAGATTCATGAATGGGAATCTCATGTATACAGGTCGAAGAAAGCCCTCTATGGCTTGAAGAAAAACACCCTGGGCATAGTATGAGAGGATTGATATCTATTTGATCAAGTTGAGATTCACTAGGAGTGAAACCGGCCCAAACCATTCCCCGAAGGTTGAGGATGATAGACCTCTCATACTGGCACTTCATAAGGATGACCTATTTCTGAAAAGTGTAGACCCTCTCATTTGCAGAAGTAAGAGGGAGTTGGATTCCAAATGTGGAATGATAAAATGCAAGCATGTACCTCAAGGATATTAACTTTCAGAAGTTATATGGTAGTGATGTAAGACCAGATTTGGGAAATTCCTCTAAGTTTCATAAACTCAATCATGTTGATGTTCTTGGTGAACTTTTGTCCGGACATATGTTTTGCAGTTAGCATGGTGAGCTCATATTTGGTTGAGCCTCACTGGATTGGTGCCAAGAATCCTCTGAGATATCTTCAGGGCACAATCTCTCATGGATTGAGATACACTGCCAGAAATATGAAAACTGCATGATTATTCGAATGCTAAATGGGCAGGCATTGTGGAGGATCACTAGAGCACTTCTCAGTGTTGGTTCTCTTTGGATTCTGCTTCGATATCATGGATGAGAAAGAAGCAGAAATCGGTTGTTATAAGTACCACCAAGACCGGATACATAACTATGAGTATGACCTCGTATGAAGTTTCTTGGTTGTGGAAACTCTTCAGTGAGTACACATGATGAATACCACTGTGATTCTCTGTGACAATCAAAGGTGGGATTCGATTATTGAGGAATCTCGTATTCAATGATTACTCCAGTAGATAGACATCAGATATTGCCTTATCTGGGATATGGTAAGTTGATGAGCAAGGAGGCTCCATCGCACTGAGATGATGTATAGGTCAGAGCCCTAGGAAAAGATCAAATTTGTGATTTTTCCCGAACGACTTGGAGTCGTCAAGAGACCCTTGTAAAAGGGTCCTATATGTTGCATACATTGAGCTCTGGGAGATCTGGATACTTGCAGTTCTTACTGGAGCAACATACGACCACAAGGTGACTCACCCTCCCCTGGTGGTGCACACTGTGAACAAGATGATTCGCTCTCTTGTGGAACAAGATGATTCGCTCTCTTGTGGGACAAGATGATTCACTTACCTGTGTAGCAGGATGATTAGTTCTCATGTGAGGTCTAGATGATGTGTTCTCCATGACGATTGTGTAGCAGGATGATTAGTTCTCCTGCGAGTTCAGGATGATGTGTTCTCCATGATGACTATGTAGCAGGATGATTAGTTCTCCTGTGAGGTCTGGATGATGTGTTCTCCATGAAGACTATGTAGCAGGATGATTAGTTCTCCTATGAGGTTGGGATGATGTGTTCTCCATGACGATTATGTAACAGGATGATTAGCTCTCCCGTGAGGCTTGGATGATGTGTTCTCCATGGCGATTATGTAGCAGGATGATTATTTCTCTTGTGAGGACGAGATTGATTAAGTTCTCCTATTGAGGCATCCTACCCATGCCGTCTGAGACTCATGGGAAGTACCTCTCATCTAATCAATGAGTAGGGAAATGAGAATAGGGACCATAGTAGTACCGATGGACGCATCGTTGTATCTACCATACTCCCTATGCTAGGATGACCTTCGTTGATCTAGGATCAATGACACTGGTCTCGGACCAGTGGTAGGAGTTGTACCCACTATGACGCTGACTTCGGGTCGATTGAGACTGGTTTGGGACCAGTGGTACACACTTTGAGACTGACCTCTAGTCAGTGTAGTACTGGTCTGGGACTAGTGAGAGTGGTACATACTATGACGCTGACTTCAGGTCGATTGAGACTGGTCTGGGACCAGTGGTACATACTCTGAGACTAACCTTTGGTCAATGCAGTACTGGTCTGGGACCAGTGAGAGTGGTACATAATATGATGCTGACTTCGGGTCGGTTGAGACTGGTCTGGGACCAGTGGTACATACTCTGAGACTAACCTTTTGTCAATGCAGTACTGGTCTGGGACCAGTGAGAGTGGTACATACTATGATGCTGACTTCGGGTCGGTTGAGACTGGTCTGGGACCAGTGGTACACTCTCTGAGATTGCGATACTGGTCTGGGACCAGTGGTAGGAGTTGTACCCACTATGACGCTGACTTCGGGTCAGTTGAGACTAGTTTGGGACCAGTGGTACATACTCTGAGACTGACCTATGGTTAGTGCAGTAGTGGTTTGGGACCAGTGAGATTGGTACATACTATAACGCTGACTTTGGGTCAGTTGAGACTGGGCTGGGACCAGTGATACACTCTCTGAGACTGCGATACTAGTCTGGGACCAGTGGTAGGAGTTGTACCCACTATAATGCTGACTTTGGGTCGATTGAGACTGGTCTGGGACTAGTGGTACATACTCTGAGACTGACCTTTGGTCAGTGCAGTACTTATCTGGGACCAGTGAGAGTGGTACATACTATGACGCTAACTCTGGGTCAGTTGAGACTAGTCTAGGACCAGTGGTACACTCTTTGATACTGCGATGCTAGTCTGGGACCAGTCGTAGTAGTGGTACCTACTATGACGTTGACTTTGGGTCGGTTGAGACTAGTCTGGGACCAGTGGTACATGCTCTAAGACTGATTTTGAGTCAGTGGAGGATGATACTGGTCTGGGACCAGTGGTAGGAGTTGTACTCACTATGACACTGACTTTGGGTTGGTTGAGATTGGTCTGGGACCAGTGGTACATACTCTGAGACTGACTTTGAGTCAATATGATACATCCTCGATCATTTCTTCTTCTTCATAATTCGGACAAAAGCATAGCAGAGCAGAGCAGATCAAAGCATAGTAGTACAGATCAATACAGGGTAGAACAAGACAAAGCAGAACAAGCAGAATAGAGCAGAGCAAGGCAAGGGTCAGGCTGTACAGGGCAGTGCATTTGATGGATAAATAGTAGCGACCGACAGACAAATTGCAGATGAAGTTCTCCCTAGTTGAGAGGGATTGTTAAAATTGGCAACTAGGGGCAAACTTCATGTTGGTCATCTTATTCATGGCTGATAATATTTTTACTAGATTCCTCTCATCGAGAGGTGTAGGATTGATCTAAAGATCATCTGATTCCGATAAATATTCATGGAGAACACATCATGGAACTCCATTTTTATATGAATGCCTCTCTTTCTCTAATATCCTGTAATATGCTTTGTTGTGCCTCCTTTGGTAACTCCTCTTGCTTATGGCTTAGCTATCCTGATGGCCTTGCTCCTGTCTCTTCATGGATCTGCTCTGATACCAAGAAGAAGAATATTGCCATCAATAACAAAGGGGGAGATTGTTGACCTAGGTTGTCATTGATGTCAATATGGCAATATTCTAGATACTAGATGATGATATGAAGCCAAGGGGAAGCAAAGCAGATCCATGAAGAGACAGGAGCAAGGCCATCAGGATAGCCAAGACATAAGCAAGAGGAGTTACCAAAGGACGCATATCAAAGCATATTACAGGATATCAGAGCAAGAGAGGTGTTCATATATGCAAGGAGGTCTTTGAAAGACACTTCCAAGCCAGAGGAGCCACATTGGAGCAAGAGGAGCTACAGGAGGAGCCATATATATATATATATATATATATATATATATATATATATGTATGTATGTATGTATGTATGTATGTATGTATGTATATGCCAAAACTGAGTTCTCAGAGCTACAGAAGCAAACAGAGCGAGCGTTACAGAGCATATATATATGCCAAAGTAGAGGAGCACACAGAGCAGATGGAGGAAATAGAGTGTTAAGAGGCCCTTTCTTTGCAATTGCTGATAGAGATACATATGTATGCGGACCCGCCGCAACATTGCAATATAAGTTAATCTATGAGCACATCCGTCGCATATCGCAAGTGGTAAATCCTGCCACATTGGAAGCGCTGACTGCAATAAGGCTGTGGACCCGATGGGTATATTAACTATGGTTTAATACCATATCGCATCCGGTCCATCAAAGGAGTGGAGGATCGGTCGTTGACCATCAGCGGAGTCATGTGTCCGATATATAAAGGACCTGTGGGAGTCACGAATCGCCGATTGCGATTTAAGTTGTGGACCCGATACAGTTTAGATGTGGGTGTAATATTGCTTGAAGTCTGCCCCTTAGTCTTTTGACTGGTTTTTTCTCATATTCTCTGTTTAATTAAATATTTGGCTTGCACAGGGTGTTTTAGGCCAAAAGGCTTAAGATAATTGTTCCAATGGTTCGGGAGGTTGAACGTTAGTTAAATGGGGTGAATCATGGTGATAGTGATTGTGATTGGGACATGGATGTTTGTTAAACTATTTCGACTCTATGTATGCCTGCCATCATTAAAAAAGGAGAGCATTGTTACAAGTTTTTGAATATGTGTTCTCTATGCATGATTCGGTCCTCACCATTGAATCAACATGTCCTATGAGCACGAATAGATAGAGGAAACTGTAAGCCAGGAAGCTGAAGAAGCAAGCGAGCACAGAGGAAATGACAGCGAGCGTTGAGGAAGCTAAAGGGCCAGCGAAGAGAGGAAACCGACAGATAGAGGAATGAGGAATGAATAAAAGACAGAAAAGCAGAGAACAGTAAACTGTTGAATGTTGTTGAAGGTTGTTAAAATGTTGTGGAAAATAAGCTGGAGGAGATAGAGGTAGCGAGAGGATCCAGCAGAACAGAAAGAGGGCTGAAGGGCCAACAGGACAACAGACAGTCAAAGGGGAGAAGGTGCCAGCAGAGAACATAAGCTTGAACAAGAAGTTGTTCTTTATGCAGAGCTTAGTGCAGCTAACAGTAGACTGACTAAAGCTATGTGAAGACATTATTAGAGAGCATGAAGGCTATTGGAGACTATGTGTGGGAAGTGTGCAGAGTTGTAAAGACTTCTTCATAAGAATACTGGTTGTCATTGATGCTATAGCTTGGAGACTACAGTGAAGCTATAATCAGATAGAACTTAGTAGAGAAGAGTTCTGAGAGTAGAACATTATTATCAAATGAACCTTGACAAGATTGGGTCAGAACCCTTGAGGCTGGTGCCTCAGAAGTAAGTAGGATTGGAGTCCTTGGGGCTGGTGTCTCAGAAGCAAGAAGGATAGGAGTCCTTGGGGCTGGTGCCTCAGAAGTAAGAAGGATTGGAGTCCTTGGGGTTGATGCCTCAGAAGTAGGAAGGGTAGGAGTCCTTGGGGCTAGTGCCTTAGATGTAAGAAGGATTCGATTCCTTGGGGTTGATGCCTCAGAAGTAGGAAGGATAGGAGTCTTTGGGACT
Source organism: Pinus tabuliformis (assembly GCA_031772625.1). Classification (NCBI taxonomy): domain Eukaryota; kingdom Viridiplantae; phylum Streptophyta; class Pinopsida; order Pinales; family Pinaceae; genus Pinus; species Pinus tabuliformis. The sequence continues at coordinate 646,121,427 of CM062809.1, forward strand.
AGTGTCTCAGGAAATGGAAGGATTGAAGTCCTTGGGAGTTGGTGCTCCTAAGTCCAAGATTGGTGTCTTGGCGAAATAGAGTTGGTGCTTTGGAGGTTGGAGCCTCACCAAAGTCCGAGTTGGAGCTTGGCAACTGATTGCAACCACTTATATATTGTATCTATTTTACTGCAAAGATTATATTAATAAAAGCATTGATTATTGTTGTTCATCTTGTGTTCTGAATATAAATTGTTTAACTGGTAAAACAATAGTCAAAAAAGAAATATTGATTCACCCCCCTAGTATTTCCAACAACTGGTATCAAAGCAGGTACCTTCATTCAAAGCTTAATAGCTTGAAGGTCGACCTTTAGAACACAAATGGCGAAGTTAAGAAAGAAAGTCTCCAATTCTCATAAGGATGTATCTCCCTCTACTACTAAAATAGAAGACAATCAATTTGAGGAGGCTCCAAGGCTCAATGGGAACTTTAATATATGGGAAACAAGAATGAGGAATTTCCTACGGACTCAAGGCATTGAAATCTAGAAATTAGTGATTATTGACAGCAGGATGGATGAAGAATCCAAGGAGTACAATGCAAAAGCAATAAAGGAAATCTTGAATGGGCTACCTGATTCTGTAAAGAACAATCTAGGAAAATGTTCATCATCTAAGGGTATATGGGACAAACTTCATGACCTTCACTCAAAAGGGGCATTGACCATGACCATCAGTCAAGAAGATGATGGAAATCAAGAAGGAAATCCAAAACCCATCATTGAAGCTGAACATGAAAATGATGACATCAAGGCTAAAACAGACCTAGAAGATGAATAGAATGAGTAAGATTTTGTAGAAGAACTCCTTGCTCAACTTATGACTGCCATGGAAGAGATTAACAATTTGAAAAAGGAAAATGAGGAACTTAAGAAGACAACACTAGTTGGTAACCAAGATCAAACAAGGAAGAAAGTTGACCTCATCAAGCTTCAAGTACAAGAAAGGGATAAAGAGCTTGCCAAGCTTAAGAAGGAATATCATCAAAGCAAAAGAAAAAATCATGAAGAAGTCATAACCATGACAAATCAATAATAAAGCAAAGAAGTAGGAAGATACCTTATCAAGTCAACTTGAACAAAGGCACAAGAGCTTGAACAAACTTGAAGAAGAGATTGGCCAGTATAAGGTATAGGTCTCCTCTCTCAAATCTCAACTATAAGAAGCCAGGAAACAAGTACAAGGAGTTGAGAAGACAAAGGAAGCATTGGAAGTCATAGAAAGACAGGCTGATGAAGTAGGAAAGGAAAGAAACACCATGATCTGTCAACTAAAAGCAAAGGATGAAGAAATCTTCAAATTAAAATCTAACATCAAGCTTCTCAAGGCTGAAACATGTAAAGCTACAAGGATCAAGGAAGAAATGGAGAGCATTCAAGCTGAGAATGAAGAAATCTTCAAAATGAAGTTAGAAATCATCTCTCTTAAAATAGTAGCAGATGAAGCTACCCGTAGCAAGGAAGAAACTGAGAAACAACTTGCCAAGAAGAATAATGAGTGTGAAAGATTGGAAGAAGAGATTGTCTTCCTCATAAAAAAGGTTGAAGGGATGAACAAACTTGAAGAGATCTCAAGCCTTGGATGACATGCTCAGCTATCACAGATGTCCATCTGATAAATCAGGTCTCGTGTATGCAGGTGAATCCTCAAACAAGAATGAAAATGCTTTAAAAAAATAGATGTGAAGAAGCTAGAAAGAAATGGTGATGCTCCCAGCTCCAGCAACGGCAAGGAGAAAAATCAAGGCTACAATAGAAGAAATCTTGCTCCAAGAAGAAATGTAGATGATGTTAAAGATGCAAGAGGCAATGGTTATCATCAAAGGATCTCAAGGCAGAAAGGCTTCAGAAGTACATCAAGGAAGCCTCCCTCTCCCAGGTACCACAGTGCATTTTTTGGTTATTGTTATTCTTGTACAAACTTTGGTCACATGGCAAAAGACTGTAAAGCATATCATAAAGATAGATGTTATGGTCCCCAATCATCTCATAGAAATAGATATTATAGTCCCCAACAATCTCCAAGAAACAATTTTGCAGGAAGAAAACATGAATTCTTATTCATGAACAATGTAGAATGCTTCAAGTGTCATAACATTGGTCATATGGCACGAGACTGTAACTTAACTTGGGCTCTTACACAAGCTAGAACCATGCAAAAGAAGAAAGTTACACAAGTATGGAGAAGGAAGGAAATACAATCCGAAAGTCCCTTGAGCTCTCTAGCCAATAGCATATGTCATTGGCCTGAATTTTGACAATCTAAGCATTTTATGAGAAGACTCTACCAAAAGGAGATGATGCATACAGTTAGGGGGAGCCTGTGATTCTTGATCATTATTGTTGAAGCTATTAGTGAAAGGGTCCTTATGAAATCCTTGTTGAGATATATTAACAATCATTCTTTGATGAAGATCATTTCTCAGGAGTACTCCATTGAAGAATAAGATCCTGTAACTAGTCTGTGGACTGTTGTTAAAGATGCTTTCCACTTAATCTCTAAGTAGTATTTGAAGCAACAGAGAAAGTCATCTAATGCTAGAGAAAATAGGGCAAACAACCATGGTGTTGTTATCACATAAGTTTATGTCTTAACTCAGGGATTTAATGTGAGAACAGATAAATTCTGGACACTAATAGAGGTAGTCTTCAAACAAACAGATACACCTGGAATAGAGTTTGAAGTAAGAGCAGCTGGAAGCCTATATCAAAATTGAAGCACTGCATGAAGATGCAAATCAATAATTGTATTTAAAAGACAGTCACAAATTGGATATCTAAATATGCTAAGAGGAAATAACTAGCTGAGATATGTACAAGAACACAAGGAAAGGATGGAAGTGAGTTAAGAAGAAGCACAGAGACACAAATGAACTCAGATCTGAAAAAAGGCAGCAAGAAAGACAATCTCAGTGGCATTTTTCTCTAGATTCAGACTATGAAGGTATCTCAATTCTCCCTATGGAGACAGCAACATGGATTGAAGAACAAAATCCTGGACTTGGACACTTGGTGTATGGCCATTTGCAATCTGAATGAAATCATTAAAGTAGAGCATCTTTAAGCATTGTTGAAGTCATGATAGAGTTGTTCTGAGACATGAAGAGGGAATAATGTGATAATTGATGATAAAGAATCAATCCTTCTATCTTGAGTAAAAAGAAGAAAATCACTATGATAGGGGGAGTCACAGACCCGTGAAGATCTACCATTCATGAAGAATAGAAGCGGTATGATAGGGGGAGTCCCAGAGCACTCCTTTGCCATTGATGTCAAAGGGGGAGAGAAGAAGAATATTGCTATCAATAACAAAGGGGGAGATTGTTGACCTAGGTTGTCATTGATGTCAATATGGCAATATTCTAGATACTAGATGACAATATGAAGCCAAGGGGAAGCAGAGCAGATCCATGAAGAGACAGAAGCAAGGCCATCAGGATAGCCAAGCCAGAAGCAAGAGGAGTTACCAAAGGAGGCATATCAAAGCATATTACAAGATATCAAAGCAAGAGAGGCATTCATATATGCAAGGAGGTCTTTGAAAGACACTTCCAAGCCAGAGGAGCCACATTGGAGCAAGAGGAGCTACAGGAGGAGCCATATATATATATATATATATATATATATATATATATATATATGCCAAAACTGAGTTCTCAAAGCTACAAAAGCAAACAGAGCGAGCATTTTAGAGCAAATATATATGTCATATATGTGCCAAAGAAGAGGAGCACATAGAGCAGACAGAGGAAACAAAGAAATAGAGCCATCGGAGAGCTTATATATGCTTGCTTTGATACTATCGGCAGAGAGAAAGCCCATATATATAGGCTTAACACTATCGGTAGGCATCTATGGCACATTACACTATCGGGAGCGGCGATATGCCTCAAACTCATGTATTTACCCATCGGTGGCAAAAACCATGCATATATGTGTTTAACACTATCGGAGGCGCAAACGGAGGCCAAGGCATGTACATAGGCAAATACACTATCAGAGGCAGAAAGCGGACCTGAATTTTTATGAACGGGAGCATTGAGTTGTATCGGGTCCAGTACATAATATTATATCGCATCGGCACTTCGAGAGCGGCGTTACAGTGTGTCAAGTGGACCATTGCAATCACCGATAGCGATTATCGCATCAAGAATTCGAAGCGGAGGTAATACAGTGTTAAGCGGCCCTTTCTTTGCGATCACCGATAGCGATACATATGTATGCAGACCCGCCACAACATTGCAATATAAGTTAATCTATGATCGCATCTGTCGCATATCGCAAGCGGTAAAGCCTTGCCACATTGGAAGCACTGACTGTGATAAGGCTGTGGACTCGACAGGCATATTAACTATGGTTTAATACCATATCGCATCCGGTCCATCAGAGCAGTGGAGGATCGGCCGTCGGCCATCAGCAGAGTCATGGGTCCGATATATAAAGGACCTCTGGGAGTCATGAATTGCCGATTGTGATTTAAGTTGCGGACCCGATACAGTTTAGATGCGGGTGTAATATTGCTTGAAGTCTACCCCATAGTCTTTTGACTGGTTTTTTCTCATATTCTCTGTGTAATTAAATATTTGGCTTGCACGGGGTGTTTTAGGCCGAAAGGCTTATGATAATTATTCCAATGGTTTAGGAGGCTGAATGTCAGTTAAATCATGGCGATAGTGATTGCAATTGGGACATGGCTGTCCGTTAAACTATGTCGACTTTGTGTATGCCTACCATCATTAAAGAAGGAGAGCGTTGTTACAAGTTTTTGAATATGTGTTCTCTATGCATGATTCGGTCCTCACCATTGAATCAACATGTTTTGTGAGCACAAATAGACAAAGGAAACTATAAGCCGGGAAGCTGAAGAAGCAAGCAATCACAGAGGAAATGACAGCAAGCATTGAGGAAGCTAAAGGGCCAGCGAAGAGAGGAAACCGACAAACAGAGGAATGAGGAATGAATAAAAGACAGAAAAGCAGAGAACAGTAAATTGTCGAATGTTGTTGAAGGTTGTTAAAATGTTGTGGAAAATAATCTGGAGGAGACAGAGGCAACAAGAGGATCCAACATAATAGAAAGAGGGCCGAAGGGCCAATAGGACAACAGACAATCGAAGGGGAGAAGGTGCCAGCAGAGAACATAAGCTTGAACAGGAAGTTGTTCTTTATGCAGAGCTTAGTGCAGCTAACAGTAGACTGACTAAAGCTGTGTGAAGACATTATCAGAGAGCATGAAGGCTATTGGAGACTATGTGTGGGCAGTGTGCAGAGTTGTAAAGACTTCTTCATAAGAATACTGGCTGTCATTGATGCTGGAGCTTGGAGACTGCAGTGAAGCTATAATCAGACAAAACTCAGTAGAGAATAGTTTTGAGAGCATAACATTATTATCAAATGAACCTTGACAAGAATGGGTCAGAACCCTTGAGGCTGGTGCCTCAGAAGTAAGTAGGACTGGAGTCCTTGGGGCTGGTGTCTCATAAGCAAGAAGGATAGGAGTCCTTGGGGCTGGTGCCTCAAAAGTAAGAAGGATTGGAGTCCTTGGGGTTGATGCCTCAGAAGTAGGAAGGATAGGAGTCCTTTGAGCTGGTGCCTCAGAAGTAAGAAGGATTGGAGTCCTTGGGGTTGATGTCTTAGAAGTAGGAAGGATAGGAGTCTTTGGGACAAGTGTCTCAGGAAATGGAAGGATTGAAGTCCTTTCGAGTTGGTGCTCCTAAGTCCAAGATTGGTGTCTTGGCAAAATAGAGTTGGTGCTTTGGATGTTGGAGCATCACCAAAGTCTGAGTTGGAGCTTGGCAACTGATTGCAACCACTTATATATTGTATCTATTTTACTGCAAAGATTATATTAATAAAAGCATTTATTATTGTTGCTCATATTGTGTTCTGAATATAAATTGTTTAATTGGTAAAATAATAGTCGAAAAAGAAATATTGATTCACCCCCCCCTTAGTATTTCCAACAATTATTATCAAGCTTACCTACAACTTATGTAGGCTCAAGAGGCCCAAAATTCATGTCTATTCAACCTCTATGTTTTAGTATAAATAGAAGAGGACTTCAAGTCATTTCTACACACACTTGGATCTCTTCCCTCTCTACTTGTCTTTGGGTCTTAGTAGGAGGAGAGATCCTAAGGTGATGCCTGTGAAGCCGATGATGCCAGTGAAGCCGATGATGTCGGTGATGCCGATGATGCTGATGATGCCAGTGAAGCCGATGATGCTGGTGAAGCTGGTGATGATGATTCCGGTGAAGCCAATGATGCCAGTGAAGCCAATGATGCTAGTGAAGCTGATGATGTCGTTGATGTCGATGATGTCGGTGATGTCGGTGAAGCCGTTGATGCTGGTGATGCCACTGATGCTGGTGATGCCAATGATGATGATGCCAGTCGACGCCGACGATACTGATGTTGTTGATGTCAATGGTGCTGATGTCGCTGATCTAGGGTTTGTTATTGCTAATGTAAATTAGATTTATTTACTATTTGTCTCTGTTGAATTATTGAAGATAAAAGAAGATTTGATCAAAGAGTTTCCCCACACATTGTGGGGTTTGACCCTGGCTAGCCGCCACATCTTGTGTCTCTTGTCTTGGCTTGTTTTCTATTGATCGTTTAATGTTATATCTACACTTTACTTATGCACATGTGATTGATAATCTATAAATAATAATAAGAAATAAAAGTAAATTTCTCTAAGCATAGAACATACCATAACTTAACATACATAGGTTGTTACATACATATTATATATGTTGATTTCTGGTAGCATTGGATGTGCTCTAAGTCTCAAATTTTGTAGGGAGGATTAGGCACATGTATTCCAAAGAACCCAGAAAGAATTTTGGGAAAATCTAGCCAGAAATAGTTTTATTAAAATAATTGATTATTTTTAATGGGACCCTAAGTCTAAACTTTGGAAAATAAAAAAATTAATGGGTATTAATCTAACTATGAATGTAACTTCTAGAAGAAGACGAGGATCACGAGAAAATGATGTTAGCCACTGATTAACTTCTAATCTGGGTCGTTGAATGTCAACAAGGAGATTATTTAAGGAGGCTTGAGGGTCACTTGGAAAGGCACATAGAGAGTGAGTTCAGAGGTTCAATTTTCTGAAGCAGAGCAGTTGCTAGGAGAATATCGATAGTGAGATTGTGTAGTGAGGGGAAAGGATATTTGGGTTGGAGTATCTTCTCCAAAGCCCAAGATACACAACAAAGAGGTAGAGAGACACCAGAAGGAGGCAATGCAGAACCCAGGAGGGGTTGACGCTGAGATAGAAGGGATCACACAAAGGCAACATAGTTCTCCAAGAAGCAGTCTGAATTTGCTGAGGGAGCTGACATTTCTAAGCTGGGAGGGCTGGAAACTACTCTAGAAGGAAAATCGATTCCCAATTGAGCTGACATAGTGACTTAGTGGCTAACACAGAGGCAATGCAGATGTAGTCATGGAAGTCGTAGTTCAGTTGTTAGATCAATCGAAACTTGCCGGGTAGAGTGAGGTAATCTCACAAATTTATTTTTCGATTTGATTTCTCTATAACTAGATTATCGGGAGGGCATCCAAAATTGTATTCAAGAAATTATTGCGTAATAATAAAAACCCTCAAAGTTGTTGCACCGGTTTTCCCACGTTGGGTTTTCCCAGGGACATTTGTCCAAAAAATACTGTGTCATTTGTGTTGTATCTTTCTCTATTATTTTGTTCTTGTTTTGGGCATATTATTTAATTGTTGTAGGTTGCAGTGTATTAGCTTTCATCTTTTTTGTAGGAAGCAGTAAATAATTTGTTTCAATAATTAACAAATAGGAGAAGTTTAATCAGTTGTTGCAGTAGGGATTCTAGTTTGCATAATTCTCACATGGTATCAGAGAAAGTGCAGGTGAAGCAAGAAGAACAGTGCCAAAGAACCCAACACTGAGTAGAAGAGGGAGATATAAATAGTTGCAGAGAGGCAGCAATTCGAATACCCAGAGGGGTTTGTGCAGTCCAAGACGGGAGGGAAAAATTTCGAGGAAGTCTCTCTCTAAGTGAGTCGACAGAGAGAAGGGATTCCAGGCCAAAATATTGTTGTGGCAGAGGGAGCCGCGTTGAAGTCTCAACTTGAGGAGGAGCTGGTTGGACACATTTTTTACGAAGGTCTTTTTGCTAGGCAAAAAGACGTCAGAAGAGAAGAGAAGCACTGTGAGGGGATTTTTCCTCAAAAGACTTCTCGTCAAGAAGTTTGTCTTCTTAATGGCTTAGCAGCAACAGTAAGAAGTGGAGAGGAGAAGTTCGACAGATTCTCGTGGCAGAGATGGCAACCAGTGGTTTTACGAATCAGGATAGATTGGATGAAGCATCCAACTATGTCATTTGGAAGGAAAGAATGGCATTCCTTCTAGATGAGCATTTCCTCAAGAAATATGTCCACAATATGGTGGTTGATCCTGCAAATGCACATCCGTTGAAGAAGTACAAGACAAAAATGGTGAAGGAAAAGAGAATGATCCTCGGCGGAGTGAAGGATAATGTTTTCTTTCACATCGCTAGCAGAGGGACTGCTAAGGAGATGTGGGATGTCTTGTCTACTACACTATATCAAGCATCTTCTGAGCAGTGGAATATGTACTTAGAGCAGAAACTGAGATCTTCTCAGATGCAGAAGGGGGAGTATGTGGATCCATTCCTCACGAATCTTCAGGAGACCGGAGATGAGTTATCAATTGTGGGGTCTACATCTCAAGATTTTGATTTAGTTACACTGGCCCTCAATTATGTTTCAGAGGAGTGGCAAGTCTTTGTCCAAAGTATCCTAGATAGGGCGACTTTGCCAAATTGGGATGAGATGTGGGAAACTCTTAAGCAAGAGGAGCTGAGGAGAGATCCAGTCAAGTGTAACCTTGATAGAAGCAGCATCATTGGGTCAAAGCCCAAGGAGGAGGAGAAGAATGCATCCCTTCCATCGAAGGGGCAGTAGGAGTAGCAAAGACGTAAGAAGGACATCTCAAAGATAAAGTGCTTCAAGTGTGGTGAAATGGGTCACTATGCAACACAATGTCCTCTCAGGAAGAAGAAAAAAAAATAGAAGCACGATCGGAAGGTTGCACCCACAAAGATCGAGGAGGAGGAGTTTGCCATGATAGTTGAGATACCTCTGGGAGGGAGGTGGGCTGATTTGGAGCTGTAGTTCGAAGGAGCTATAGATGGGCAGGATCCTTGAGGATCCCACCTCTTGGATCAATACCTCACTACGGGAGCCCAATTTTGTGGTAGCAGGATGGACTAGTGTCAGATGGTGTCGAGGAGTGTCAAAGAGACAATTGCAGTGGCTAGGAACACCAAAGACTGAACAACGCAGAGTAGAGTTGGTAGCAGTGCAGATGACACAGAGCAGAGGTCAGCAATAATGCAGTAGATTCAGAGGGTCAGAGTAGAAACTAGCAGTAGTCAAGCTCCAACACTCACATGGTATCATTCTGAACACAATTAGTTTAGTAATTTGGGATGTTTTTCTGTTGTTGACTAGTAGAAACAGTAGTTTTCAGTGCAAAGGCAATTGGCAGTGCCAGTGCCAGTGCCAGCAGTAGCACAGATGCATAAATTCAGAGGGAGTTGCAGTATGGATGCAATGTTGACTGTGGCAGGGTCAACAGCAGAACAGATGCATCATTTGCGTAGTGGTTGGTGGACACCATGTCATACATCAGCAATGCAGAGGGAGATGATACATAACAAGGTGTGGCTTCAGTGGGAGGCATTGCCAGAGTGCATTCCTCGCTAAGAGGGAGTGTTGGTTTTTGGTAGCGTCGGATGTGATCTAAGTCTCAAATTTTGTCAGGCGGCTTGGGAACATGTATTCCAAAGAACCCAGAAAGCATTTTTGGAAATTCCACCAAGAAACAGTTTTACTAAAAAAAATTAATTATTTTTAATGGGACACTAAATCTAGACATAGAAAAAGAAAATAATTAGTAGGAATTAATCTAATTCTGGGTATAACTTCTAAAAGAAGACGAGGATCAAGCAAAAATGATATTAGCCATTGATTAGCTTCTAATCTGGGCCATTGAATGTCAATGAGGAGATTATTTAAGGAGGCTTGAGGGTCACTTAGAAAGACACACAAAGAATGAGTTCAAAAGTTTGATTCTCTGAAGCAGTACAATTGCCGAGAGAATATCAATAGTGAGCTTTTGCAGTGTGGGGCAAGGATAGTTGGGTTGGAGTATCTTCTCCAGATCCCAGGATATCCAACAGAGAGGAAGAGAGGCTATAAGGAGGCAGCACGGAACCCAAGAGGGGTTGATGTTGAGCTAGAAGGGCTGATGTAGAGGTTGACACTAAGCCAGAAGGGCTCACACAGAGGTAGCGTAATTCTCCAAGAAGAAGTCCGAATTTACTTAGGGAGCTGACATTTCTGAGCCGAGAGGGATGGAAACTACTCCAAAACAAAAATTGATTCCCAATTGAGTTGATGCAGTGACTTAGAGGCTGACGCAGGGCCCATGCAGGGGCAACGCAAAAGTAGTCGGGGAACTCGTAGTTCAATTACCGGATCAGCGGAAACTTGCTGAGTAGAGTGAGGTAATCTCACAAATTTGTTCTACTAGTTTATTTCTCTATAACTGGATTATCGAGAGGGCATCCAGAGTTGTATTCAGAAAACTACTACATAATAATAAAAACCCTCAGAGTAGTTGCACCAGTTTTCCCACATTGGGTTTTTCCGGGGACATTTTTCCAAAAAATATCGTTTCATTTGTGTTGTATCTTTCTATATGGTTATGTTCTTGTTTTGGGCATATTATTTAATTGGTGTAGGTTGCAGCGTATTAGCTTTAATATTTGTTTTAGGAAGCAGTAAATAATTTGTTTTAGTAATTAACAAACAGGAAAAGTTTAATCAGTGGTTGCAATAGGGATTCTAGTTTGCATAATTCTCACAGTATATGGAGTGTTATGTACATACAGTGTTGTGTGCATGGTGTACATATGGTGCTATGTACATATGGTGTTGTGTGCATGATTGTACAAGTGGTGTTGTGAGCATGTGGTTCCATGAACATGTTGTACATATGGTACTATGTGCAGGTGATGTTGTGTACATGTCATGCATATGGTGTTTTGTAGATGTGGTGTTGTGTATGTATGGAATTGTGTACACATTGTACAGGTGGTATGATGTACATGTGGTGTTGTGTACACATTGCGCAGGTGGTGTCGTCTACATGTGATTCTGTGTACACATTGTGTAGGTGGTGTTGTGTATAAGTGGTATTATGTACATGGTGTACATGTGGTACTGGTGTACATGTGGTATTATGTGCATGTCGTACATGTTGTGTTGTGTACATGCGGTACTACATATGTGCATTGTGTAGTCGTGGCATCGTGACATGTGTATTCATTGTGTTGTACGTTTTGTATGTATATGTATTGTGTTGTACATCGGGTTAAGTGTATGTATTGTGTGGTGGTGTACAACAGATGCAGGAGTATGTATTGTCCTGTGTTGTAGACTCAGTTTTAGTGTATGTGTGGTATGTCAAGTGTAGGTGAATGTATGGCATGGTGTTGTATGCCTTGTGTGGTTGTATGTGTGTGATGCACACTATGTCTATGTGCACATGGTTGAGGAGAAGGCACTGGGTGTTTTTCGGGTGCGGCAACTGATCCGATGTGCATACGGAATAAATGTAAAAGCATAAGTACGAATCGATGAAGGATAAGTATTAATATTTTATTTCAGTTTTATTATGCGTTTGATTTATGATTATGGTTTATGTTGATTACATGTGATCTATGATTCTGGTTTATGATGATTGCATGTTATTCATGATTTTGATCTATGATGGTTGTGTTTTGAGCTAACCTGATGTGATATGTTTATGCATGATGATTTGGCCAAAGATGCTAGATTGACTTGTGGTGACAAGAAGCGAACAAAATTGCAAGTATACCTTATTGACATGCCACCAATGAAGTATGATTTGAAGTTATTTCAATTTAGTTTGAATCTAATAGATATTATGTGCTTGGCACAGGAAATCATGAACATGCCCAGTTGGGTGGTTGAAATTGATTGCAGGAATCAGCAGCAACTGATGAGCCCCAATTTTTGGTACAATTTGGGCTCATTTTGGCCTACTTTACTTGCTCAACCATTCATCTTTTATTACTTATGCATTCATTTCTTAGTATATTCATGTTGTTTGTAGGAAGAAGGGCGGGCATTATATCTATGTGGCTAATACATGGTGATTTCAAGTTTTTGTCATTAAAGAGAGCAAAATACCACGTAAATGGAGACAAGGAGATAGCAAAGGTGACGTTGCAGGTTTATAGGGAGGTTGTCTACAGTCTTAAATGACTTCCCTCGTAATTATCACCTTAACTCCGAGCCCCAACAGCTCTCCCCACCGAGCTCAAAGGCAGCCAACATGTTCTACAGGATCAGCAGTTTTGACTTCAGTTGGACAGCCAAGCCCCACGAATGAAGGAATCCAGCCTGATCATCATTATGTATAAATATGCAGGCCGTAGCCTATGTTAGAAGCTTTTTGACCTTTGGAATTATCATTGTAATCTCTGAGCACGAGTTACAAGCTCGGTGTTTGTTTTTGTAAGCCAGTTTTTGCATGACATTAGACTTTTGATTCTGAATAAAGGCAAGCAGATTTGGATTTAGTTCTGAGCTTTTAAGGGAGCTATAGCTCTCAGGTTAGGGCCCAACCTGAGAGCAATAGACCTCCTCTGTTTTGTAGTGTTATTTACCTTTCGTTCCAGCACTTTGTTTCTTTTCTTTAACATGCAATTCGAAATTACAGTCTGCTGATTTAGTTTTTATGAGATTGAGTAGGATTAGCGTATGGTTAAATTGCTTTCAGTTGCTTAGCTAGAATAAGAGGATTGTAATCTACTGGATCTCCAAGAAAAAGGTTGAGAGAGACCCCACTGCCATCTCTGTTTGGAGATTGGGGTGCAGTCTACACCAACCACCAAAAAACGCAGTTCTTTACTTTATGCATGCTGCAACACAGTCACGTTCATGATAGATCTTTCCACGCACTTCAATCTTGAGACATACCTCTTCATCTTAACTTCATGCACAACTTCTCTTCACGGTTTATATTGCTATTCACTGAGTTCATAGCACAGGTAGCATAGGATAATGAGTTCTCGTTTTTTATGACAGTCATAAGCAATTTGTTTTATTTACACTGCTCCACATCATTCCATTTCCTTCTTCTTCATCTTGACCACGCCTAAAGCCACATCCTTGACCTCTGCTCAGCTCGGTTATCTTCCAAACTCTTCCATTCCTCACGTAACTTCATTTTCTTGACCTTTCGTTGTTCTAGCCCTCCATCCACCAACCAACTTCGTGCACTCTTTCTCCATCCTATTTCTCTACCCCTGAGCCATCATCAGCTTCATCTCCATCCTACATACCCCCCCATACCATTCCATCACTGCACCATCACCCAAAACACCCACGGTAGGATATCCTGTAGAAATTCATAGACTTCCTGTAGGATTCCTGAGTTTCCTGTAGAATCCCCTGCAGACATCCTGTAGGAGGCCACTCACTCGGTTGCTGAGCTTCTGAACGTGAGGAGCTTCTGTGGGATGATGCTAGAGATCCCCTGGGACCTCTCCTAGCCTCCCTGACCTTTCCCAAGCTTTCCTTCCCTTTGCACCACCTCTGCACAACCAAACCCTAATAAGAACAAAATCACAATCACTCCAACCATTCAAGAAAAAACATAAAAACAATGTTCTCTTTAATGAAAGTAGTTTGAGTTCATGCATTCCACATCACTAGAAGTAATGGCATCATTTTTAGACATTTGCACTCTCGCTATTGCATCATAGAGGTTAAACTAGTCAGATTAGGGTTTCCTAGGGTTTCCATGCTTTGGTTTGCTTTCAGTTCATTTTTGCCAAGTAGATTAGTTTTCTTTGAGATAGCTTTCGTCCATCATTTAGCAAGCTTCTTCTGAGAGCATATAGAAGTTGGCTTGAGCCCTAGCGAACTTGTGCCAGCTGACCAAGTGACAACTGCGACAAGAGCTAGTACTTGTGCATACAGCACCGTCGCTTCCAAGTTTGTACGAACTACCGGGTTGATAAAATGAGAGACAGGAAGCCCCAGGAGTTGTAGCATTATTGCTACAATACTGGAGCTCACCAGCAACAGTGAAAGAAATTGGAACATGCAACAATATGTCGGTAAAGCACTTCAGGAGCAGGGTCATTGTGGGACACTGGTACCAAATAGTGTTCACTGATTTCCATGAGCATTTTATGACTTGTATGATAGTTTTAAGGCAAAGATATGCCTTGGTTTTTGTATCTTCTGATGCAAGGAAACCTTGCCACGATATGGACTGCTCGAGATGGGGGTCCCAGTGGAACTTTGAAGGTGTGTGATTGCACAGAAGGGGGTGACCGGACTGATCGAGGGACTATGTAGCAGAGAAGGGAAGGTCAGGAATGGATTTGTTTCGGTCATTAGCATTTTCAAATGGAACCAAATGCACATTAGGAGTGCGCCCTTGAATATTGAGTTGGTAACTTTTCACTTAGAGGACAAGTGTAGCAGGATTATAGTGTTGGACATTAGATGAAAATTTGACCTTGCAGTGGATTATGGACTTCCTAGGAAGAAGGTGAATCCTAGTATTACTTTGAGGGTGGAGATGTGAGCCTTTGGGTTCTCCTGTTACGGATGTAGGCATCGTATCCTTTTATTTTTTGGTTGCGAAAATGTGCATGTGTATTACTGTAAATACTTTATCAATCTGGATTTATAAAGCTCCATAGACAGTATTATTATTTTCTAGGTGAAGCAAATGTGCATGAGTAGATGTGGTTATTATTGTAAATATCAAATGAGTTGTGTTATAAAGCTCCAGTAAACGGTATGTTTCTCATGCTTTAGCAGATGGTCATTATAAATACTGCAACGAGCTATGTTATAAAGCTCCATGGGCAGTATATTTTGTTTTTAGCAGTCTTGTTGGTTATAGGTGTCATTGAACACTGAGGACAATGTCCCCTAAGGGGGAGGGTTCTGTAATAGCCCTGGTTAAAAATTCATGTAAAAATATATAAGAGCACGGTTGATGGGGCACGTATTCCAAGCTTAATGGTGGGAAAATACATCCTAGTGGGTGTTCATTTCAGTTATTATGGCTAGGGAAATTGGAAAAGGCAATGGAAAAGGCTTTGGAAAGGCATGAGAAATTTATTGGAATTTTATTTATGAAAATAATGGAAATTAGGAGAAAAGGAAGGTGAAAGGTCGCAAGTTGTATGTGAGGTGGAAATTGAAGGAAAATAATGGAAAATGAAGAAAATAGAGGCCTCATTAATAAAAAGGCTTCTAAGGATCAGTGGGTAGGCTTGGTTAGCGTGAGTTTGGTCAGTTCATTTTTGGAGCTCTCATTATATTTTCTCTCTCATGCTCTTGGACACTTATATTTTTCTTGGAGCACTATTGGAGCGTGGCATACTTGGAGTTTTGGGGCAAGATGGCAAAGGAAGAGCAGGAAAGTGCAAGA
Organism: Pinus tabuliformis; assembly: GCA_031772625.1. NCBI lineage: Eukaryota > Viridiplantae > Streptophyta > Pinopsida > Pinales > Pinaceae > Pinus > Pinus tabuliformis. The sequence goes on from CM062809.1 coordinate 646,137,025, forward strand.
GGACATCAAGATCAGCAGCTACAATGAGTTTTTCTTGCAGGTACCGAGTTCCATGTATGTTTCCCTCACTAGTTTTGGCATGCATGATGCATGCATGTGGTTTATTGGTCAATAAATGTCATTGGCATGGAGGATTGCCTAGATTAACAGTGGATTTGCCTAGTTTTTCCATGTCCTGGATAGTCATGGTGTTGTGGGTTTATTTCATTGTTTTTCTAGTTGGCTCTCATGTTTATGTTAGCTTGGGTTGAGTTATTAGTTCTTGGAAGATTTGGTTGGACAAACACTCTCGAAGCCCCGTAATGGCTTGGGTTGAGTTATTTGTCCTCGAAGCCTTGGTTGAAAAAACGCTCTAGAATCCCTGTAACAGCTTGGGTTGAGTTACTAGTCCTCGAAGCCTTAGTTGGACAAACGCTCTGGAAGCCTTTGGTGGGTTGGGTTACTAGCCCTAGAAGCCCTGGTTGGAAAAACACTCTGGAGCTCGGCAGCAACAATGAGTTGAGTTACTAGTCTTGGAGGTTGGGTTCGAACAAATGCTCTAGAGCCCTGGAAGTCGGGTTGGAACAAACGCTCTAGAGCCCTAGAAGGCTTGGGGAGACACTAATCTGATGATGGTTTGTGATGTCCGGTCATGAGTTGGAATCACTATTTGATGGGTTGAGGTGGTTTGGCCTCCGGAAGCCCTGGATGGTTTTGGATTTATGTGTTCTATGACATCCCACATTCAGGCTTGGAAAATGGCACAGGGATGAATGCTTGAAGAGAGATTTGGCTCAGTCATTCTACAGTGAAGTGGAATGTGGTAGTCTCATATTGGGTTGGCTTTTGCATCATTAATATGAGGTTATTTCTCCTTGTTATCTCATGAGTATTATATTGGTTTATATGTGGATTATATAGCTATTGTATCCTTGGTATTTCTGTTGTTATTATGTTGGTCATGAATATGTATTATGACAATGGCTATGTATGGTTCTCGTCATGTTTTTACTTGTAATTGAATGAAAAATGCATCTATGGCCTAATGGATGAAACTGTCGCTAAAGTGATAAGGAAACAATGCCTCATAACGAATCTCAGATAAGTATGAGACCCCTATGCTTAGATCTATTATTCAGACCTATAGACTGCATTCATGCCAAGTGTTTGACAAAATGTTAGTCTTGGTTGGGGATGGTTTGTCTTAGCCTTGGAGTTAGTTTTTGGTTTATTAGTCTTGGCATTATCTATTTAATGGATTTCAAAAGTTACAGCAGGTTCTAGGCAGTAGCCGGAATTCTAGGCTTGAAAATTGCCTTAACTTCCCCGGACTCTGGCACAGGTCTGTTGGAAATAGCCCCTTGATGCATGCATGCAGGCTTGTGGGAGCATCTAGAGCTCTCTGGATGCTAGCATGTCCATAACATGGGAGCATCCAGAGGTTTAGTAGCCTAAAAACTCAGTGGGACCCAAGGGCTAGTTAGCAGAAAGGTTGGGATGGTTCATAGGGGTCCTATTATTGATGTTGAAGGTCTGTATGGTGTGTTTCTATCGGTTCCACTTCCTTAAGGTCACCTAGAAGGTTGAATCATATCATAATAGCCTCTCATCACAAGTTTACCTGGGTTGGTTGATTACTTGGGTAGATGTGGGAAGAGAGTGTTACAGTAAGTACATAAACAACTTCAGTATCCAGCATCAAACATATGTTTAGTACTTTTCCCAACACCTCATAACTTCCACCATCATAAATCATACAAGCATATAGATATCTCTGCAGATCTTCTTTGCCTTCTCCATCTTTCACAAACCATGCAAATTGTGTACGCTTCACTTCTTTTGATTTCTTCCAATAAAAAACCAACTTATTTTCCTTTGAGGAGCCACTTGTTATATTTTTCGTAATTATCTTAGGTCGGTTTCGTTCAGCAGTATTTTTTGAGGGTCCACCTCTAGCTCTACATGATATATCTGTTTTCTTTGGTCCAAAAAGATTCACATAAACCTTCCTTGATGTACCTTGCCAACGCGCCCGGTCGTGGGCATGCCTGCCAGCGGCACAGCAAGCATAGCCCTATGCCTTGCACGGGCACGCCCGACCATGGGTGTGCCCTCCCACGACACAATGGTCATGTTTGGTACACCTGTTGTGCCATGAGAGGGCATGCCCATGGGCAGGCCCATCGCGCCCATCAACGATATAGTTGCCCCCTATCTGCCATGGGGGCGTCGGGAAAGTTTGGCCCATGTGAATTCTTTTTTTTAAACAGAATCTATATTTCGTTAACTAAATGTTAAAAAAAAATTAATGTAATGGGTTTTTTGTCTAGTATCCTGCATGAACATAACAACCCAGCTGACACGTAACCACTAGTAAACCTATGGGAGTTTTAAGACGTGCACTCAGTGATATTTGAACGCAACTCTACCTAGTTTCAAATTTTTCCTAAATTTTGAATTAATAAATTGAGTTGCTCATAATACAAAGAAATTGTTTTTTTTTAAATGATTTGTCGGCATATAAAAAACTATTTTCCTGAAAATTCCTCGTTGGATGGTTGAAGTAAAAAGGAAACTAACTTTTGAAATGTGATAGTCTCTCATTGAAATTGTTTTCGATCACAATGTCGCAGCTCCACAAAATCGCTCCAAGCATTCTAACAAAATATCGAGTCGAAGTAAAGGGGAAACTAACCTTTGAAATGTGATAGTCTTTCATTAAAAGTTTTTTCAATCACAATGTCGCAACTCCACAAAATCGCTCCAAGCATTTTAACAAAATATCGAGAAGCCTTGATGTGATGTGAAAAATAGTGATAACGAAATTTATTAAATTATGGAATTATTTTATCGCTTCTTGAAAGTGGTATCAAAAATAAAATTATAAAAAACTTAATATATAGTTAATATTATGACGATACAATAATTTATGTTACATGTGGGATAAAAGACATAATAAAAAATAAAAATAAAAATCAATTGTCTAGTAAATGTTATATAATTTAAATAAAAGATTTAGTTTAATTTTAAGAATGTATAAAATGATTTTTTTTAGAATTTTTTTTTGGAAATTAGAGTCTAAATTTTCAAGAGAAAATTTTAGTAGAAATTTTTCAATAAATTGTAAAAGAAAAATTTGGAGGGAAATACTTCAAACGAAATTTTTGGAGGGAAAATTTTCAGCGAAAATTTTTGGAGGGAAATTTTCATTCTGTAAGCTATATATTATCATTAGGGGAGAGTGCATTTGTATCATTTAACCTCTTATGTTTGAAGTTCATGGATTCTCCTGATAGTTAAGTTTTTCTTTGTGAATCATCAACATCTTCGTCGCGTAACAACTCTATTGATATTGATGAATATAATGAAAATTCCTTCACTGTGAATAGAGAGTCAAATCTTCCACTTAGTCTTAATCCTAAGGACTATGAGAACAACACTGACGAAGGGAAAGATGAAGAATTTCAAATAAATAGAGTCACATTTTCCACTGTCCTAATCCTATGGACTATGAGAGCAGCAGTGATGAAGCCTAGGATCAAGAATTTCCAATATATTGAGAGTCACATTTTCCACTTAGTCCTAATCCTAAGGACTATGAGAGCAGTAGTGATGAAGGGAAGGATGAAGAATTTACAGTAAATAGAGAGTCACGTTTTCCACTTTGTCTTAACCCTAAGGACTATGAAAGTGCTAGTGATGAAGGATAGGATGAAGAATTTTCAATATATAGAGGAGTCACATTTTCCACTTAGTCATAATCCTAAGGACTATGAGAGCAGTAGTTATGAAGGGAAGGATGAAGAATTTCTAGTAAATAAAGAGTCACATTTCCCACGTTGTCTTAATCCTAAGGACTATGGGAGCAGCATTGAGCAAGCACGGGATGAATAATATCCATTAAATAGAGAGTCAAATTTTTCACTTAGTCCTAATTCCAAGGACTATGAAGGTAGCACTGACAAAGGGAAAGATGAAGATGTTGAAGAATATCCTCCAAGTCAATATTTCAAAAGCACAAATGGTGGTAGTGAAAAATTTCCTACAATAGAGGAAATGAATATTTTTCAAACAATGATGGTGATGAATTTCCTATGTTCAAAATGATCATAGTGAGGATAATATTCCTCCTAATGATGATGGAAATGCTTATACAGATGATTATGAAATGAAGGAGACATTGCCAACAAATATTGTATCTAGGAGTAAGAGTATACCTTTTCGTATCAATCCAAGATGTTTTAGCTATACAAGGGGTAGAGCATAATATCTCACGAGAAAAAGTTTTATCAGTTATCTCATTTCAAGTAGATGTTGTTAAAGGGATTGCCTCAAACATATGGATTTAAAGTTTGCATTAGAGAAAAGGAAGAGATATTTTTCAATGAATAAAAGCATGCAAATTTCATATATAATGGGGTGCATGCAATCTACATTGTCAGGTTATGATTACCATATTGGGCCTTTATTTATCTGTAGAAAGGTTTTCAAAATGTTTCATTCAATTGCTAATTTTCATTTGTCAAGAATAGAAGAAAATTTGGGAAAAAATCCCACATTTTATTAAGAAGTACATCATAAACGAGAGTTTGGGCTTGTTACCTCCCAAACTCGTAGTGATCCTAGGCAGGAATCCTAAAGGGAAAATTGCTAGGTCAAGGGAAACAATGGAGCAATAGCCCACTATCACCTCAGCTAAAGCTCCCTAATCTTTACGGACTTTCATCGATGGGAGGAGACCTGGTATGATAAGGATCACAAACATGAATAAATCAAAGATAGGATGAAGGGTGATCTTAGAAGCCTATTCATAAGAGAGGCTCAAGATTGTGGCTTGTTTGTCTTGGAAGACAATATGGAAGGCTCTCTATAAAGGGCTTGGGGAGAATTTCAATGGTTAATTTTCAAGTATGTGTCTAATAAAGGAGATCCCTAAGCCCTGGAATTCTTGTGAAAACTTGGGTTTTAGGTGATCTTTGAAGAAGTAACCTTGATAATGCATGGGACCACACAGGACCAAGTGGACCTGAGGTTAGGTCAAGAGGATAGGATTTAGAAACCAATGAATTTTCAATGAAAGGCAATGCAAGGATCCCAGTGAGGTTTCTAGCCTAAGGGAAACCAAAGTCAATAATTGGTCTTCAAGCTAGGGCTTGCGATATCTCAAGATCTCGCCGTCAGAATCTCATGAAATCTAGAGGGCTTCTTGAGGACACACCAGCGCAATTGTGGACCAAAAATAAGTATTTGGATGGATAGAATGTGAGATAATTGATGCCCTATGTGATCTATGCAGGTTAGACCTCGAAAAATAGGGGAAGGTGAAACAAATAAGCTTTAAAGTGATCACCAAAGGAGGACCAGTGCTTTTTCCTTCATGAAATATGGATTCATGGAATATTTAGAGTTTGGATTGATTTCAACTTGTCAAGGAGGCCTAAAAGACAACTTTGTTGGGCATTAGAGCTTAATGGAAGTAGCTTCAAGGTCATTTATACTTCGTTCAACAATATATCGTGACTTTTCAAGACAAGGATCTCTCTAGGAACATTCAATCATTCAAACATGGCTCAATCATGATACAACACTATTTATAGATTTAATTTTCACAATTTCGTTCCAAGAAAATTAGCGAATTAACCATACAATAGCAAAAATCTCAATATCATGAATGCAGCAAAATAAAGATTCAAAATAACATTAACATAGTATTTACATGTAAGAAGAATATATCCAATCACCAATAGGTTCCAATCATAGAAGCTCCAAGACAAATAAGAATAACCAAACATTGAAATTCATCCATTCATCCAAAAAGTCTCATCCTCAAAAGATAGTGAAAATCTCACAAGAAGATATGATCCAATCTAAGTAATGATGTTGAAATGGATTCAAATCACTTGTATTTATACACTTCTAATGAGTTTGATTTAGCTAATTAGGCCTATATTAGCCCCTATAATAAAATAATGTGCAAAATAACTAACTTTTGGTAACAATCCCACCAAACTAGCTCATAAACAAAAGAATAAGCCTCTCAATAGGTTGAATAATGACTAGTATATGTCGTTGGGCCTTGGAGGAGGCCTAATGGAGTCCATATGAGCCATAATGTGTAGTTGAACTCCCAAAAACAGTGGACAAAGGGTTGGCCCCATGTAATAACCTGTGGTGCTGCATATGACATGTGGGGGCACACAAGTGTCCGAATGGGTCTCCAAACAAAACAAAGATGCTTGTAGATTGCTTGCAAGGACTAGGATGATGGTGTAGGTGATTCCACATCACCATGCAAGTCCTGGATCATCTTCCTAGTGTATCGTGAAACTCTAGGGCCAGCTAGACATGATGAATCAGGTGCATCTTCTTCGTCCAATAAGTGAACCATGAGCAATATGTGAATGGTTGTGGGGATCCATGGGTTTTTGTTTGTTGTTGTGGAGACCCATGGATATCTACACACACCCTACAAGTTCCAATGTATCCCTATGGGTTCAAGACCCCGTCTAGGGAGACCAAATCGAAATGGAAACCACCTGCAACCATGCATAAGATCCAATGTGTCCCTGTGCCTTCCAGCACACCAAGTCATTAAAGAAATCAAGTAAAAAAAGATTATAAACCATGGATAACAAGTGAGAACTTCATAATGGAATTCCCTTCCATAGTGGGCTTTGGCATGTGCTAATGTCTCCCAACTCCATCTAGGGTTAATCAGGCATCCTATTAGGTGGTTTCTACCTCTAAAGAGGGTGCTATGTCTGTGGTACATCCTTCAAATGATGGTGGCATGTGGAATAATGATGGAATGGAGTAGGAAATGAAAGGGCGCAACCTGGATCACATGACATGTTACAAGGGTAACTAGTAAAATGGAAGCCCACACTTGGGTAAATAATGTGTAGGAGGGACAATCGTGGTGCATGAGTTACCATGGCCTTGATTTTTCTAACCTTCGTCATATGCCTCTTCCCTTTTATGATTTTCTTTGGTTAACTGCTTGGAACTCTAGGTAATGAGAGCATGATGTGTAAATTATAGCAGTGGATGCCCCCTTATAAGGTGGGGCAGTTCATCACTCATCGGGGGTTATGACAATCATGGGTTCATAGATGACAAAGGAGCCTCATTAAGGGCCATGTAGGAACCAAGGTGACGACCATGGAATGGGGTAGAGCTCATGTCATTGTTTTTTCCCACGTGTTAAATGCTTTTGTCCAGACCATGTTTTGCATTTTGTGGTACAATTTCATGTTGAATATTGCAAATTATGTTTTTTCTTTTTCTTTTAGCTACGTCAACCTCTGGGCATCATTCCTGGCCCGACCCAAGATGTGGGGCAAGGGGAGGGTGTGGCTGATCCTATGTGGACCTAGTGGAGGAATGTTGACCCAAGTGGGATGAGAGATGATTGGGGGTGTAATGAACAAAAGGAAAGTAATATATGTGAATCAGGGAGTGGGACCATGCAACCAAAGTTTGGGTTTCCCATGCAGTACCATCCCTAAAACTAATAGGTCAGTAAAAGAGACCCCATGGGACTAGGGTGCAAGGTTAACATCCCAAAAAATACCTAGGGGACAAGAGCACAAACCTAGACCACTCTTTCCACTGAATCGCCCTATTAATCCATGCCCAAAGTTTCCATGAAAACTAAACTAGAATACTCAATTACCAAATAAAAGGGCATACCTTTAGGTTTGGGAGTTCCACCTTCAAAAATACGATCATGACAGATGGGTGAGGGACCACATGGTTGGCTCAGGTGGCAGAGAAATGACATATCAAGCTAGTTGGTGTTTGCACGGGGTTGTTGGCTATCGGCTAAGGACCATCATGGAGAAAGTTTTTATCCTAGGGATATCACCCACAAAATGGTGGGTAACATCTGGCTCCAACTGGAACATGATCTCTCAGGGAAAAGTGGGTGAGGCTACTTGAACGGGAGGTCATGAAAACACCAACGATATCTTGGTCACCGTATACTTGTTACCTGCATATGTCAAAGATTAAACCCACATGCCAACATGTTTTTATGGTGTCTTATGATCACCCATGCTTAGTGTTAGGCCTTACAATAAACAAAAAATAAAACATGCAATTTTAATCTAATGCAACTAATCTACCATGAGAAATATCATATGTCGATAGTTTTAATGCAATAATCAACTTGCAATGCATCCTACCCTAACATGCATATAATAAAGCTAATATTAAGTGTAATCATAAATCCAATGCAAACAACATATCATCAAATCAATATAAATATGTTTGCCTATATGATTACTCATGCAACAAATCCCAAAGTGAATGTAAACCCAAAAACATGAAGGATGGAGTGGGTGGGAGGTGGGAAAACATGATCTCCATCTGATGCAAAAGGAAACCCTACAAGAAGGGGAATAGGTCGATCTAGAAGTGTGGGGATTTCCCTCCTAGTACACAATGATGGAATGAAAGATAACTCTAAATAACTCTCTATCACAATCATTTCTTATAATATTACGCTTTGTAGATTCCACAAAGTTGTGATGAGAGGGGAAAAAAGGGTGAGGGACAGAAGGGATGCAAGAAATATGTTTCTCATGGTGATGATCACATTGAAGAGGGAAGATTGTGGAGTGATCATAATCATGAGGATGTATCAAAGGAGATAGAGTATAGTCAATGAGGGGTTCTTCCTTGACACTATACTCATAAGAGGGAAAGGACTCATGGTCACTCGAGATCATTTGAAAAGGGGCAAGGGAATCACTTGTGGAAGACTTGAAGTGATGAAATGTTATTCGAATAGGTGAATGAGTAAAGAAAGAAGGCATTTGCAGTTATACATTAACCAAGAAAAGAATATAACTAATAGGAAAACTGAATGCAAACACACAAGTAATAACACAGGATTTACGTGGTAAAACCCTGACAGAGTGTCAAGGAAACATCCACGGGGCAAGGTATTGGAATCTCTATTCAATCAATAAATGATTCTCCATACAATAATTCGGGCATTCATCAGTTTTATATGGGTCTCCTCAGTTACATAACCAATGTTTCGGTATAAAACTAACTTGTTACATTTTACTCAAATTTACATAATTAGTTGTCAAACTTCCAACAAAATCCACCTTGACAACAATTTTCCTAATCCCTTGCCCATGCCCATTCATCATATTTTCTGCAAGCCAAGAGAAGCTAAACACCATCACAGCTTCTCTACTGTAACTGGCTTTGTGAATATGTCTGCACAATTCTCTCACGTATGGACCTTTTGAAGAGCTATTTTTCTGCCATCGATCACATGTCTCAGAAAATTATACCTTACATCAATGTGCTTGGTTCTGCTGTGATAAGCAAGATTTGTAGTCAAATGAATAGCACTTTGACTATCACAAAGTACATTCACTTTCTCCTGCATCCTTCCAATCTCATCAAGCAGACCCTTAAACCAGATTGCTTCTTTACTGGCATCTGAAGAAGCTATATATTCTACTTCGGTAGTGGACAATGCAACTGCATCTTGAAGCTTTGACATCCAACTAATTGCTCTACCTGCAAGAGTAAAGACATAACCTATAGTAGATCTTCTTTTGTCCAAATCACCTGTATAATCAGCATCTATATATCAGCAGATTGATCCTTCACTACCACTAAAGATGATGCAATGGTCACTTGTGCCTCCTAGATATCGAAGAACCCATTTCATTGCTCGCCAATGTTCTTCACCTGGATTTTCCATGAACTAGCTGACAACTCCAACTGCATGTGAAATGTCAGGTCTTGTAGATGCCATCGCATACATTAAGTTGCCACAACATTTGCATATGGTACATAAGACATATACTACTTTTCTTCATCCGTTCTAGGACTCAAAACCGAAGAAAGCTTAAAATGGGAAGCTAATGGAACATTAATAGCTTTCAAATTGTTCATACAAAACTTTTCAAGTACTTTCTCCACACACTTCTGCTGTGATAACCGAAGCTTACCATTTTTCTTGTCTCTATGTATCTCCATGCCCAATATATGTTTTTTTGCTCCAAGATCATTCATATCAAACGTCCTAGAAAGTTGAGCCCTTAACCTGTTGATCTCTTCCATAATTTTGCTTGCAATAAGCATATCGTCAACATACAAAGCTAAGATAATGAATATGCCATTGAAACTTTTGAAGTATACACAATGATCATACTCACTTCTAATAAAGTTCTAGCTTACCATGAAGGAATCAAACTTCATGTACCATTGTCTGGGAGACTGCCTCAGACCATACAATGATTTCCTGAGCTTGCAAACTAATCTTTTGTTGTGACCTTGTACAAAACCTTCTGGTTGTTCCATATATATCTCTTCATTCAAATCACCATGTATAAAAGTTGTTTTAACATCTAACTGTTCTAACTCAAGGTTAAGTAATGTAGTTAGTGCCAACACAGTATGAATAGAAACAAGTTTTACAACTGGTGAAAAAATCTCACGAAACTCTATACTTTCAAACTGAGAATACCCTTTTGCTACCAATATCACCTTATACCTTTCGATGCTACCATTAACATTCCATTTCAGTTTGAAGACCCATTTGCATCCAACAACACTTCTCCCTTCAAGAAGTTCTACAAGATCCCAGGTATTGTTCTTGGCTAAGGAATCCATTTCTTCTTCCATATTCGTTTTCCATTTTTCGCTATCTGTATCATCTACTTCTTCCCGATAACAAGAAGGTTCCCCATCTTCATTAATCAAATAAAAAGATGAAGCAAAATCTTCATTCCTTTTGGGAGTTTTTCTTTCCATTATAAACCTTCTTAGAGTGACTCGCTGCTGAACTGGTTCAGAAACTTCAATAGCTTCCTTTGTATATTCAACACCTTTCTCTCCAGAAGTCTCTTCTTCCTTTTGACTATCACCGAAAGGTCTAGCCTCCAACTGAACTTGTTGATTTGGCAACACCTGTTCCTATTCAATTCTTTCAACATTTGATTTTAAAAGAGAAGATTCTTCAAATGTTACATCTCTACTAATGACTATCTTCCGCAATGTAGGATCCCACAACCTATATCCTTTCACTGCATAGTCATACCCAACAAAGACATGACATTTTGATTTTGGATCTAATTTTGAACTCTGATTTTTAGGAATAAGAGAATAAGAATCACAACCAAATATCCTTAAATGTGAATAATCACAAGACTGACCTGTCCAAACTTCTTCAGGAATTTTACAATTAATTACTACTAAAGGTGATCTGTTAACTAAATAACAAGCAGTGGATACTGCTTCTGCCCACAACTCCTTTTGCAAGTTAGCATTGCTAATCATGTTTTTGGCTCTTTCCATAAGAGTTTGATTCATACGTTCAGCAACACCATTTTGCTGAGGAGTATAAATAGCAGTTTTGTGTCTAATAATTCCCTCATCCTTACAACATTGTTCAAATTCTATTGAAGTGAATTCACCACCATTGTCAGTTCTTAAACATTTAATTGATTTTCCTGTTCTTTTCTCTATTGTTGCTTTAAATTGTTTAAAGACATTGAATATGTCAGCTTTCTTTTTTAGCATAAAGACCCAAGATTTACAGGAGAAATCATTAATAAACTTTAAAAAATATAGAGCACCTCCATATGATACAACAGGGGACGGTTCCCACAAATCAGAATGAATATAGTCTAAAATATCTTTACTATTATGTGTTAGACACCTAATCCTCAATGGGTTAGTGTGGAAGCCAAATAAACAAAAGGAGTCCAAGAGACCTTGGGATGTGGAACCCAATGGTCACAATATGTACTATAAATGTATATCACTTGTTAATAAAAATTGATTCTCATGTTTTATCTTTCAGATTATTCTTGTTGCCCATGTGTGTTTAACATGGTATCAGAGCGGGCGAATTCCTGCCCTGCTCAAGTGTGAGCCACTATGTCTGTGTGGCCTTTCTTTGCGTGTCATTCTGGTCGCTGCTCATGATATGTGGGATGTATACATTGAATTGTGTTGGACGCTGTGAATTTGGTTGAAAACATTGAAAGCTTAGACACTGCATTCATTTTAGTCAGCTACATTGAGTTCTGTATGCTGGTGTTTGAAGCGTTACTCAGAATAAAGCGATGAAATAATGAATTGCAAGATTTGTTCTTATAAAATTGATTTGGAATAAAATCTCAAGACCCCAAAACGTTGTTTTTGAGTTTCCTTTTGTATTAAAAAGTTGTCTGCCACTTTGCAGTGCTATGGAGGATTTAAAATTTGGGTCTTTGCTACCTTGAAATGGTTTATTTATTACTGCTGCAAACTGTATGCATGTGTCCTTGCTGAGAGACCCATCGTTGAAACCTCAGGCTTCCCATATAATACGCTGCCCATCTGACAGAATTAAATTTCTAATATATATGCTACTCCTTGCTCTAATACACAACCAGCTCTCATATAATCTGTGGTATCTGTCATATACGTTTTATTCTCTTTGAAATGGTCCACCCTCCAAACCGTTATGCTTGGTGATATCGCTGGTCCGACTTCCTGGCATGGAATTTCTGGTGGTATGACTTTGTTCCTCTGCCATCTTTTCATGTCAGACAACTACCCTACCCACTGTCCGCTATCATAACAGTTACATTGTCAGTCTCCTCTAGTTTCAGAAAATGTCAGCGCGAACGTTCCTGGTATCATTTGTCTCTCTGCCTGCCTAATGCCTGGATCTCTGCCCATATACTCTGTCGATTCTCTGCCCTATAATCAATCATAATTCATCTGCTATACAAAGGGACCGTTACAAGCCTTCGATTACTAACAGTGCCTGGAATCACTCTCGTTTGAATGACTGTGCATTGAATGTCGTCAAGCCACTGAAGCAATCTTGAATATCCCACATTTGGTGAGTGTTATGAGTATGGTGTTGATGCATTAGCCTTATTGTCTACTATGTATCATATTCCAAAAATACGTCTTCCACCACCGTTCGTAGAAGTCGAACTCATGGGAAGGAGCCGAATCCCATTGAAATTTCAGGAGTCCGAATGTTCTTTCTTATGCCTAAAGAGAGTCGTGTTCAACAAAACCTAGCCGCTGTTCTTTCTTAGAGATTAGAGGCCAAGTTAATATCAAAAGAAGTAGTTTGAACACCAGGGCCAAATTGTTCTAAGCGTTGTCAATAGATTCATGGGTTGTATTCATATGGCTGGAGGTATGGAACGTGAAGTTTTTTGTCAATGATGCCCCAACTATTTGATGTTGACTGAGTGAACTTCCTAACTGAAGGTCGAACCTTGTGGGAAGAGCTGTATTCCTTTGCTCTGGGAGGCTGAGAGCCTTGCTCTATCACCTGAACATATTGGGGAGAAGGTCGCATTATTTTTGGAACATCAATGACTATCACAAATGTTGAACTGATTGCACCCTATCGAAAGAGCTAAATACTTGTTTAAAGGCTGCTAAATCAATGTTATAAAAACTCATGTATCACTGGGCTGCGTGTTACTTGAAGTTTGGAGCGTATAGACTGTAGGATGTGAAATATTGTCACAAGCAGAGCCACAGGACATTTAGGGATACTTCCAGAAATTTCTGGTGCCAGAGAAGGGACGCCATTTTTAGAAGGCCGAGGATAAGTCGCGAAATTGCCATACGCTAGGATGTTGGGCTGAGGAAAGCCATTCCTTTAAGCCGAAATTTATTATTCGAGTAAGCCAGGTGCTGATTGTAGTCATCCTCATTTGGGCAGATCAAGTTTTGAGACGGGTTTCTCTATGCATGGCTTGATGGACAAGTTCCCTTGTACATGGTTCGATGGTTTGATTGGAGAAATGTCTAAATTGAGGGTGTAAGGGTCTTAATCCACTGAAACCTGCTGCCACATATGAATGCTTGCTAAAATTCTAAATAAATTATGTGTACGTTGTCGCTTTCAAAGACTAGATGCCTGTAGTGTGATTGTTGGAGATCAAATACTTCACTGGTATAAGAATTGTTGCTATCGTCCTGTAATGAGTGATGCAACTATGCATTTAATTCCTGAAGCAATAATCTTCTTGAACGAATTTATTATTTTCTGGGCAAGTCAATTTGCTTAATCCAGAGACAACATTCGATTATAGTTGGAGGCTGACTTAGTATTGTCAGAGATCATTGGGATTGCACAAATCTGGGTGTGAATTCCTCTGCTAATTTCAGAAAGGTTGGGTTGCTGGACGTGCATCTTCAACCGTGGCTGTAGTAGGCATTGTAAAGCAGAGGTGAGGAGGTTGCTTTTATTAGTCTTTCCCAAAATGTATGCACTGCGTATGATGCGTTCAAGGAGGTTGCTTATGGTATGACAGTGTATGGTGTGAAAACGGTGATGATTCGAATAGAGATCAAAGAAATCACAAATGTCGCTTTGTCCATTTCCATTTCTTTGGCATAACTATATTCCGTGATTGCAAGTAATGTGACAACAACTTTTCATTCCATGTGGGCCATGAAAAATGGTTTTAAATGCATCCCTTCCCGATGAAGAAATGGAAGCGTGAGAGGTTTTGAATCCAAAGTTCAAAGCATTGTTCCTTTTCTATTTTTGTCAGGTTTTATATATTAAGAAATTTGCCTCTTAAAATCTTGTGGTTGCTCCTCATTCTAGCATATGCGTTGGTCATTTTTCTTGTCGATTCATGCTCCTTATATGGCGTTGATTACTTTATGTTATTTCAAATGTGTTGGAATATGAAGCTTATATAACCAAACACAACTGAAATCGAGAGCCATCACTATTTTTGAAGACAATTGCAATCTGTTGTAAAATCCAATTGTATTGACATATTGCAAGTGAGTGTTGATTTTTCTCTACAAGTTCATAGTTGTGATCAGTGTAATTTTGACAATGAATAAAATAACCAGAATTGGTGAAGTATTGGAGTTCTTAAAAACTCTGATACATTCCTCTGATCATGGTACAGTAAGAATAAGCAAAGCTTCTCTTGTTGACATTAGAACCTGTTTGCATAATGTACAAGAGAATATTGAGTTTTTGCAGCTTGAGACAAAGCTATAGCAGGAAGAATTACAGCAGTGGAGTCATCATTCTGAACCTGTTTTTGTTCAGAATATTGAAACAAACTCCCATAAACAGCAAGACAATAATGTTACATTTCATTCAGATTTAGTACCTCATAAAGCAGTAGTTATACATGCAGATGCAGAAACTCAGTCTGCACCTCCGAAGCCCATCATCAGACCTTGGGAACAGCTTGTCCACAACAAGCACAGAACTGGTCTTGGATATGACAAGGACTTGTCCTTTCATATTCCAGACTACTCAAAGCCCATTCAGTTTCAGAGTGTTGGATTCATTCATGACAGTTCACATCCAGCTGTTCCAGATTCTACTCCTCTTTCACAGCAACAGCAACAGCCACCACAACAGATTGTGAAATGCCAACACTGTGACCGAGTTGGCCATTTGAAAGATCATTGTTTTGATCTTCATCCATGTAAGCACTGTCATAAAACCACCCATTCTTCACACATATGCTTCAAACATCCTGCAAGAACAAATATTCATCTTGGATGGATCGCTTCTTGGCAATGGGCATCAACATCCAAGAAGATATTCCAATCACATGTCAAAACTTCTTCCAGAGTATCGAACAATCTTGCAGTTAAGTTTTCTCCATCATCTCACCTTGTATCTCACAGGGGGGAAATGATAGTCATCTACAAGCTTCAAAGCCACATCAATTGAGCCTGAGCCACAACCTGCCACACCAGTTTCAGAGTTGTAGCCAGAAACAAAGATGCCCTTGAGCATGCCTTCAGTCAGTAATCTAGGACACTTCCTCTAGCAGAAGACTTCATCTTCTTACCAGCGTTGGAAGAATTCCAGAAACAAAATTGGTGGACACTTCCTCTAGCGGAAGACTCCAACTTCTTGCCAGTTTTGGAAGAGTTCCAGGAATTGCATTAAGCATTCCAGAGTTATTGGTCATCCTTAAACCATCACAGGTTGAGACTTCCCTTTTTAGGTTGAAGTTCTCCCTTTTATGTGGGGTGATACCTCCCTTTATTGGTTGAAGTTTTCCCTTTTCAAAACAGTAGGAGCACTTCCTCTAGCAGAAGACTTCAGTTTCTTGCCAGTTTTGGAAGAGTTCCGGGAATTGCACTAAGCATTCCAGTGTTGGTGGTCATCCTTAAACCACCGCCCTTTATACCAACATTTCAAAGAGCACATTCAGCCTAGTGTTGCCATGCATTTTTGCACATTTTGTATTACAGCCCTCTTCTTGGACTCATACATAACCCTTCGGATTAAGGGGGGAATGTTGGACACCTAATCCTCAATGGGTTAGTGTGGAAGTCGAATAGACAAAAGGAGTCCAAGAGACCTTGGGATGTGGAAACCAACAGTCACAATATGTACTATAAATGTATATCACTTGTTAATAAAAATCAATTCTCATGTTTTATCTTTTAGATTATTCTTGTTGCCCATGTGTGTTTAACATTATGATTTCCAATTTTAAATCTTTGTTTACATTGTTTTCCATACACACAATGTTTACAGAAATTTAACTTCAAAGGTTTCAGATCGAGAAGAGATTTACATTCCATCAGTATATAAAGACCTTTCTCACTCGTGACCCAATTGTTGATGCCATAGACGAGTACCTGCTTCTTATTTTTCTGACGCAACTACTACTTCACTGATCTGAGTACTTCCTTTGAGTCTGTAAATATTTCCGACCTTTTCTACTTTCATAACAACTAGGTCGCCTTTAAAGACTTTCAACACGCCATTCTGACCTGTAAACTTATAACCATCTGAATCCAACACTCCCAAAGAAATCAAATTTTTCTTCAAATCAGGTACATGTCTAACACTAGTTAGTGTCACTATTTAATGTTTTAACTGTGTTATCATACATTTTAATCCTGATATTTCCCATCCCAACAGTCTGGCATGATACATTATTACCCATAAATACAGAACTACCATTTCAATTTTCATACAAGGTAAACCAATTTCTGTGTGGACACATGTGATGAGAAGCACCAGAGTCTAACAGCCAGCTTTCTAAACCCTAAGAGACATTACATTCAGGTGAAGTTCCATCTATCATACATAATTATTCCGCAGATAAAACTTCGTCTATCTTACCTGAATCGACCTGACTCGCTTCCTTCTTCAGGTTATCAGATTTTTTTCGTTTCCAATAGTTTTTCTTCAGGTGTCCAATTTTATTGTAGTGCCAACATTTTGCCTTACACTTCTTTCCCTTCGTTTTAGATCTGGAAGACCCCCTTGTTTTTTCTCCTCTTTCCTTTGACCGTCCTCCAACTATCATGGCTTCTGATGCAACTGTTTCAGTACTGGACTTCCTTCGTACTTCTTCAAACAAGAGAGCTCCCACAACTGATTCAAATTTCAAAGAATCAGCGGTACTCAAGCTGATTGAAGTTACGAAGTGGTCTCATGATCCGGGCAGAGAACATAGCAAAGTTATAGCTTTGTCTTCTTCCTAAATTTTAACTTCCATATCTCTTAATTGGCATATGAGTATTAAAAACATTCAAATGTTCTACAACTTTTGAACCCTCCTCCATTCGAAGACTGTACAGTTGTCTTTTCAGATAAATTCTATTGGTTAACGGCTTTGTCATGTAGAGTTTTTCTAGTTTCCCCATAAACCTGAAGTTGTAGTCTCTTCAACAATGTTGAAGAGAACTTCATCCGCCAAGCATAACATGATGGTACTGAGAGCTCGAGCATCCAAGTCCTCCCAGCCTGAATCAGTCATGGTTGTAGGTTTCTTAGTTTCCCTGTCCAATTCCTTGTGCAACCTTTGTTGCACCAGCAGATCCCTAACTTTCAGTTTCCAAAGAGAAAAACTGCTCTCGCTGGTGAATTTCTCCACCTCGAATTTTGCATTCGACATCTTGGCCATTTTTTTTTCTCCTAGGGTTTCAGTCTTCAGTCTTTCAACTAGGGCTTATATTTTTCCTTTCTTCAAAAAACGTTTTGTATAAAAACAAAAAATTCCCCCAAAACAACCCTTCAACAGATTTTTATTTCAAATCCTTTGTTTTCTTTCCTTCAATTTCAATGGAAAAAACCCTTTGATTTTTTTCCCTTCAATTTAAATGAATTCTTTCCTTCAATTTAAACAAATCCACCCCTTTGTTTTTCACAAATTTCTAGAAAATTTTCTCTCAAAATTTAATAGAAATTACCTAGATCCATAAGCCAGGCCTCTCGCCACACGCAGGCTCTGTTCTGGCAGCAACATTCAAAGACAGCGGCAGGCTACACCCTCCAGCACAGATTCAGAGCTCCACGACAGAGTGTCAAGGAAACATCCACGGGGCAAGGGATTGGAATCTCTATTTAATCAATAAATGATTCTCCATATAATAGTTCAGGCATTCATCAGTTTTATATGGGTCTCCTCAGTTACATAGCCGATGTTTCGGTATAAAACTAACTTTTTACATTTTACCCAAATTTACATAATTAGTTGTCAAACTTCCAACACGAAAAAAATGATAAGGAAAATGGGAGGGAGCGTTGGAAAATGTAACAAGGTTCGGTCTTCATTATTGTACTTGAGTCAAATGTAATATATTTGTTAAAAGAAAGTGAAAATATTTTTTATTATTAATTTTATTTGACTTATTAAATCATGGGTTTCATGCTTGGATCAAATGTATAGGTCAAGCCTCCACTGTAGTCTTTAGGTTATTGTCAAAATACATTTGTGAAGACCCCTCCATCCATCAAAGTCTCCTTATTGTTGAAAGAATCTCCATAAAGTCGAATTCCATAAGGAGATCACATGTCAGCCTACAAAAATAAATGAATATGCATGTCAACTCAATAATAATGACACAATTGTTCACAATGTCATGTTGGCCTATTAGAAGGAGAAACTACTATATGTGCAAGCCTAAGTAACTCACATAAAACACATATCACAAGTTTGGGATTTAGAGAGTTTTCTGTTTGTTGATCATAGAGAATTTCAGATGAATGTTTCAATGTCTTTGCATAGAGAAGTTCAGATATCATAGTGTGAAGTGTTCGGAGGACTTAAAGAAAAAGGTCTTCGTGCCATTACAGAAGAAGGATGTTTGTTGTCATCTCAGAGATGAACTTGCATTACAGTGATAATAAGATTTGGTGCTATTACAGTAACCCCAATTTGGTGCTCTCACCATAGTGATATCATCTCAGTGCTCGGTGCTTGGATTGGTTGGATTGGTTGCAGAAGTATCACAATAATACATGAACGAGCTTGGATTGGTTGCAGAAGTGATCTCTTCAAGGTCAAGTATGAGGAATATTGACTACTACATGAACAATGGAATTGAAGCATAGCAAGGTTGACTTGATGGATGGAAGTAGTCTTGTGTTTGATTTGTAAGGGTCTTGGTCGTCTCATCTTGAATCTAATGAAGGAAGAATTTGTGACTAGGTTTTCCCCTCAAGGGGGGTTTTTCCCTAGTAGCATGCCTCTATCTTGTGTTCTTCTATTTTGTTGATTGGCATTAATCTTGATGATAAGAAAAGATAATTAAGAGATATAATACTAATAATTAAAAACATCACAAGTTAATGTCATTAAGAAGGAAAATCATTTCACTGCAATCTACATCGATTTTCCAACATGGTATCAGAGCTATGGTCATGGTCAAAGGTAGTTTTGGGCTAATGAAACTCATAGAACTCACTATAGAAGCTCGGATGATCTCGGTGCTACCACAAAACGTTGGATATCTGAGTTTATTGCAGATACAATTGGTTTCAGTGCTATTACACAATGAGAAAGTTCAGACTACCTCTGACATAAAGTTTGGATATCACAGTAAGGTAGTAACATTGTTTCAATAAGAAGGGTCAATGTTAATGGTTCAGTTTGAGGTTAAGGATATTACAACAGTGAACATATCTACGCAACTATAGTGATGATTAAGAAGGATTTGATGTCTTCACAATGAATTGATGTGGCAAGTATTCGATGAAAACTCAGTGATAAGAACTCTAACTTAATGTTATTATAGTAAGATGATCTCGTAAAGAAGAATAACAGAGATAGAGCTCGGATAATATATAAAGATGTTATTTATGCCTCCACAGTTCAGTGTTATGCTCCCATGCTCTCACAGGTTGCTATTATTCTTTCACATTCGATGCTACTTCAATTCAGTGTTATCATAGTAAAGAGAACATAGTCATGTTTTGCAGATTTCTGTGGTGTGGTTTTTCAGATTCAGTACTCGGATATTCCACAGTTTTCATTTTTGCATTGTCTACGTTTCGAGTCTAGAACAAGACTCATCCTCGGGACTTGATTTACAAAGAAGTGAAGTGTTGGTTATAAATATGTTTTTAAGGAATTTTCAGGACAGCCGACTTAGTTTAATTCAATTTTAATTATTTATTGTATTTTATTTAATTATTTAATAAGTCTGATGATGTTGCGTTGATGTGTTATCCTATTATATATTATATGTCCTTAATATTCATGTTATTAAAGTCTATAAATTTATAAAATTAATCTATTTGAAATAATATTATAATTAGTTTATTATTAATTTGTTATGACTATGTTTATTATATTATTAAATAGGTTTTAAAATTTAATTGTTTTATTATAATGGTCAGTTGTTTATGGAATTAAATTAATCGATTTACAGTTGTTATATGTGAGGTTATGTATAATGTTAATTATGATTTAAATTATGGTTTGCTTTAAAAAAAATTAATTTATTAGAGATAATATTACAATTAGTTTCTTATTAATTCGTTTTGATTATGCTTAAAAATTTTATTATATTATTCAAATAGGTTTAAGATTCAATAGCTTAATTTTTATTCTCAATGGTAGGTTATCTAAGGTAATAAATGAATCCATTTTTAGTTTTTAAATGTAAGGGTATGCTGTACCAATGTTAACAATGATTGATTTAATGAAGGGTGAAGAATTTGTTATAAGAAACGAGAGCCGTCAGGTTTAAGGGAAAGGGAAGGGCTTGATGTAACAAGGGGGCTTTCTATTCACTGGGTTGAAGAATAGAGATCCAGTTTCTGCTAATTTCTAGGCCTCCATCCCTATTGAGGTTATGAGGATGTTTGATGATTTCAATTGCCTCCCGGACCTTGCGTTTAAAATAATGTTTCTCGTTGGCAATGATCTTTGTGTCTTCGAGGCATATGTGGTGGTTTGTCTTACCCGCATGCTCAGCTAAGGCTGAGGAACGAGTCCTTTCATTACGAATGTCAGCACCATGCTCTTTGAGCCTAATTTTTACCGACCTGCCTGTTTCACCTATATAGTGCTCTCCGCAAGAGCAGCTGATCATGTACAACTGACCATTATAATAAAACAAATCTTAAAACCTATTTAATAATATAATAAACATAGTCATAACAAATTAATAATAAACTAATTATAATATTATTTCAAATAGATTAATTTTATAAATTTATAGACTTTAATAACATGAATATTAAAGACATATAATATATAACAGGATAACACATCAACGCAGCATCATCAGACTTATTAAATAATTAAATAAAATACAATAAATAATTAAAATTGAATTAAACTAAGTCGGCTGTCCTGAAAATTCCTTAAAAACATATTTATAACCAACACTTCACTTCTTTGTAAATCAAGTCCTGAGGATGAGTCTTGTTCTAGACTCGAAACGTAGACAATGCAAAAATGAAAACTGTGGAATATCCGAGTACTGAATCTCGAGAACATAGTCATCATAGGACCCAAAACTCAGAAAAGATATTACAGGAGCTCAGACAGGGTGCAAGAAAGTCTCACATTAGAGAACTTTTGAGGTCTAAAATGGGCCTATTAAGAAAAATGTACAACCAAAATAAACTTTATAAGAACCAATAGGATTCAAGATGATGATGTCAACCATGGGGGATGATTCACCATTTTCAGGGTAAAAAAGTAAAAATATTAAAAAATAATAAAATAATAAAACTACTTTTTCAACTTGTATTTTCAACTTATTTCCCTAACGTTTTACTCAAATTTCAAGCGGAAGTACTCATTGGATGAAAAAATTACCAAGGACTGCCAATGTTGCATACATCCTTAGGAGACCCATTTTATACCTCAAAAATCCCCTAATGGTACCCATTACAGTATAGATGCAATCTCTGTTTCGGATCTACCTCAGTGATAAATTTGTGTAGATATGAAGTTTGGTATTAATCACAATCATATCATAAAAGAAAGATCAGGCTCAGAAAATAGTGTTATGGTCATTAATATGTGCAAGAAAACAATACATCCTTCCACTCTTGAAGAAACTACAGGCTTAATCATCCCAAGTGTAAGAAGCCTCATCAACATACTAGTCATGCATTTGAAGGACACGAAAGGAGGATTTGCTAAGGCAAAAGCATTTATTTGAAGACTGGCCTACAGAAAAATAAATCTAGTAAGTATTGTCACTTTCCATCAAGCTATGAAATCAACAATATGTAAACACAAGGTATATATATCTATGAGCTTTTAAATTTCTATTATTTTAAATGTTCCATATGATCCTTGGTTATAATTAGACTAGGATAAAGATTGAATCCTTAGATAACATGCATACTTATCTTCTAGGATTTCCAAGTAATCTAGGATTCCAAACAAAATTCCTTGATTGAAAGAATAATTTCATAGAATTCCATCCTCCATGGCTATGTAGGAAATCTAACCTAAGAAGTCAAATCATGTCTTTGGTATTACATGTTGTGCTTGTAAGTATGTACTACATGTATGAGAGATTATGGTTCAATACAAAGGGAACACTTCAAGAAATCCTTATCAAGTATGCCAAAGAACATCTACAGGTATGTCTCAAACTATACACCTTACTAGATTCTCTTAAAAGTATGATCATCTTATTTTTGAAGTTTGCATTACATTACTAACATCATTATGTGTAGTTATCTTGAATCATAATGATTCTTGTTATGGGTGATTCATCACTTGAAAAATCTAGCCCTCCTCATATTCTTAATTGATTTTATAGAACCCTAGACAAGTTCCCTGGAAAACCCTAACTTCAGGGTATGCTGACAACGTGTGAAACCATAGCCCGCTTAGGGTTATTGTGAAATGTTATTTGAATTTTTTTTTATTATGTCATGTTTGGGATTTCAGTGTGATCATGAAATCTTAACTTGTTAGGATTAAATGATGTTTGTCTGAGATCCCAAACCTTTGAAATAGTAGGTTTTTCTTTGCTATGAAACCCTATATCTTTAGGGTTTAGTTAGGTCTATTGGAAAAACCCTTGTTATGTATTTAGAGTCCTAGGAATGAAACCCTAGGTATGTGTTCATTTGGTTGAAACCCTAGCTTGTTTTAGGTTGGCATATGTCTAACAAATTAATATTCCCTGACATATGATGTGCTTATGATATGTTGATGAATTCCTAGATACATGTATTAATGATCATGAGTCTTAGGGTTTGGAAACTAGCCATAGTCAAATTTTGATGGTCTAGGATGATGTTTGGAAAATATAGGGTTTAGTCGTTAAACCCTAGTAGTAGTAAATTCTCTAGAATGTATAACCATCTGAAATTCATAGAGTGATTGCTGAGAATTTGTAGATTGAAATCTAGGGTTTACATCAAACCCGAGTAGATACTACTCATGAGATTGATTAAGTTGTGATTGGTTTGATTGTTGAAGCTCATAATGAAATGTAGGATAGGTATAAAAATATTAGTGAAGAGTCTAACATATGAATCCTGAAAGTTGTTAGATTCATTGATTTGATTTGTTTCTAGGGTTTTCTATATGAAGGAACTTCTTGTTGAAAGAATATTGAAACCCTAGATATAATGAGTTTGATTGATGAGCTATGAATGTGAGTTAAAGTTTGTAACTAAACCTAAGGAAGAAGTTGAAGTATAGTCTCTTGTTTATTATGTCTAATGCTTCCGGTGTTTATAAGATTTATGTTATGGATAACTTCATGCTTCCATAGATTTGGTTGTACTTTCTATCTAAGTTGCGCAAGTACACAACCTTCTAGGTGGTGAAGATGATCGAAAGAAAGGTTGATGTGATAAGCGTGGTATGAATGGTGATGGTGAATTTGATAAGAAGGATGGAAGCCACGAAAGATTCTCCAATGATGAAAAGAAGAAGTTGATCTCACTAAGTTAAGAGGGAGCTTAGATCGAAGAGATCTCCCTGAGTTTAAGAGGAAGCCTGGGTAGAGAAAATATCCTTGGTTGAGAGGAAGAGCATAGTTTTGATTGGAGAATGAATTTTGAATGATATGTTGGTGTATGTCAAGTTGAAAAGGAAAGATTTGATTGATAGGCCTACCATGTTGAGAAGCAACATCAGGAAAACCCTGAAGGTTTGTGTTTATTTATGAATATGTGAAAGTATATTATTGATTAGGGGTTATGTAAATCTCTTGAAGGTTTTGATAGCATGTTGGTTACTGATCAGTTTGATCGGGAGAGATTTGTTGTCCTTCATTTGTTGGATCAAGGAGAGGCTTTGTGAGTGAAACATTACCTAAGAGGACATATGGTCGGCACTGTGTGTTGATGTCTAGCTCCCAAAGTAGGGAGGGTGGTGTGGGTCATAGAGCTCTAACCATGGATACACACCTATGTCTTTGCGCTAATGGTTAGCAAGTAAGCCTAATGGTACCTAGAGAGGCTGAAAGCTTGAGTCCATCTTAGTCCCACCCAGATAGATTTCCCTGGTTAGGAATCTAGTCTGTGGCATTACGGTGCCTAAATTGTTTGAGACCAATGGATACATTGCCCTGGTCAGGAAACTAGTCCATGGCATTGAGGTGCCTAAACTTCTTCATAGATGATGTGGTTTGAGATCTTCCATGTGACTCTTTGGTTATATGAAAATACAAATACCTACCTAGTTAAGAGGGAGTGTTGGAAAATGTAACTAGGTTCAGTCTTCATTATTGTACTTGAGTCAAATGTAATATATTTGTCAAAAGAAAGTGAAAAGAATTTTTATTATTAGTTTGATTTGACTTATTAAGGCATGGGTTTCATGCTTGGGTCAAACGTATAGGACAATCCTCCATTGTAGGCTTTAGGTTATTGTCAAAATAAATTTTTGAAGACTCCTCCATCCATCAAAGTCTCCTTGTTGTTGAAAGGATATCCATCAATTCAAATTCCATAAGGAGATCACATGTCAGCCTACACAAATGAATGAATATGCATGCCAGCTCAATAATAATGACACAATTGTTCACAGTGTCATGTCAACCTATTACAAGGAGAAACTACTATATATACAAGCCTAAGTAACTTGCATAAAACACAGATCACAAATTCGGATTTTAGAGAGTTTTTTATTGGGTGATCACATAAAAGTTAGGATGAATGTTTCGGTGTCTTTGCAAAGAGAATTTCAAAAGAAGAAGTTCGTTTTCATCTCAGAGATGAACTCGCATTACAGTGAAAACAAGATTTGGTGCTATTACAATAACCTTAATTCGTTGCTCTCAACACAGTGATATCATCTTAGTGCTCAGTGGTCGGATTGGTTGGATTGGTTGCATAAGTATCACAGTGATACATGAACGAGCTCGAATTGGTTGCAGAAGTGATCTCTTCAAGGTCAAGTATGAAGAAGATTGACTACTACATGAGCAATAGAGTTGAAGCATGGCAAGGTTGACTTGATGGATGGAGGTAGTCTCAAGTCTAAGTTGTAATGGTCTTGTTTGTCTCATCTTGAATTTAATGAAGGAAGAATTTGTAACTGGGTTTTCCCCTCGAGGGGGGTTTTTCCCTGGCAATGTGCCTATATCTTGTGTTCTTCTTGTGTTGTTTTTTGTTTCTTGGCTTAATCTTGATGATAAGAAAAGATAATTAAGAGATATAATACTAATAATGAAAAACATCACAAGTTAATGTCATTAAGAAGGGAAATCATTTAATTGCCATCTCCACTCATTTTCCAACAAGGTGAAGTATTAAATTCAATGGGTTTTTCCTCCTCAAAATCATCAATTTCATGTAAGGGAAAACAATGTCCCTTCTTCTCAAGGGTATTGATGGATATGTCATCATAAATAATGCTTGAGAGAAAGAGGAGACCACTCTCAACCTCATTTTTCTTCTCAGTGTCATAAATGGGAGCACAATCAAATTAAGGACCAACAATTTCCCATTTCTCTTTTTCAATGTGGAAGTAATTTTCTATGTCATCTTCCAAGGGGATAATGGGGTCACCTTCTTCAAGGTTCTCAAAAGGAGATTCATCGAGAGTAATATCCTTGAGAAATGTAAGGTTAGTCTCAACTTCACTTTCCATGGACTTATCCTTCCCAACACGTGTGCTCAAAATCATTATTTTCATCATGTGGACCCAAGGAGAACTCATCTTCCCATACATCACTTACATTCTCAAGGTCTTGATGATGCTCGGTGAAGACTTCCTCTTGAATGCTCAATGCGGCGCAAACTTGAAAATGCCTAAGAAAGCCATCAACGAACTCCTCAATAGATGAGATGCACCTAGTTTTGTGATTTTGCAACCATGGGTTATGACCATAGACAAAACTAAAGAATAACAACATAAGGACATCCTAGTGGACCACTTTCTCCTTTGAAGTATGTGCCATAATTCTTTCCACATGGCCAATTGCAGAGCTTGGGTCACCATCAAGCATGGATACCCCACGTACCATCCTTCCTGTGACATGATTGGGGCACCTAGGGACGCTAGCGATGTCTAAAGCGGGAAAATCATCAAAGAAAGAGACCCTACTTCAGGTATACATGTAAATTTTGTAGGGGTCGCAAGGGTGATTTTAAAGATGCCTAGAAAAATGCTTACCTCACACTACAAGCATCGACCTTAAAGTTCAATGAATAACTAGGGCTTCATTCTTCCAATGGAGTCGCCAATAATGATATGTCAATGTGTCGTAAGGGGAAAAACACACGTTTTGTGTCCTGGCAATGGCGCCAAACTTTTATCGCTCAAACTAGCAGGGGTCCTAGGCGCAATCCTACAGGGACAATTGCTAGGTCAAGGGAAACAATGGAGTAATAGCCCATTGTCACTTCCGCTAAAGTTCCCTACTCTTTATGGACTTCCACCGATGGGTGGAGACCAAGTATGATAAGGATCACAAAGATGAATAGATCAAATATAGGATGAAGGTTGATCCTAGAAGCCTATTCATAAGAGAGGCTCAAGATTGTGGATTGCTTGTCTTGGAAGACAAGCTGGAAGGCTCTCAACAAAGGGCTTGGGGAGAATTTCAAGGGTTAGGTTTCGAGTATGTGTCTTATAAAGGAGATCCATAAGCCCTATAATTCTTGTGGAAACTTGGGTTCCAGATGATCTTTGAAGAATTAACCTTGATAATGCATGGGATCACATGGGACCAACTAGACCCAAGGTTATGTCAAGAGGATAGGATTTAGCAACCAATGATATATTTGACCTAATCAGGGAGGGGAAAGGGATCAAGGAATGAATTTCCAATGAAAGGAAATGCAAGGATCCTAGTAGGTTTCTATCCTAAGGGAAACCAAGTTGTGGAAAAAAAATCAAAGTATTTGGATGCATAGATTATGAGATAATTGATGCCACAGTTGACCTATGCAGGATATGCCTAGAAAAAGAGGGGAAGGTGAAAGAAATCAGCTTTAAAGTGATCACCAAAGGAGGACTAGTGTTTTTCCCTTCGAGAGAGATGGAGTCATGGAAGATTTAGAGTTTGGATTGATTTCAACTTGTCAAGGAGGCCTAAATGACAACTTTGTTGAGCATTAGGGCTTAATGGAATTAGCTTCAAGGTCATTTATACTTTGTTCAACAATATTTGGTGATTTGTCAAGACAACGATGTCTCTAGAAACATTCATTCATTCAAACATCGCTCAATCATGATACAACACTATTTAGAGATTTAACCCCAGAATAGAAAAATCCCAATATCACGAATGCAACAAAATAAAGAATCAAAATAGCATTAACAAGCCCACTAAACTAGCTCATAAACAAAAGAATAAGCCTCTCAAGAGGCCAAATAATGACTAGTGTATGTCGTTGGGCCTTGGAGGAGGCCTAATGGAGTTCATATGTGCCATAATATGTAGTTGAACTCCCAAAAGCAATGGACAAGGGTTTGGCCCCTTGTAATAACATGTGGTGTTCCAAATGACATGTGAAGGCACACAAGTGTCCTCATGGGTCTCCAAACAAATCGAAGATGTTTGTAGATCGTCTACAAAGATTAGGATGATGGTGTAGGTGATGCCACATCATCGAGAAAGTCTTGGACCATCTTCCAAGTGTATGGTGCAACTCTGGGGTCAGTTGGGCATGATGGATCAGGTGCATCTTCCTCATCCAATAAGTGAACAACGAGTAATCTATGAATGGTTGTGGGGATCCATGGAGTGTTTTTTGTTGTTGTGGAGGCCCATGGATCTCTACACACACCCTACATGTGCCAATGTAGCCCTCTAGGGTTAGGACCCCATATAGGGATATCAAGCCCAAATGGAAACCACCTGCAATCCTGCATATGATCGAATGTATCCCTGTACCTTCTAGCACACCAAGTCATTAAAAAAATCAAGTAAAAAAGGTTTATAAACCATGGATAACAAGTGAGCACTTCATAATGGCATGCTCTTCCATAGTGGGCTTTGGCATGTGCTAATGTCTCCTAGCTCCAAATAGGGTCAATCAGACATCCTATTAGGTGGTTTCTACCTCTAAAGGGGGTGGTATGTCTGTGGTATATCCTTCAAATGATGGTGGCATGTGGCATAATGATGGAATGGAGTAGGGAATGAAAAGGCGTAACCTAGATCACATGACATGTTACAAGGGTAGCTAATAAAATGGAAGCCAACACTTGGGTAAATAATGTGTAGGAGGGACAATCATGGTGCATGAGTTACCATGGCCTTGATTTTTCCACCTTTTTTCATATGCCTTTTTCCTTTTATGGTTTTCTTTGGTTAACTACTCAAGGCTCTAGATAATGGGAGCATGATGCGTAAAGTATAACAGTGGATACCCCCTTATTAGGTGGGGCAGTTCATCGCCCACTAGGGGTTGGGCAAATCATGGTTTGTCCTTAGGATGAACCACTTTGGGTTGTTCGAAATGTTGACCAAATAATATTGATGTGATTAATCCGAAATACATGCTTACTACATTGTGGATCACAAAAGCCTAAGGTCTAACAATCATGGTTGCCTGAATGATAAAGGAGGCTCATCAAGGGCCATGCAGGAACCAGGGTGACAACCATGGAATGGGGTAGAGCTCATGTCATGGCTTTTGCCCACATGCTAAATGCTTTTGTCCATGCCATCTTTTGCATTTTGTAGTACAATTTCTTGTTGAATGTGTCCAATTATGCTTTTTCTTTTTCTTTTAGCTACATCAACCTCTGGGCATCATTCCAGGCCCGACCCAAGATGTGGGGCAAGGAGAGGGGTTGGTCAACCCTATGTGGACCTAGTGGAGGAAGGTGGACCCAGGTGGGAGGAGAGATGATTGGGGGTGTAATGAAAGGAATATGAGTAATATATGTGAATTAGGGAAGCGGGACCACGTAACCAAAATTAGGGTTTCACGTGTAGTACCATCCCTAAAACCAACAGGTTAGTGAAATACATCCCACGAGACTAAGGTGCAAGGTTAACATCCCAAAAGAGACCAAGGGGCCAAGAGCACAAACCTAGACCACTCTTTCTACCAAATCCTCTCATTAATCCAGGCACAGAGTTTCCATGATAAATAAACTAGAATACTCAATTACCAAATAACAAGGCATACCTTTAGGTTTGGGAGGCCCACCTTCAAAAATACAATCATGACAGATGGGAGAGAGACCACATGGTTGGATCAGGTGGCGGAAAAATGGCACATTAAGCTAGTTGGTGGCTGCAAGGGGTTGTTGGCTATCGGCTGAGGACCATCATGGAGAAAAAAATTCTCTTAGGGATATAATCCATAAAATGGTGGGTAATATCTCGCTCCAACTAGAACATGATTTCTTAGGGAAAAGTGGGTCAGACTACATGAACGGGAGGTCATGAAAACACCAACGACATCTTGGTCACCGTAGACCTGTTACCTGCACATGTCAAAGACTAAACTCACAAGGCAACATGTTTTTATGGTGTCTTATGATCGTTCATGCTTAGTGCTAGGCCTTACAATCAACAGAAAATCAAATATGCAATTTAAATTTAAATGCAACTAATCTACCATGGAAAATATCATATGTCATTAAATATCATTAGATTGTTTTCCATATCATATGTTTAGATAAAAAACAATCATATGATAATGATACTTTTAGAAAACATATGATAATTATACTTTTAGATTGTATCATTAGATTGTTTTTGGATATCTAAACGTGCTTGTTGAATTGAGAATTTTCAAAAGGGAAAGGTTGGTTTCCTTCTTGTTGGGCACACTCATGACCATATTGATCAAATGTTCAGTGGTTTTTCAGTCACATTGAAGAGAAAAGATGTTAGGAGCTTGCCATATTTAATTGAATATATTAAGAAATCATACATGCCAGAGCCTATTTTTCATGTGTTGGAAGAAATTGTGGACATGCAAAGGTTTATTTTGGAATCACATGGCGAGGAGAAATGCATTGAACAACTTAATGACATTGGCTTCCAACATCAATTTCATATCAAAAAAATTGATTAGAAAACACTAATATGGGCCAAGAAATATTCAACTACTACAAAATGGGCATCGTCATCAGGTTTGGCATTTTTGAAGTTCGTTCCAGATCATCCAATATTTGTGTCAAATATATTTTTATTACAATCAATTTTTGAAGTTCATAATGCATGAAGGCAGAAGAGAGATATAAATTATTCTAATTGCCTAGAAGAAATCAAAAATGCATTAGATATACATATGAGAACTTTAATGTTGTTGATTCAGTTTGGTGGGAGTCTTTTTTCAATAATCAGAGTGATATCATTTCAACATCAACAAATGAAGATATACTTTTGAAGAGTCCATTTATTTGGCCACAAAATGTGACAAATGAACATGAGGAAAGAAATGTTGTTGAATAGCAACAATCTCAAGGTATTATTAATTCTTCACAGGTAGAGGAAAGAGAAATGTATATTGGTTCCAAAAAATTTCGTGTACAACGTGAAGCCATGGAAGACCTTTACAACGGCTTAGTACAGGATATTGAGAAGGGTTTCATAATCACAGTGTTAGCAGATGGAGATGCAAATAGTTATTCATTTTAGGTTCCCAAAGTTATAAATGTCATTACAGAAAACGAAGATGTTGCAAGTGTTGAATTACATTGGTATGCCACAAATACACACCCATTCAATGGTGTCTACAAGCCAAAGATGGTAGTTGATAAAAAAAAAATTGGCGAAAAGAGAAAAAGGAAGGGTACAAATATAAATCATTTCTGCACAGACTTCTTAAAATTGGTGGATGTTGACATACTTGTTTATGACTTCAATTTAACAAAGAGAGAAACTCTTAGCTTCGGGATGACAGAGATTCTGAAGAGCTTGCTACCAAAAGAAACAATCTTGAGATGGGAGTCTCCTAAATCCAGTCGTAAATCTAGAAGACTTTTGAAACTTGAAATGGTCAGCATGCATGTCGACTCAGAGGGGGCACTAGTTGATGAAAGAGAAGAATATGGAACCTCTTCATCTACATCCAATCATTCATCTGAAGATGTGAATTCTCATGTTGTGCAAGAACATATGAGTGGCTTTGAATAATTTTTTAAGATAATTTATATAATTGATGTTTGCATAGTATTTTGAAATGAAAAATTTAACTTCCATATGATGTTACATGAAGTTATGAGTCATTTTTATGTTTGTTGGATTTTTTATTATGATGAATTTTTTTGTTTAGAATATCCACAATGCAACAATAACTCCGAAAGCTAATTTATGTTTCATTCAATCTACAAGTCTTGATATTTTGATTAATTTAGTTGTATAATGTGTTCATAATGTCAGTTGAAATATGTTGAGAACTTAAAGTTTTTTAATTCTATAGTTGAAAATTTGTCAAAAAAAAAATTATCTTTAATGTTATGGTTGAAAACATTTAGAATTTTAACGACCAATAGTGTCATGTTATTATATGTTTAACGATATCAATAAAAATTGTTGGAATTTTAATGTGTTTCGGATCCCATTATTTTATCTTTAGCGCCATTACTAAAAAATGTTGAAATTGTACCCGGAAAATAAAAATGTTAATCTACCAACAACATTAGTGTGTTTTTTTCATTTATTTTACACAAAAAAAAATTGGTTTTACTGCCATTTTTTTAAAATGTTGAAAATTAACCCTAAAAAAAAATAAAACATCGTTCCAGAATACACACTTTTTGTTTTTGGGTTTTTTTTCATGTTTTTTGGGGGATTTTAGGCTAGAGTTCTTATTTGGAGTTTACAATTCTTGTTTCAAAGTTTACATTGTTTTTGTATTTTGACATGTCATGAAACACTAGATTCTTAGAGAGTTTTATGCAACTTTGATTATGACAGTAAACACTAGTCGCCTCCATCCTCTGTCTAAACAAGATTACTAGCAGCTTCCGAAGAAATATAGCTTCGTAGTAGTTGTGCTTGCTGCCATATACTTTGCTTCTGCAGAGCTCAATGCTACTGACTTCTGCTTCCTGCTACACCAAGAAACCATCCATGATCCAACACTAAAGCAGTACCCAGAGGTACTTTTCCTATCCATTGAACTGTCTACCGAATCTGCATCTGAGAAACCACATAGTCTGACGTCATCCCCTCGAGTATATCTCAACCCATACTCAACTGTGTCGCGCACATGCCTCAAAATATGCCTCGTTGTTTCCCAGTGTACCCTCTTCGTCTCTACCATGAACTGACTTAGGTTATTGACTTCAAAGAAAATATTTGGCCTAGTGTTGACCAAATACATGAGAGATCCAATAAGTTGTTTATACAAGGTGGGGTCAACATCATTGTCATATGATGCATTTATCTTCTTCCAATTGGTGATCATGGGAATAGACATGGGTCTACAATCTTGCATTTTAAACCTCTTCAAAATATCTGTAGCATATCTTTCTTGCCCAAGGAAGATCTCCCAATCCTTTTTCCATACTTCCAATCCTAGGAAATAGTGCATCAACCCCAAATCTTTCATTTCAAACTCTACTTACAGGTTCCTCTTGTAGTCCTCTATGAGCCCTGATGATCCTGTCAAAAGGAGATCATATACATACAAAACTAAGATGAGTGGCTCACCCTCTACCATTAAAAAGTAAAGGTTGGGATCTGCGTCGCTCTTGATGAATTCCATCCACTGCAAGTAGTTGTCAATCCTACCATACCATGCCTTAGGAGCTTGCTTGAGTCCATATAGAGCATTCTTCAATCTGCACACATGAGTGCACCTCTCATGAGTCTCAAATCCCTCTAGTTGTTCTATGTACGCTTCTTCCTTTATCACCCGGTTCAAGAAGGTTGTCTTGATGTCCATCTGGTGAATCTGCCATCCCATTTGAGCTACTAGGGATATAATTGACCAGATAGAAGTGTATCTGGAAACTAGGGCGAAGATCTCTTCATAATCTATCCCTTATTTATGTGCATACCCATTTGCCACAAACCTAGCCTTGTAGTTTCCCACACTGCCATCTGCAACATATTTGATCTTGTAGATCCATCTAGAACCTACAACTGACCTGTCTTTTGGCCTTGGCACTACCTCCCAAACATCATTTGTCATTATAGAGCTATACTCTTTCACCATGGCGTCTACCCACACTTGATGTAGTGTAGCCTCTTGAAAGCTCGAAGGTTCTGCAATCTAAGCCACTAATGCTTGGTACATGTCAGGGTGTTTACATTGTCTTTTGGTCATCCTGGAAGTTCCAATAAACTCCTTTGCATCTCTCAATGTCTGACGAACCTCTATGTTGGCTTGACCACTAGTGGTGGGAGGTTCAACTAGCTCATCCTCATCCTACCTATGTTGCTTTGTCTGTTGAGAACTCCCCGGATTTCCAGCACCTAAGGAAATATTGGTATTGGTCACAATACTCGATCCTTTTGACTAACTTCTTGCCTATCCCACTAGTTGCCCTTGTTGCTGAACCAGGGAGCTTCTGCAGACTTATTTTGATCATTTGTAGGCATCTCACGAGATCTCCTAAAAGCTTGATCCTCCATGAACTTCACATCTCGCCTCACCAAAATGTTCCTATTACTAGGAACGTAGATCATGTATGCCTTTGAGGTTTCACTATACCCAACGAAGAACCCCTTCTCTATAGTCTGATCTAATTTGGTACATTTTTTATCTGGCACGTGGCAATAAGCAATGCTGCCAAAATCATTCTTCCCTATGAAGACTCCTTCTGTCGTTTTCTTCCCCAATGCTCCATGAGGAGTCATGTTCTAAATATATATTCTCATGTTACATGCCTCTGCCCATAGAAATCTAGGTGAATCCTGGTCATATAACATAGTTTTTGCAGCCCCAACTATGGTTTCTAGGTGAATCCTGGCCATATAACATAGTTTTTGTAGCCCCAACTATGGTTTTTTTTTTTTTTTTTTTTTTTTTTTTTTTTTTTTTTTTTTTTTTTCGCTCTGCTACCCCTTCCTACTGTGGATTATACGGAATTATCTATTCTCTCTTGATGCCTTCCTTCGCACAAAAATCTGTGAAGTCTTTATCAATATATTTTCCATCATTATCTAAGTGAAGCACCTTGATCTTCTTCCCAATCACATTCTCTACAAGAGCCTTAAACTCTCTGAAACAATCGAAGACCTCACCTTTGGTATTCAAGAAGTAGATCCAGGTTTTCTTGGAATGGTCATCAATAAAGGTGACAAAGTATTCGGCACCGCTGAGAGCTCTAGTGGACATCGGGCCACAAATATTTGAATGTATAAGTCCTAACACACCATCTTCCCTATTGTCACTTCTTGGAAATGTCGCCTTAACATACTTCCCAAGTACACATCCTCTGCACACATCATCGTGTTCTGTGCAAGCTTCTGGAACCCTTGTTACTGTTTCTCTCAGCATTCTGAGTGCTCCATGGTGTAGATGTCCCATTCTCCTATGCCGTAACTCATTCAACTCCTTTCCAATGCTATTGTCACTGCCTATTAGTTCCATTGGAGAGTCGAGCTGCAACCGATACAGTCTATTACTTCAAACTCCAATTTGTCTTACCTTCTTCCAGCTTGGGTGTTTGACATACACTTTCTTCCATACAAAGTGAATATCATACCCCTTATCCTATAACTAGGATACTGAAATCAAGTTCATAACCAATCTTGGTACATGTAATACATATGTAGCACTAGTGCTTGCTCCAGACTCTCTTTGAAAATTTGTGGTACCTCTCCCGCTAGAGTACATTTCGTCCTCTTTCCCATAGTAATCATGAAGTCCATCTGCTCCTCCTTGTAGCTAGAGAAATATTCTTTAACCCCTATCATGTGAGTTGATGTTCCACTGTCTATATATCAGGGACCTTGTGAAGTTGATCCTGACAAGCAAGCAAATTTGTCCTCCAACCTGGAAGACAAATCTAAAGCCTCCTGAATGTAAATTCTTCCCATGGTCATGCTGAAAAATTTATAGCGTGTTATTCATCTTTCCACCCGATGATGACTTCGCTCTATCAAACTACTATAAAACCCTCAACATCCAACCGGAAATATGCCCAACGAAAAGATCTAAGTTGCTCCCTTTTCTTCTGGAATCACTCGATCTGGAAAATCGAATTTTTCTGCCTCTCTGCTTAGAGAAATTGAACTTCCTCAAGCAACTCGACCTGCCTAGCAAAGGACTGCGTTGCTCTTGGGAATTTTAGCCTGCTGCTCTTACTAAACAAGGAAATTCCTTCTTTCACTTCTGACCTTCCCAACTGATCAATCAAGCTTTGATACCATGTAAAATTTTATCTATTGCAGCAATTGGAAATTATTCTTCTAACTGTAAAATTAATTATGCATTTTATTTGCTATTGCAAACAATGAATAAAATCACAACTGCAATTTTCAACATAAAAATACTGCGGAATATATATATATATATATATATATATTGGAAACTGTGAAATTTTAGCACACGCACAAGAATTTTGACACATTAATTTTTGGATAGTTATCCCTAGAAAAACCCAATGCAGGAAAACTAGTGCAACAGATAAGGGTTATATTATTATTCTTCAACAGCAATTATGAGTACAAAAATTTAGATGCTCAATTGGCAATCTAATCTGACGAAAATACTGACAAAATTATTGTGAGAATTTTCTCTGACCCCACAGTTAATTTATGCCCCTGAAATCATATTCTTGGCCTCACGATGAGCCTCCTGCATCACCCTTTACGCAATTCTTGTGGGGATTTTGACCTTCATTTATTTGCTTCTTCCTGGAACTAGAAAACTTCCTCCTAGATTGTTGCTACCCTCCTCTACCACTTGCTAATCACCCTCTGGCTCTATCTTCTCTGTTGAATCACTACCACTGAGAAAAAAAAATTGTTTGGGTAACTGAGTATCTGCATTGGTGTATTATCCATCTACCCATCGACTTCTTCTTATAATCCTTTGTTGGAGCACCAACGACCAAGATTAAAACATAATCGATGGCCCAGATTAATTCCCTATTGATTCATGTAAGTTTCTAGATGATTCTCACCTTATCTCAATTAATATTGATTAATTAACCATATTCCATAAGTTTAGACTTAGGAAATATTTTAAAAACAGTTAATAATCTAATTAAGATACTTCTAGGCGAAATTTAAACGATTTTTGGGTTCTGTAGGTCTCATGTATTCTAGCTTCTCCACCAAGTTTAGTGGCTAGAACACAACTGATGCTACAAAAACTAACAAATACTAGTTACATTTCTCAACACTGCCTCTTAACTAAGCAAGTATTCATAATTGTTCAATTAGTACAAGGTTGACCTCAATTTGAAGTGTTCAAGAAGAGCACAAGAAGCACAACAACATTTACAATGCTAGGGATACCCTGATTGCCAAGGTATCCAACACATCAAAGATCCAAGTGTCATGACACTATTTTTATACACTCATGTGAGGATTTAAGATACTAACAAGGACTGAAGTGCTATCCAAACATATGCCACTATAGGTAACATTAGGCTTCAACCTTAACACCAACCCTCAAGGATCTAGGTATCATATCTAAGGTTGGAGCTCCATAAGACCAATGATACCCTCCCTCACCGGGATCTAGACATCATCAAAGGTCGGTCAAGATGTCCTCTAAGTACCATCAAACAAGAAGTTTTATGGTACTTCATCTCTCCCTCTCAATCCAAGCAAGCTTGTTGAATATACAAAATTTCTTAAGGAGATGTCCACACAACAACTACATGTTCAATTATTAGAACATCTACTAGATTTTCAATCCTAATCAGTATCAAACTTCCAATATATATGTTCTTATATGCTAGCATGAAAACTTTGGGGTCTTCAACTATTCCGACATTTCTTATCCAAATACATCTTGATAGAAGCTTCCTTCTTCAACTTTCTTCAGTAGCACCAAACTCATACTCAAACTTTTTCAAAACATCCAATTCTTGTTCTCAACTTTATTAATCACAAAGAACCATTTTGTGGTGCTTTAGCCATTCTCCAATCTTACTCTTTTTTCAAGGTCTTTACTATAGATGTCACAATGTGCCCTTCCTCTTAACTGGGGAGATATATACTTTCTTTTATCAAGTTTATTCTCTTTAGGGTCTTTCTTTCACATCGTCATGTCTGTTAGCCCTGAGGTTCAGTGCTGACTTTTGGAAGATTGATAAACGGCTCGGTCTATTCTACTACTCTCCAAAGGGGCCCCACCTGGGCCACTTTCCCCTTTTCCTCTCTCCCCTCTCACATTTTACTCTTCCAATTTCCTAAATTAACCTCTAACCCCAACAAAACTCCCCTTTTTGGCCTTAGCCCCAAGCGGAAAAGACCAAAGCACCCATAAAACCCTACCATATGCCTTTGCGCGCTCATAACTCATCCCGCCTTCCCTCCACCATTAATCTTCTCCTGCCGATCCAACGGCCCACGTTCCCCCCGATAAAGGAAACCTGCCCGATCGGCCTCCACCGTCAAATCACCCCCGCCAGATCTAACGACCCTTGCTCATATCGCATGGGGAACTAGCACGAACAATACCCACGCAATATGGGCGGTTTCTCTCTCTCCTCTGCCGCTATGTGGCAGCGGATAAATGGAATCGCGCAACTTCTGACACTTACCACTTACCGCCCGATACCAGCGCGATGAAAACCGTTACCACCTAGATTAAACCACCCCGCCCGTTATCGCCCACACATCTTCGCCGCCCGATAACCATCTGATCTACCCGCTCAATATCTAACGGCTCGGACACATCCCGCTCTCATCACGATCGCTAGCCTCCGTCGAATGATCTCCACCATACATCTCTTTGATCTGATGGTCACCATTCACGATCATCCTAACCGTTCATCTGCCCATGCATTCCATACCCCACGTCCAGTCAATTACCCAACGGAGAAGACGATCGACTCTGTTAGTATGGCGACACTCTGACCCTGAAACAGAATTGAAGAAAGAGTATGGCCAAAGGAAGAAAGGACACAGCACGACTCAGAAACTGAATTTAACAGTGATGGAGCTCCACTGCCATGATCAATCCAACCACCTAAAGGAAAACACAGTACCAGAATTTCCCAGGTTTTCACCAAGGAGGAAGCAACTGTGTTCAAAGACGCTATCAGGCAGTTAATGGTGGTTGGTGGTCAATTAAGAACCCTCCATCCCTAAACGGTTAAGGCCAACGTAATGTTAAATTATAAATAGCCAGAACAAAGATGTAATCAGGGTTGGTATTTGATGTAAGGTTCAACTTCTAGAGACTGAAAACACTCTAACTTGCAGCGTCTCATCTTCATTTTCAGCGATGCAAGCTTCTTTTGCTGTTACATGCTCACTATCCATTTCTTTCCTGTTCTAAACTTATACCTAGAATGTTTTATTCATAATATCTTCTATGCCTAATGCTAGATAATTGTCATCTTATCTCTGTATTCGTAAATTGGATGTGTTGTCGAATAGGTCACCCAGGTTTCTTCTGTATCTAAGGCCGGGTAGCTATCATCCTACCTCTGCCTTGATATATTAGATTTGCAAGTTTCTTTACTAGTTGCAGCTGGCCATCACATGGTTGTGTGCATCTGCATGCGTGGTTAGTATTCTCCATATTCACCTATTTCCCTAAAACTGTTGAGCATTGGTGGTCTAAAGCCTTGTAATCTGAGGGTGTTCATGCATGTCTGGAGTAAAAACAGAGTAGAAGTGGTTATCTGGGTTGAACCAAACCATCATCCCTTCCAATAGATTTCTACAACAATAAGTTGATTTTATATGTTACCAGGGATCTTCGAGGTACAACCTAGGAGAGTTTCCTGGAGTGCTAACATAATTGGCGTTGTTTCTGGGGAGAGGAGATTGAATCTCAACTTCCCTGGGAAACGAAATAGATCCAGCTTTGATGATACACAAAGTCTGGACACATTTCTGGTTGTAATCATCTATCTGGCGACTCTACTACAGGCCGAAACCCTTGGTGACTCCACATCACAGTTCTGGCTCAGTTTGTGAGGCACACTCGGAGAAATCCTCAGAAATCACCAGCTAACCCAGTACCTGACCCTGAGAGGATTGTTAAGCAAAGAAAGACATCACGAAAAGGAGCATTAGGATCAGGTAAACCTAAACAATCTTATGCATCTCTGCAAGAAAGGCTCGTGACAGAGTATATACATGTTGAGAATTTAGCCTCTAGCACTAGAAGTGAAGAAAAATTTTCAGAGAGTCATAAAGCTCCTTATTCTTTAAGTCCTCCTTTAGATCTTAGCCCAAAGGAAACCTCCCCTCCAGTCCATCAGATTACTTCAACCCTGTCAGTCATTTCTCAGCTTTCTATCATTCAGATTGCCAGCGCTCTTTCATCTAACCCAACCATGGCAGGCCCACAAGCACCCCCTAAAATGGAAAGAATCATAGCTGCTAGATATGGGCCCTTGGTCTTGCCTACTCCTTTGAATGTCATGCATGCAAGAGAATATCATAAATACATGCCTAAGTTCACTGGGGCAATGGGAGTAACAGCAGAAGAACACCTCGAGTCATTCTATAGATATGCTGATAACCTAGATATCAGTGAAGATGATGTATGGATGAGAGTATTTGTCCAAAGCCTAAATGGAGAGGCTAAAAAGTTGTTTAGAGAATTGACCACTAGGTCTATAGCAAACATTGAGGCCTTAGATGATGCGTTTCTAAAGCATTGGGGGGATAAGAAAGATCTTCTCTATTATCATACTGAGTTTGGCAACCTCAAAAGGGAAAATGGGGAGTCATTCTCTGATTTCAATAAAAGGTTCAACCGCATATATAGCAAGATACTAGCTGAAGTGAAACCTACTCCCACCTCTGCCAAGCTCATTTATGCCAATGCCTTTGATTCTGATTTCTGTATGCTATTTAGAGAAAGAAGATGTGCTTCTCTGGCCGAAATGCAAGATGCAACATTGGAGGTAGAATCCAATATCATGGCTGCAGAGAAACTTAAAGGACATGATGATCGAAGGAGGCAGAGGGGTGAGTCTTCTTCTTCTTCATCTTCAGACCCCAAAACAGACAAAATGACCAAAATGATAGAGTCATTGGTTGCTGAAATCGCCAAGCTAAAGGTTGAGCAGATTGCAGGGAAAGGAAGGAGCCCTAATACATTTGCTCCTAGAACTCCAAATCCATACAGGAGAGAAAACGAACAATTGTAGATCATCCAGAGGGGCAAAGAGGCCAGTGAAGAACAGAAGGTGAGAACTCCTTTCCAGAACATAGTCATGGAGGAAGAGTAGTTTGATGAAGAGGATGAGATCCATTGCATGGAAGACAAAGGCAGTGCTTCATTTTTAACACTAGTTGCCAATGACGAGTCATTACTCAAAGACCAGACCAGCCAAGAGTGGGACAGAGAAGTTGTTCTGCAAACTGAAGATCAGCAGAGATATAACCTAAGGTCGAGGATGAATAATGTCAAGGAAAGCCCTACACAAAAAGCTATTGTCCCCACATAGCAACAGATTAGAAAATAGAAGCGACCAATAGCTAATCCCATCATCCTCAAAGCACCAACTCAAGAGGTAAGAGGCCCTGACAAGTCCCATTCCCCTTTCAGTTTCGAATCAGAAGTCCAGAAGTTGAAAATATACGTACCTCTGATAGAACTAGTAAAGAGTGAAGCCTTTAAGAAACCCATCCTTGATGCCCTTGAGCTCAAAGCCGCAGAAGCATCCAATGACTATGTGAATTTACAAGATAACAAACCTGCAGTGGTACTTAGCCCAATGACTGAACCCTTTGATGATAGCTCCCCATCCTATGTCTCCTTGACCATTCATGACAAAATCATTCACAGCTGTCTACAGGACACAGGTGCCAGTCATAATCTAATGCCCAAAGCTGTCATGGATGAGTTGGGCCTTGACATCACCATACCATATCATAACTTGTTCTCTTTCGATTCCAAGAAAGTGAAATGTCTAGGGTTCATCAAAGATCTAGCCATCACCCTAGCTCAGCTACCCATGAAAAGCATGATGATGGATATTGTGGTAGCAGATGTTCCCCCTAAGTTCGGCATGCTACTTTCCAGAGGATGGATTAAGAGGTTGGGTGGGACATTGCAAAACGACCTGTCCTATGCCATTGTCTCTATTTTTGGGGGAGAAAGCAGAATACTATACAGGGAAGCCCAGCTAGCCTATATCATCAGTCATGAAAAGTATCTCACTAATCATCCCGTTTACGCTGTGGAAACTGATTTTGGAGCGTGTATTCTCCAAATTGAAGAATCCCATAGGGCCTCAGTGCAGCTCAAGAAACCAGTATGCCAGTTCATGGAGAAGGAAGGGTCACAGTTTTGGGATATGTTCTTTGATGGAGCTTGCTCTAAGGAAACTGCAGGAGCAGGTGTGGTGCTAGTATCCCCAAAACAAGAAAGCATACATCTGTCTTTCAAGCTGACTTTTCAGATCACTAACAATATAGCAGAGTATGAGGCTCTGATATTGGGCTTAAACGTTGCTAAAGGGATGGGAATCAGAGAGATAAAGGTGTTTGGAGACACTGACCTCATCATTCAACAAGTGAACAAAACATTCCAAGCAAGGCACCCAACGCTGAAGGCGTACATAGATGAGATATGGAGGCTCAAACATTCTTTTAGTAGCTTTTGTATCTCATATATTCCTAGAGTCAAAAATCAGCGTGTTGATTCCCTTGCTGTGTCTGCTAGCATGTTCATCCCTCCCATGCCCCCTAAATTGGCTTATGAAGTTCAGGTAAAATATAGACCATCCCTGCCTGATAATGTTAAATACTGGAAAGTTTTTGAGGATGATGATGAAGTCAACAGGTTTCTTCAAGTCATTGAGGAATTCTCTGAAATGAAAATTGATCAAGAGAATGAAGTTGTGGAGGAACGTCCTCAGTCCCAGCTAAGAAACAAAATTGGTCAGGACAACATTATGCAATTTCCCAGTAACTTTAGAGAAGTTGTTTGACCATAATGATGTGCCTTATAAGACTGCCTAAAAAGAAAATGAGTCTGCAGTCCATAGACATAACATAGGGAGCCCAGATCACCCAAAGTACATAAATCTGTCCACCCATTTGTCCACTGCCCAAAGCTTTGAATATTGCACCTTAACGAAGCAGTTTGCTAATGTCTTTGCCTAAGAGTATAGTGACCTCAAGACTTATGACAAAAACATCATTCAACATAAGATTCCATTGGAGAAAGACACCATTCCGTTCAAATAGAAGTTGAGACCCATAAGCCCTCTACTACTCCTTTTAATTGAAAAAGAAATCAAGAAATTATTGGTTGCCAAGGTCATAGTTCCCCTAAGGTACTCGAAGTGGGTAGCCAACCTGGTAGTTGTGAGGAAGAAAAGTGGGGAAATCACGCTGTGTGTTGATTTCAGGAACTTGAACAAATTCTCCAAGAAAGATAACTATCCCCTACCCAAGATGGAACATTTGCTGCAGAAGGTTTCAGGGGCTAGAGTCATGTCTTTCCTAGATGGATTTTCAGGGTATAACCAAAGTTGTTGTACATCCATAGGACCAAGAAAACACTGCCTTCACTACTCCTTGGGGCACTTTTATGTACTCCAAGATGCCCTTTGGACTGATGAACGTTGGGGCCACCTTTCAGAGGGACATAGATATAGCTTTTGTAGGAGAGAAGGACAAGTTTGTCCTCATTTACCTAGATGATATAACAGTTTACTCCAGCAGTCATCATGATCATCTGCAGCATTTGAAGAAGGTGTTTCTGAAGTGCAGAAGGTTTGGGATTTCAGTAAATCCTAATAAGTAACAATTTGCTCTAGAAGAAGGCAAGCTTCTAGGACACATTGTTTCTGCTACAAGTGTCAAGATTGACCCAGAAAGAGTTAAAGAAATACAGACTTTGTCTGTCCCAAGATCAAAAAAGGATATTCAATCCTTTTTGGGCAAGATAAACTTTGTGAGAAGGTTTATTCCCAATTTTGCAGAACTGGTGAAGCACATCACTTCCATGTTGAAAAAAGGATCAGAGATAAAATGGACCGACCCAGCAAGAAGATCTTTTGAAGACATCAAAAGAGATATTATAGAAGCTCCCACTCTGATCAGCCTAGACTACGGCAAGGAGTTCCATATCTTCTCTTTTGCTTCCTGTGATACCCTTGCAGCAGTCCTGTTGCAGAAAGACGATGAAGGTACAGAGCACCCAGTGGCCTTTTTCAGTAAAACTTTAAGGGATGCTAAACTGAGGTATGACATTAT
This sequence comes from Pinus tabuliformis, assembly GCA_031772625.1. Lineage (NCBI taxonomy): Eukaryota > Viridiplantae > Streptophyta > Pinopsida > Pinales > Pinaceae > Pinus > Pinus tabuliformis. Next base: position 646,180,945 of record CM062809.1, read on the forward strand.
CAAAAAATAGGCTTATGCTCTTATCAAGTCCTTGAACACATTCTGAATCTACATTATGCACTCCAAATTAATTGCCTATGTACCCTCTGCCTCAATAAAAGACATCCTAATGCAGCCAGATGTTGATGGAAGAAAGACTAAATGGATTGCAAAGCTCATTGAATTCAACATAGAACTGAAGCCCACCAAGCTTGTCAAAGGCCAGGGCCTTGCTCAGGTGATAGCTGAAGAAAATTGCAGAATGCTGGACATAAATTGCATAGGCACAAATTCAGATGTTGGACAGACAAGAGAAGCAACAGTGGAACAAGGGCAGAACCAGTCTTTGGCTGAAAAACTAGCTTCTTGTGAATGGTATTCTAGAATAGCTCAATTTTTGTTGAAGCTAGAAGTTCCTCCAAGCCTTAGTTCGAGCCAAGCCAGGACCGATAAGCTCAAAGCAGCCAAGTTTTTTATTCATGAAAACTTGCTTTATTGGAGGGACCCATCCGAAATCCTCATAAGATGTGTGGACAAAGAGCAATCTGTGGAGGTCATGCATCAGTTCCATTCCAACATTTGTGGAGGACATCATTATTGGAAAACCACAGCCCACAAGATCCTGAGAGCTGGGTATTATTGGCCCACTCTATTCTCTGATGTGTTTTCATTTGTAAGATCTTGTGACAAGTCCCAGAGGTTTGCAGGAAGGAAACTGTTGAAATATTTGCGCTTGAAGTCAATACATACCAGTGGCCTTTTCCAGTAGTGGGGTTTGGATTTCATAGGGGAGATTAATCCACATTCCAGTGGCCAGCACAGATGGATTTTAGTAACCACTAATTATTTCACCAAATTGATTGAGGCCATCCCCACTAAGAAAAATGATCATCAAGTTGTCATGAAGTTCTTGACAGAAAACATTTTCACCAGGTTTGGCTGCCCAAACAAATTGGTTACAAACAATGCAGCAGCTTTCAGGGCAAAATAGTTGGTGGACATGTGTGACTCAATGGGCATTAAACTAGTGCATTCCACCTCATATTATCCTCAAGGCAATGGCCTAGCAGAATCATCAAATAAAAGCATGGTAAGGATAATCAAAAAGCTGTTGGAAGACAACAAAAGGAGTTGGGATTCCAAACTGAAGTTTGCATTGTGGGCTGACAGAGTGACCACAAAGAAGTCCACAGGGAATTCTCCATTCAGGTTGGTATATGGCATTGAGGCTATTTTCCCAATTCAATTGACCCTCCCTGTGGCCAAATTCTTGCAAGAAGAGCAGAATGAGTAAAGTGACATGGCAAGGAGAATCAATCACTTGGCTGAATTTCATCAGATCAAAGATCAATTGATTGAGAAGTCTGCAGTACATCAAAAGAAAATCAATGAAGCTTTTGACAGAAAGGCAAAGATGGACAATTTTCAGGTTGGTGACTGGGTTCTCAAATGGGATGCATAGAAGGAAAAGAAAGGCAATCATGATAAATTTGATGCTCTCTGGACAAGACCTTTTGTCATCTCTCAGGTCCAGGGGAACAATACTTTCATGCTGCAAAGTGTGGAAGAAGAAACAGTTTCTGATGGCCCAGTCAATGGGCAGTTTTTAAAAGTTTATTTTGTTTAAGGCTCTCAGGCCTCAACATTGTAAATATGTTATTTTTACAGTTTTAGTGTAGGCTTAAATAGACTCCATGCCCAACGGAATACTAGGCAATGTTTCTGATCTTGTTTTTATGTAGAAGGTAGTGGTCTATGGTTCTTGAAACCTCATAGGGAGGATTTCATCCCCAAAAAGAGCCAGTGTTAGCCCTGAGGTTCAGCGCTGACTTTTGGAAGATTGATAAAGGGCTCGATCTGTTCTGTTGCTCTCCAAAGGGGCCCCACTTGGGCCATTTTCCCCTTTTCCTCTCTCCCCTCTCATATTTTACTGTTAGTTTTAGGTATGTTCTATGCTAGAGCAATTTATTTAAATTTTCGCAGTTAGCAATCACATCAGCGTTAAGATAAACTGCAGATAGAACATAAATATAAATCGTAGAAGACAAGCCAAGACAAGAGGACACAAGATGTGGCGTGAGCCAGGGACAAACCCCACAATGTGGGGAAACCCATGATCAATTCTTCTTTTATGTTCTTCAAATTTCAGCAGAGAAAAAGAGAGAGAGATAGTACGTTTACAAAAAAAGTCAACACTTTGACTTATTTAGATCTTGTATAGATCATTTTGTATTTTGTATAACGATGAGATCAGTTGAAGACATTCTACTTCTACTAATTCTCCAAGGTGACTCCTTCACCTATCATCGTGTTGCATCTAGTTCTCATGTTGTACCATTGCATACTGCACCATGCTGCACTAATCATGATTATCATCATTCTGCCCATGTCCATGATCTTATCCATCATCATGCTATCCTTTACGTCCATGATCTGTACCATACATGTTTTGCCTCTCCAAGACCAAGATATCAATCCTCCTTTTTGTTTCTTCTAGGGTCATCCTCATTGCAGCACCATTGAAGCTATTACATCATCACAGAGATCCTCACTGTTGCTTCTATATGTACAAGGACTATTGAGAGATAAGTCCACTAAGACCGTGTTCCTTCTTATGTTGGGATTGTCTCTGGGATCATGATACCCATCGAGAGACAACAAGTTACAGTTCTCACTGAGGTTTCATATTACTGTACTTCTATTTAACCACAAGTGCTTGAGCCATTGTACTTATCACCGAGACTGTTATCACTGCGGTGACACCATCCACTGCTTCATGAGTTTGTGACTGCACCTTAAACCCAAACTAGGTGCAGTCAAACCCTATTGTGGCTCCTTTCTTTGTGACTATGGCTCCTGTGGGTTCCCTCTTTATGACTACGGCTCAGTGTGGTTCACGTGGCTTCTCCTTTATTGACTGTGGCTAACTGCGGCTCCTTAATACAACTTCATGCCTTGATTGCGGCTCCCCTTTATGATAGCTTATAAGTGCCTCATGAACAGCGTTCCATGACTGCGTTGAACTGCGTGTAACTATCACCATAGGGAGGATTTCATCCCCAAAAAGAGCCAGTGTTAGCCCTGAGGTTCAGCGCTGACCTTTGGAAGATTGATAAAGGGCTCGATCTGTTCTGTTGCTCTCCAAAGGGGCCCCACTTGGGCCATTTTCCCCTTTTCCTCTCTCCCCTCTCATATTTTACTGTTAGTTTTAGGTATGTTCTATGCTAGAGAAATTTATTTAAATTTTTACAGTTAGCAATCACATCAGCATTAAGATAAACTGCAGATAGAACATAAATATAAATCGCAGAAGACAAGCCAAGACAAGAGGACACAAGATGTGGCGTGAGCTAGGGACAAACCCCACAAGGTGGGGAAACCCATGATCAATTCTTCTTTTATGTTCTTCAAATTTCAGCAGAGAAAAAGAGAGAGAGATAGTACGTTTACAACAAAAGTCAACACTTTGACTTATTTAGATCTTGTATAGATCATTTTGTATTTTGTATAACGATGAGATCAGTTGAAGACATTCTACTTCTACTAATTCTCCAAGGTGACTCCTTCACCTATCATCGTGTTGCATCTGGTTCTCATGTTGTACCATTGCAGACTGCACCATGCTGCACTAATCATGATTATCATCATGCTGCCCATGTCCATGATCTTATCCATCATCATGCTGTCCTTTATGTCCATGATCTGTACCATACATGTTTTGCCTCTCCAAGACCAAGATATCAATCCTCCTTTCTGTTGCTTCTAGGGTCATCCTCATTGCAGCACCATTGAAGCTATTACATCATCACAGAGATCCTCACTGTTGCTTCTATACGTACAAGGACTATTGAGAGATAAGTCCACTAAGACCGTGTTCCTTCTTATGTTGGGATTGTCTCTAGGATCATGATACCCATCGAGAGACAACAAGTTACAGTTCTCACTAAGGTTTCATATTACTGTACTTCTATTTAACCACAAGTGGTTGAGCCATTGTACTTATCACCGAGACTGTTATCACTGCGGTGACACCATCCACTGCTTCATGAGTTTGTGACTACACCTTAAACCCAAACTAGGTGCAGTCAAACCCTATTGTGGCTCCTTTGTTTGTGACTGTGGCTCCTATGGGTTCCCTCTTTATGACTGCGGCTCAGTGCGGTTCACGTGGCTTCTCCCTTTATTGACTGCGGCTAACTGCGGCTCCTTAATACAACTTCATGCCTTGATTGCGGCTCCCCTTTATGATAGCTTATAAGTGCCTCATGAACAGCGTTCCATGACTGCGTTGAACTGCGTGTAACTATCACCATGACTTGCATTCCATGAGTAGCATATATATCTCTGATTGAACAACATATGACCAGCAAGTAAATATCTTCTCTATTGTTGTGTATATATATGTTGTCATCACCTACGCATATATATATGTCTTGTTGCATTGTTTGCCTGCATATATAAATATATTGTTGCAGATAGGTCACAGTGTATCACTGTCCATTGACCAGCATACACTGTTCATTGACCAGAATATACATACATCGTATCACCCCAGCGTATATATGAACTCACATATCTCTTCATAAATTGTGTATAAGTGTTGTGTGTAACCACGTTGCCAGATCCACTATAGATTAGGGCCTGCATGTATATCTATGTTCTGGACAACGTATATCATGACTGCGTTGATGCGTATCTCTTCATGAACTGCGGCTAGGTTTTCCAAGAACAACGTATTACTTTTCTTCATTGTTGTGCGTATTTCCATACCTGACTACATTTCCCGTATAGACTATGGGTTCCATATATGACTGTAATTTAGGGCTTTGTTTACTACGTTTCTTCTCCAAGTCTTGTAGGCCAGCGTATTACTCTTGGTGTCTCTCTTCTACTCCAAAAACCCAAGACGTGGAGAGGAGGAGATCACTCAAGAATGTGTATCCAAATGACATCAAATCCTCATCTATTTATACCAAAAACGTATAGGTTGAATAGACATGACGTTTGGGCTTCTAGGACCTACATAAGAGCTGGTCGGCTTGATAATAATTACATAATCAAAATAAATTCATATCTCCATAAATACTTATCGGAATCGGATGATCTTTGGACCAATCCTACACCTCTCGATGAGAGGGATCCAATAAAAATATCAGCTACCATAAATTAGTTGACGCACATGGAGTTTGGCCCTAGTTGCCAATTTAACACTCCCTCTCAACTAGGGAGAACTCCATCCGTTGTTCTATATGTCTAACTATACTATCTCTGTCATCAGTGCCTTGCACTGCTCTGCCCAGCTCTGCTCAGCTCTACTCAGCTCTGCTGGCTCTGCTCTACTCTACTCAACTCTGTTGGCTCTGCTCTGCTGGCTCTGCTGGCTCTGCTCTGCTCAGCTCAGCTCTGCTGGCTCTGCTCTGCTTAGCTCTACTGAACTATGAAGAAGAAGAATTGATCGAGAATGTCTCATATCATTCTCCACTGACCCAAAGTCAGTTCCAGAGTGTGTACCACTGGTCCCAGACCAGTCTCAACCGACCCAAAGTCAGCGTCATAGTGGGTACCACTCCTACAACTGGTCCCAGACCAATATCGCAAGCTCAGAGAGTGTACCACTGGTCCCAGACCTATGTACCACTCTCACTGGTCCAAGACCAGTCCTGCACTGACATGAAGTCAATCTCAGAGTATGTACCACTGGTCCTAGACCAATCTCAACCGACCCGAAGTCAATGTCATAGGAAGTACAACTCCTACCACTGGTCCCAGACCAGTGCATTGATCCTAGATTAATGAAGGTCATCCTAGCATAAGGAGTACAGTAGATACCACGATGCATCCATCGGTACTACTATGGTCCCTATCCTCAATTCCCTGCTCGTTGATCAGATGAGAGGTACTTCCCATGAGTCCCAGACTGCATGGGTAAGATGCCTTGACAGGAGAACTTAATCAATCCTGTCCTCACAGGAGAACTAATCATCCTGCTACAATCGCCATGGAGAACACATCATCCAGGCCTCACAGGAGAACTAATCATCCTGCTACATTTGTCATGGAGAACACATCATCTAGACCTCACAGGAGAACTAATCATCCTGCTACAATCGCCATGGAGAAGACATCATCCAAGCCTCACAGGAGAACTAATCATCCTGCTACATTTGTCATGGAGAATACATCATCCAGACCTCACAGAAGAACTAGTCATCCTGCTACATTTGTCATGGAGAACACATCATCCAGACCTCGCAGGAGAACTAATCATCCTGCTACAATCGCCATGGAGAACACATCATCCAGGCCTCAAAGGAGAACTAATCATCCTGCTACACAGGATAGCGAATCATCCTATTCCACAAGAGAGCGAATCATCTTATTCCACAAGAGGGCGAATCATCTTGTTCCAGTGCACACCACCAGGGGAGGGTGAGTCACCCTGTGGTCGTATGTTGCTCTAGGAAGAACCGCAAGCCCCCAGAGCTCCCAAAGCTTAATGTATGCAACATGGAGGACCCTTGTACAAGGGTTTCTTGACGACTCCAAGTCGTTTGGTTAAATCACAATTTTGATCTTTCCCTTGGGCTTTGACAAAGTGTATCGACCTGTACATCATCTTAATGCGATGGAGCCTCCTTGCTCATCGACTTGCCATATCCCAGATAAGGTAGTATCTGATGTCTATCTGTTGGAGCAATCGGTGAATACAGGATTCCTCAATAATCGAATCCCACCTCTGGTTGTTACAGAGAATCACAGTGGTATGTGTACAAACAGCTCACTAAAGAGCTTCCCCAACCAGGCAGCATCTTACAAGATCATACTCGTAGATATGTATCCGATCTCGGTGGTGCTTATGACAACCGACTTCTGCTTCCTGCTCATCCATGATATCGAAGCAGAATCCAAAGAGAAATAGCACTAAGAAGTGCTCCAGTGATCCTCCACACTACCTGCCCAATCAATATTCGAATAATCATGCAGTTTCATATTTCTGGCAGTGTATCTCAATCCATGAGAGATTGTGCCCTGAAGACATCTCAGAAGATTCTTGGCACCAATCCAGTGAGGCTCAACCAAATATAAGCTCCTTGCAAAACATATGTCCGGAATCCAACTCCCTCTTACTTCTGCAAATGAGAGGGTCTACAACTGTCAAAAATAGTTCATCCGCATAAGATGTCGGTATGAGAAGTCTATCATCTATAGCCTTCAGATAATGGTTTGGATTGGTTTCACTCAGTGAATCTCAGCTTCATCAAACAACTATCAATTCTCTCATACTACGCCCCGGGTGTTTTGCTTCAAGCCATAGAGGGCTTTCTTCCACCTGCATACATGAGATTGCCGTTCATGAATCTCAAACTCCACGGGTTGTTTCAAACCTGTGGACCTGCTACATGAGGGGGATGGTCCCCTTGTAATATTTTCCTTCGGTACATCTCAAACATGTACTTTCTTGCTCTTTTTGAATTCAGGCTTCCCTGTCACCATCTGACTCATAGACCTCCGGTGTTGTGTGTCAATGGACATGATCTCCAGTGGACTTCCTATAACTTAATACAACCCTGAACCCAAAAGCATCTTTGAAAATTCTATTTTAAAACACGTACTTTTCCATCGACGAATGCCACCTTAAAACCTTCGACTTCCATTCCCGGGGTTCCCTGCTTCCTTGAAGGGTCGACCGTGTCCTTGATGACCTGCATCTCTGCCATTCAGACACTTCTTCATATAAGGGCCGCTGCATCATTCTAATAACATTTTTTGCTTCAACTTCACTCTAGGTGAATTATGAGGAACCCATTGATCCTTCTGTCTTGTCCCAACTATCTTTGGTGATTGCTCTTTCACTCTTGCTTGGACATTGTCTTCGCCTCAGCTCTGATACCATGTTAGTTTTAGGTATGTTCTATGCTAGAGCAATTTATTTAAATTTTCACAGTTAGCAATCACATCAGCATTAAGATAAACTGCAGATAGAACATAAATATAAATCGCAGAAGACAAGCCAAGAGAAGAGGACACAAGATGTGGCGCGAGCCAGGGACAAACTCCACAATGTGGGGAAACCCTTGATCAATTCTTCTTTTATGTTCTTCAAAGTTCAGCAGAGAAAGAAAGAGAGAGATAGTACATTTACAATAGAAGTCAACACTTTGACTTATCTAGATCTAGTATAGATCATTTTGTATTTTGTATAACGATGAGATCAGTTGAAGACATTCTGCTTCAACTAACTCTCCAAGGTGACTCCTTCACCTATCATCGTGCTGCATCTGGTTCTCATGTTGTACCACTGCATACTGCACCATGCTGCACTAATCATGATTATCATCATGCTGCCCATGTCCATGATCTTATCCATCATCATGCTGCCCTTTATGTCCATGATCTGTACCATACACGTTGTGCCTCTCCAAGACCAAGATATCAATCCTCCTTTCTGTTGTTGTTGGGGTCATCCTCATTGCAGCACCATTGAAGCTATTACATCATCACAGAGATCCTCATTGTTGCTTCTATATGTACAGGGGCTATTGAGAGATAAGTCCACTAAGACTGTGTTCCTTCTTATGCTGGGATTGTCTCTAGGATCATGATACCCATCGAGAGACAACAGGTTACAGTTCTCACTGAGGTTTCATATTACTATACTTCTATTTAACCACAAGTGCTTGAGCCATTGTACTTATCACCGAGACTGTTATCACTGTGGTGACACCATCCACTGCTTCATGAGTTTGTGATTGCACCTTAAACCCAAACTAGGTGCAGTCAAACCCTACTGCAGCTCCTTTCTTTGTGACTGTGGCTCCTGCGGGTTCCCTCTTTATGACTGCGGCTCAGTGCGGTTCACTGTGGCTTCTCCCTTTACTGACTGCGGCTAACTGTGGCTCCTTAATACAACTTCATGCCTTGATTGTGGCTCCCCTTTATGACAGCTTATAAGTGCCTCATGAACAACATTCCATGACTGCGTTGAACTGCGTGTAACTATCACCATGACTTGCGTTCCATGAGCAGCGTATATATCTCTGATTGAACAGCGTATGACCAGCAAGTAAATATCTTCTCTATTGTTGTGTATATATATGTTTCCATCGCCTGTGGATATATATATGTCTTGTTGCGTTGTTTGCCTATGTATATAAATATATTGTTGCGGATAGGTCACAGCATATCACTATCCATTGACCAGCATATACATACATCATATCACCCCAACGTATATATGAACTCACGTATCTCTTCATAAATTGTGTATAAGTGTTGTGTGTAACCACGCTGCCAGATCCACTATAGATTAGGGCCTGCGTGTATATCCGTTTTCTGGATAGCGTATATCATGACTACGTTGATGCGTATCTCTTCATGAACTGCAGCGAGGTTTTCCAAGAACAACGTATTACTTTTCTTCATTGATGTGCGTATTTCCATACTTGACTGCACTTCCCGTATAGATTGCGGGTTCCATATATGACTGTAATTTAGGGCTCTGTTTATTGCGTTTCTTCTCCAAGTCTTGTAGGCCAGCGTATTACTCTTGGTGTCTCTCTCCTACTCCAAAAACCCAAGATGTGGAGAGGAGGAGATCACTCAAGAATGTGTATCCAAATGACATCAAATCCTCATCTATTTATACCAAAAACGTATGGGTTGTATAGGCATGACGTTTGGGCTTCTAAAGCCTACATAAGAGTTGGTCAGCTTGATAATAACTACATAATTAAAATAAATTCATATCTCCATAAATACTTATCGGAATCGGATGATCATTGGATCAATCCTACACCTCTCGACGAGAGGGATCCAATAAAAATATCAACTGCCATAAATAAGTTGATCCACATGGAGTTTGGCCCTAGTTGCAAATTTAACATTTACCCTTCCCATTTCCTAAATTAACCTCTAACCCCGACAAAACTCCCCTTTTTGGCCTTAGCCCCAAGCGGAAAAGACCAAAGCACCCATAAAACCCTACCATATGCCTTTGCGCGCTCATAACTCATCCTGCCTTCCTTCCGCCGTTGATCTTCTCCCACCGATCCAACGGCCCACATTCCCCCCGATGAAGGCAACCTGCCTGATCGGCCTCCACCGTCAGATCACCCCCGCCAGATCTAACGGCCCTCGCTCATATCGCACGGACAATACATGTGCGATATGGGCGGTTTCTCTCTCTCCTCGGCCACTACGTGGCAGCGGCTGAATGGAATTGCCAACCTCTTACACTTACCACTTACCGCCCGAAACCCGCGCGATGAAAACCGTTACCACCTAGATTAAACCACCCCGCCCATTATCGCCCGCACATCTTCGTCGCTCAATAACCGTCTGATCAACCCGCTCAAGATCGAATAGCCCAGACACATCCCGCTCTCATCACAATCGCTAACCTCCGCCAAATGATCTCCGCCAAACATCTCCCTGATCCAACGGTCGCCATTCACGATCATCCTAACCGTTCATCCGCTCAGGCATTCCATACCCCACGTCCAGTCAGTTACCCAACGGAGAAGACGATCGACTCTGTTAGTCTGGTGACAATCTAACCCTAAAACAGAATTGAAGAAAGAGTATGGCCGAAGGCAAAAAGGACACATCACGACTCAGCGACCAAATTTAACAGTCATGGAACTCCACTACCATGATCAATCCAACCACCTAAAGGACAACACAGTACCAGAATTGCTCAGGTTTTCACCAAGGAGGAAGCAACTGCGTTCAGAGACGCTATCAGGCAGTTAATGGTGGTTGGTGGTCAATTAAGACCCCTCCATCCCTAAACAGCTAAGACCAGCATAATGTTAAATTATAAATAGCCAGAACAAAGATGTAATCAGGGTTGGCATTTGATGTAAGGTTCAACTTCTGGAGACTGAAGACACTCTGTAACTTGCAGCGTCTCATCTTCATTTTTAGCAATGCAAGCTTCTTTTGTTGTTACATGCTCACTGTCCATTTCTTTCATGTTCTAAACTTGTACCTGGAATGTTTTATTCATAATATCTTCTATGCCTAATGCTAGATAATTGTCATCTTATCTTTGTATTAGTAAATTGGATGTGTTGTCGAATAGGTCACCCAGGTTTCTTCTGTATCTAAGGCCAGGTAGTTGTCATCCTACTTCTGCCTTGATATATTCGATTTGCAAGTTTCTTTACTAGTTGCAGATGGCCATCACATGGTTGTGTGCATCTGCGGGTGTGGTTAGTATTCTCCATATTCACCTATTTCCCTACACTGTTGAGCATTGGTGGTCTAAAACCTTGTAGCCTGAGGGTGTTCATGCATGTCTAGAGTAAAAACAGAGTATAAGTGGTTATCTGGCTTGAACCAAATCATCATCCCTTCCAATCGATTTCTACAACAATAAGTTGATTTTATATGTTACCAGGGATCTCCGAGCTACAACCTAGGAGAGTTTCCTAGAGGGCTAACAATGTCATCAGAGAACTTCAACCTTCGAATCATTATTCCTTCTTACTTCTCATTGCAACAAGATCATATACTAATTAATATTGTCATCAAATTTTTTACAACTTCCTCCTTCCATCATGCTCAACATCAATTGTATTATATGAGTTGTCCAAGGTGGAGTTTGGCCCTAGTTGCCAAATTTAACATAGATCAATTTTCTCCTTTGCCTCTTTGAGCTTCTTAAATTGTCCTTTCTTATTGACATGAGCACAGTAGGCATTTGAGGTACTTTCTTCAGTTTCTTGTTTACCTTCTATCATGGATAAATGAGCTTCTTCTTGTATATAGGCAAACCACCTCTTTGAAGGATGGAGAGTTCTTCCAACTACTAATTCCTACTGCAAATTCATTCCACGATTTTGGAAGTCCTGGAAAGGCAACAATTACAAGTTCTTTCTTTGGGACTATCTCATCAATTTCTTGAGGTTCATCCTTTATAGGAGAAATTCTTACAAAATAGGAAGGCATTGTATCATCCTTTGTCATATTAACTACTCTCAGCTCATTCCTTAGGCTTGCCACTTACCCAATACTCTTGATCATAAACAGCTTAGAGAGGGGGGCATACATATTTATTGAGGAGTCTAGGGTGGATACGTAGGGAATCAAATTGTCTTCGACTCCATCCACAATTAAGTTTGTGGCAAGAATATCAATCTCCTCGTATTTTTCCTTTCCAACTTCATTTGCAGGTTCCTTGACTTTTCCTTGAACAAATTCCAATACTTTATTCTTAACAAGGATGAGGTCCATCCTTGTTTTCCAAACTCTATAGTTAGATGCTCCTTGAAGCTTGTTCTCAGATATCATTGATGAGGCCATATATGTACTCACTTGAAACCTTTAATTCCCATCAAGACTTCCTTCCTTTTATTGAATAGACTTCTCTTCTTCTTATGATCTTCTTGACAACTTCTTCTTTCCTTATGATGATGAGAGCTTTCTGATCTTACTAGCTGCCTTTTTACCTTCTCCGTCACCTTAGCTTTGATACCATGTTAGAAAATCAGAAAGATTTCCTCTAACTTGATAACTACTTGTGATTACTTGGTGATCTTTATTAGATTCTTGTACGTATTCTTTTATCTTCTTGCCATCAAGCAACTATCAAAACAAAATATGAGGAAAAACACAACAGGGACACAAGATATAGGCTCTCAACCAAGGCTAAAACCCCTCCTCTAGGGGAAAACCCAAAAATTCTCTTATTTTCCTTAGAACCAAATCAAATGAGATAACCAAGACCTTTGACTAGACCAAAAGACCTCCTTCAGCCCACCAAGTCAGCCTCCCAAGATGATTAGCCAAACACCAAAAGTCAACTCATGTTAAACTGCTTCAACCCTACAACAACCTTAGATCTCGACCCTATTATAGACCTGCAACTTCAGCTCTTTTTCTGCAACCCAGAAACTCACACATGTGAGCCAGAAACAAGAGGAAAACAACTTCTTGACTTCGCTAGGGATCCTCGTTCCTTCACTAGGGTTTATTCTACCTCTTCTAGGTATTTCACACTTCTTTTCTCCTCCTGCTACTGCAGATCGAAACTTTCTTGATGGATGTCCAAATGAGGTTGTAAGATTGTGACTATAAATTTTCCAAGGCATTCAAAGTTTTTTTGGGTATGTGTTGCTAACTGTGTGGATGTTGTTATGATAATCCCTTTAAAATGTGTTGTTGTAGCAACCAAGTTTGATTTCTATTTTTTTCTCAGTGATAAATACCAGGAGAATCCAACTTATTCCCAACCACTGACTATTTTATTTCATTTAAGCACTTAAAGGTGTTGGAACATATATTATCTTTAGAATGAGTGGCCAATGCATATAATTTCTACTGATATTTAATCTCATAAATACATCAATTGAGGATGTAGTGGAATCTGGTCTCCTATGGTGGCTCAAATGGGTCACAGAGAATATTTGCAACAGCAGATAACATGCTTTCCAACCACAGTAAATACAACACGTGAAATATATAAAACTTCCACAGGTATGTTCAACAGTGAGAGATGGGTAACGTGGGCCCTCAAATTAATTTATAATCCAGCAGTTATTGTTCGTGGTCCCCACCTGTACAACACGTCCACCGTTTTGCTGCAATTACTTGGGACATTGATGATAGAACCCTTTGTCACCCCCAGCAAAAATGAATCGGACCACTCCAAGCCTACACATCCTTTCTACAATACACATAGATTGTTCTGGAAGGTGTTCACGTTTAGAAGAAGACAAACTGCTTGGCACGCTCAGTAGTGATCAACACGACCCTACCTTGAGTGTGGTTGGGCTCCACGGTGTATATACTCTGCCCAGATTTCAATTTGTAGCCCCGGAAGATGTCTACACGACTTTATTATGACATTAGGCAGGCCCCACAACTATTTCACTCATGTTTGTCACCAATAAGCAGCTCAAGAAGCAATGAAACTCGGTTTTGTGAACTATGTTTCTGTCCCAACAACATAATGTATAGAACTCGGCCTCCACAGAAGTACAATTGTGCCACCTTGCTCCTAGTCTTCGAACTGGTGAATAAAGAAGGAACTTACTCTTCCAGAATTAAGGAAACTCGAGTTATTATGATAGAAGCTCATTCCTTGTGCACATCTATCCTCTCGTACTCCCTTTCCTTAATGGCTTGAATGACAGAATGGAGGGAATGTCTTCCCATAGTGTTGCCTTTGATTCAGATTTTCGGGTAGCTTCCCCATCTGCAAAAGAGATATAGAAAATACCAAATAACTTTTAAAATCAACAAATAGAACTTGGATACCTCATTTTTTCTTGCAAATCTCGTTCTCCACTGAAGCTCTACGGTGAAATCTAAGTGACTTCACTCTCAAACTAGGGGGTCTCACTGCAACACTGAAGTCTGTTATGGCAACTAGGGCTCCAACGCCCTTAGCTTCCTCTTCCAACACTCTCCAAGAGCTCTCTCTTCAAACTCACACAATGCATGAATGAATTAGAGTCTCCTCAATTCCCTTCTTTAATGAGTTTAGCAGTCTTTTCATCTTCATCTTTCCTTTTGTCTTTTCATCTTCACCTTCCCTTTCTCTGTTTATTATTTTTTTTCTTTTTATTAAATTCACTTTTATAGTCACTTTATGATACTCCACTTTATAAAGTTAAAGTGACATCCATCTTGCCTAGGAAATATCATCCTTTCTCCATCTTTAATAAAGTCTCCTTGTTAATTATTTCCAAAATTACAAAACTCCTAAGTGATTTTACATGCACAAAATTTGGGAACATTACAGACGCCCTGCCCCCTCTCCTCCCCAGACCCCCACCAAAAATTGCTTGTCCTCAAGCAATTGGCATTGTATTCCTAGATCCCACACATACCTAGGAAACTCTAGTTATAAATGATCCAGAATCTGCATATCTATCCGAAGATCCCAAATCCCCCTGTTGAATGCCTTTGCACAACTGAACCCCATCTGGTCAATAATTTCTTGTATTGATGAACCCATTCTACCTACTGGAGTAGTTGTTCTATCAACATTCATCGAAGTATCTGCAAATGGAAGTTTGACCAGTTTCAAATGGCCCTTTTGTTCAACCATTAACATGTTAGGCAAAACACCCCTATTACCTTCTACATCTCTCTGGTTTTTTTATGATGTTATGCTCAATGGTGCCTTTGATCTTTAAATCTTTAATGCTTTCAGTGATGTGACCAATATCTCCATGGGTCCTATGTTCAAATTCCTTGTTTTCATCCGTCAGTGAAGAATCAACTCCTTGATGCACCAAAGAATTATTGATGCAATGCCATTTCTCTATTTTTCTATCAGTCATCTTCTCTGAGTGGATTGCCATTTCTCTAGGGCATCTAGATTGTATTCAGAAATTTACTGCCAATAATAGAAACCCTCATATATGTTGCACCGGTTTTCCCGCATTGGTTTTTGCAGGGACTATTGTCCAAAACAAGTGTCTCAATGTGATTGTTCATGTGCTGGTGTTTCTCTTGCTTTTCTCAGTTCATAATTTGTGAAGTCTGCAGCTGAATCTATTTTGATATTTACTGAAGCATTGGTAAATAACTTATTAGTGTAAATAAGTAGGAGAAATAAATCAATCACTGCAGCATAATTTTTTCACACTTCGTCCTTGTTTATCAAACTGAAATTCTTGGGAACAAGAAATTCCCAAAACTCATTCGTCTTTTACCTTGGCACCTATTTGCTAACACATGCATGAAATTATTGAATTCCAATGCCTCCTTTTGTTGTACCCATCCAGTTCAGTGTCGCTAAGCAATCCATCATTTTATGGTACGTGTTTCCTTTGTAAGAAGAATCTAATAGATCAATTATAAGTTTTTTCTTTTCATTAATAGCCTTGGGAACCCATTCATCACTGTTTCTACATGCCGGCATAACCTCAAAATCTGCAACCGGTGTCAATCGTCCAACTTGATCTGCTTTCCTTATTACAAGATTGTTGAAGGAGATGCCACTGTGCACATTATCTCCTGCATCTTTCCCTATTGGTTCTTCAGATAACAATGGTTTGTCCCTCCAAAATCTATTGGAGACCTTCTTTGTCTTTTGATTCTTTTTCAATTGGAATAGGCTACAAAACCTTTTAAGTTCTTTTTTAGCAAACAGCTCTGGATCATGCTCAATTATCCTCTTAACAACATAGTCAATTGGAGGCACATAATCATCTGATCTTCTTGATTTTAAATGAAGAAAACTATAGAGTTTATCTACAATAGGATTCAATGTTAGCTCCAGTTCCATTGCCTCCTCTCTTCTAGGGGGCACCAAGTCAATCATAACATTGCTTGTGTTAGATATGTTGGGGGTCAAAATACCAAGAACAACATTTGATTGTCCTTTCCTCCACATGCACGCAAAATGGAAACATTATTTGTCGTTTGCATTGCCTTAGCCACTGTAAAAATGGCCACGGTATTACATGTTGTTGCGATAAGAATATTTGTATCTCTCATATAATAGTGCCTCAGAATGTTTGATGCATTTGTAAAGCCCAAAAGCTTCAGGCCCTTCTCAGGCTTGAATTTGAGTGCTTCTTCTTCTGCTGCATATGATAGAAGTGGTTCATTTGTAAATAAAAGAATATGATCCATGAGGCTTCCCATGATACCTGAGGCCCAATGTTATAGACATCAGTAGACAAAAATTAATTTACTGCTAGGCCAATTCTGCCATTGTCTATCATTCCAATTCTGCTCATGTAACTGCCAATGGTACAAGAATTGGAAAAAGCCTCTTTCATAGTTTTGTCCTTCTTTAATCTTTGGGCAAGTGTCATGTCATTCTGTAGTGGAATTGTAATAATTTCTTCGACAATGATGGAGCAATCTTCAACATTAGTGCCATCCACATCCCATACATGAACAAATGGTTGACAAACTAAATCAACATTTTCCTGGCGAAATTTGATCTTTTATGTTTTTCTGTTGTTTGTCAAATAATCATCTATGGGCTTGCACAGTGCTTCATCACCATCTTGAGGATGATCTCTGGGGAGGCCAACTTAATATCCTTCTCCACATTCTTTTGGGTTTGTGGCCACTGATTTATCTTTGAGTCTGCAACCTTCCTTTTCCTTTCTTGCTTTTTTTGACCAGACCCAAGCCTCTATATTTTTTGTCACTTTAGTGAAAGCTTGACTGTTATTTTCGAATTTTTGAGTGGGAAGCATTTCTCTTGGTTACCTTTAACCTTTAATTTCGGTCCTGGAAATTTTCTCCTTGATATCACCCATAACTGGCCAGAGTCATGCTATGGTGTCATAAAATGGAGGGTTTCCCACAGGTTGAGCCAAGATTAGGTCTTTGATATCACTGTAAGATTATGACTATAAATTTCCCAAGATATTCATAGTTTTTCTAGGTTTGTGTTGCTAACTGTGTAGATGGTGTTATGATAGTCCCTTTAAAATGTGTTGTTGTAGCAACCAAGTTTAATTTCTATTTTTTCAGTGAGAAATACAGTCATAAATACCAGGAGAATCCAACTTATTCCCAACCACTGATTATTTTATTTAATTCAAAAACACTTAAAAGGTGTTGGAACATATATTATCTTTACAATGAGTGGCCAATGCATATAATTTCTACTAATATTTAATCTCAGAAATACATCAATTGAGGATATAGTGGAACTTGGTCTCCTGTAGTAGCTTGAATGGGTCCCAGCGAATATTTGCAGCAGCAGATAACACCTTTTCCAACCAGAGTAAATACAACAATGTGAAATATATAAAACTTCCATAGGTACATTCAATAGTGAGAGATGGGTAATGTGGGCCCTCAAAAATTTTTATGATCCAATAGTTATTAGGGTAACATGGGCCCTCAAATAAATTTATGATCCAATAGTCGTTATTCGTGGTCCCCACCTGTACAATGCCTCCACCCCTTTGCTCCAATTACTTGGGACATTGGTGATAGAACCATTTGTCGCCCCCAACAAAAATGAATCGGACCACTCAAACCATACATGTCATTTCTACAATACCCATAGATTGATCTGGAAGGTGTTCACGTTCAAAAGAAGACAAACTGCTTGGCACACTCAACAGTCAGCAACACGACCCTACCTTGAGTATGGTTGGGCTCCACGGTGTATATACTTCGCCCATATTTCAATTCGCAGCCCCAGAAGATGTCTACATGGCTTTATTATGACATTAGGCAGGCCCCACAACTATTTCACTTGTTTGTCACCAATACGCAGCTCAATAAGCAATGAAACTCGGTTCTGTGAACTATGTTTCTGTCCCAACAACATAATGTATAGAACTCGGCCTCCACAGAAGTATAATCGTGCCACCTTGATCCTAGCCTTCAAACTAGTGAAGAAAGAAGGAACTCGCTCTTCCAAAATTAAGGAAACTAGAATTATTATGACAAAAGCGCATTCCTTGTGCACATCTATCCTCTCGTATTCCCTTTCCTTAATGGCTTGAATGACAGAATGGAGGGAATGTCTTCCCATAGTGTTGCCTTTGATTCAGATTTTCTGGTAGCTTCCCCATCTGCAAAAGAGATATAGAAAATACCAAATAACTATTAAAATCAACAGATAGAACTTGGATACCTGAGTTTTTCTTGCAAATCTCGTTCTCCATTGAAGCTCTACGGTGAAATTTGAGTGACTTCACTCTCAGACTAGGGGGTCTCGTTGCAACACCAAGTCCACTATGGAAGCTAGGGCTCCAAAGCCCTCAACTTCCTCTTCCAACTCTCTCCAAGAGCTCTCTTTTCAAACTCACACAATGCACGAATGAATTAGAGTTTCCTCAATTCCTTTCTTTAATGAATTTAGGATTGTCTTTTCATCTTCGTCTTCCCTTTTGTCTTTTCATCTTCACCTTCCCTTTTCTCTCTTTATTATTTTTTTTTCTTTTTATTAAATTCACTTTTATAAAGTCACTTTATGATACTCCACTTTATAAAGTTAAAAGTGACATCCAACTTGCCTAGGAAATATCATCCTTTCTCCTTTAATAAAGTCTCCTTGTTAATTATTTCCAAAATTACAAAACTCCTAAGTGATTTTGCATGCACAAAAATTGGGAACATTACAAAGGTCAAATAGCACTGCTTTTATAGTCATTCTGTAAGGTCGAATTCCTTCAATGAGGCCGACTTGACTTGAGAGCAGACCAACTTGGTGGAGGAGGCATAAATGACACTTTAGACTCAAAAATAAATTTATTTCTTGACATTACAAAGGGTCTATTACATAATGACAAAGGCAATGATAGATGACACAAACCCTAGAAGCCTTCAATGGAGGCTTTGACCTAGAAACAAAATAAGCAAAGCATGAAACCCATGCTTGTAAATGAATTTCTTTTATAATAATTTTTTCTTTTGACAAATACATTACATCATGACTCAAATATAATTATAAAGACAATACTAGTTACATTTATCAACACAGTGCACACTTGCGGTGATATTACAGTCTTAAAATACTCATTTGGAATTGAATATATCTTTTTATATTGATTCTTAGCATTAATGGTCTTGATTAACATAAAGATTAACATTAATGGGAACCAATTTCAAGGCATTTTGTGATGGAATCAAACCCATAAGACATCACACAGAAAATAGAAATTCGGGTGATTTCCATCCACCGGCATATTTTAATAGTGTTTTCCCCCTTTCAACATTCATTAAAAATGGGGCATTGTACCCCTTGAGTGGAGAATTCATTTGCAAGAATAAATCATCTTTGCTTCCACCATCTACCACTAAACGCAGGTATTTTGGCACAAGTGACTTGATGTGTTTTATGTCTATTATTTTAGTTCTCCTGATCATTTCATTGATAATTTTCAATATAATTTTCCATCATATATGCCTGTGTGTATATGCTTTAAAAACCATGTTTCCCCCTTTCATACAATTTTTGGGGGTACTACATTTCCATGTTGTCAATGTTTTGGAAACCTGTACATGTTTTTAAGTGTCATATAGCTTAAGCCCATGGCCTTTAATGTGAAAGAAAGTATCATCTAAAATCCATGGCTCAGATCTGTTACACACAATATTACAACTCTGGCTAATATTGCTATAAAATCAATGATATCTATTGAATGATAAGAATGCAATGGAAAGATACAGCAGTCTCAACTATTGAAACCTGCATTTGGACTTATACTTACAAGTGATCCTCAAAATTTAGTCCGCTGTAAGCTTAATATTACTATACAACAGAAGCTAAAACTTTGGATACCAAAACATGCCCTTGATTCCTTCTGGGTCAGCCTCGAACCCTAAATTCCGATAAAAATCTACTACTGTCAAAAAGAATAGGCATACATTAGAAGATGATTCATGAATGAACTATCGTAAACTTTAGTAAAGTTTTAAGCTGTTGATTACAAACGTAATTGCATTTTCAATATTAAGAAAAGCCTAAACTGACAAAAAATGACAAAACGAGGAATGGATGAATAAAGAAATTCTCAATTCATGAATGAACTATCGTAAACTTTAGTAAAGTTTTACAGTATTGATTACAAACGTAATTGCATTTTCAATATATTACGAAAAGCCTAAACTAACAAAAAATGACAGAGGAATGGATGAATAAAGAAATTCTCAAAACTATTATTTGAAAAGCAGAAATTCACATCCTGTACTTCTAGTAAATGGAGAACTATGAAATGGGTACAAAGGATTTCTAATATCTCAGACCAATGATATACAGAGAAAACGGCATGAAAAGTAGAAGCTCTGAAATGAATGGCATACAGAATGCACAAGATTTGTAATCAAAAGTGTATATGGCATTAATGGCATGGATACAGGTAATGAACCATAAAATGCAACCTGAGAGGATGCTTAAAGCTATCATGTTACTAACAAACCAAATGATTTGTCAAAAAATTCCTTCATTTCAGCCAGCAAAGTTCATAGTTTTTCAAGTGAGCTTTATGTCTCATTATGGTACCCATCAGGCACTCATCATGTGACCAACACATAGGTATTAGCCATATGGTTGATTTGGCAGGTAGAGAGAAGCTAAAAAGAAGGATCAATGAAGGTGAATAGCCAATTCCTTTTATGCATGTCAAATGTAGGAGGCTCAAACTAGCAAATTCTGAGGGATTGCCCCATTGTTTAACTTTTATTGCATACGACTACTAGGCTTCTACTTGATTTTCAAAAGTCACCTTAATGTCTTCTGCCTTCTATGCCATATTGAAGCATCATATTCATACATATAAATTTTTCTGGTGGTTATAATATAGGGTATTATCTCATGCCCATAAACTACCAAGGAATAGGTCACTGAGACTAGAGAGTACAATCAATGGCTACAAAACTGTGGGAGTGTCATGAAAAGTCCTCGATGCTAAAACTAAAAGCTGACGCAACAAAGATATACAAGACACCAAATGCCATACACTAGACCATATATACATCCTCAAATGACATTAATTGTACAATTTAATTTTGTAAACAAGTTAAAAAATAGAAGGCATGCCTGCCATAGTGCGAGAGTAGAAAATAGTGATTCTTTTTTGAGAGATTGCCTAAACATGCATGGACATAAATAAAACTAAAACTACATTCCATTCAACATCTAAAACAGTCGTTTGACACCAACCACAATGTAATAAAAATCATGGATTCTCAAAAACTTCATGGATATACCTTGTGCATCAGCAAATAAGGTTATATTGCCAATATCCCTTCTGAGCAATGCACGTATCATTTGCTCTACTAGAGCCTTCCCAAGTCCCTGACCCTGGATGAAATTATCCCATTTGGATTGATCAGAAAATTACAGAATGCAGTTCTACAGAAAATGCATCAAGTTTGCAGAATGGGAGCCATTTTATCTTTATAGTGATCTTAACTCCTCAGTGACTTCATTTGCCTATATCCATAAATTAGAACACATTGAGCATCACTTCAATATTGTCTCTCTTTTAACTATTAAGGTTGCACAAAACACTTATTACCTGATAGCGAGGATCCACTAGAACATCCCAAATTGTAGCATTGAATGCATGGTCTGAAGTGGCACGAGCCATGCCTATAAGTTCCCGTTGTTCCTCACCATCTGTTAAATAAAAGATTGTTTACATGCTAGTGTTGTCTACAAATGAAGTCAACGAGTACAGTAAAAATAAAAACATTAGCAAGATAAGCAGCATAAAGGAATTTTCAGTAAAATTGGCCTCACTCAATAAAATGGATTTTACATGCTTAAATAGAGCATACAAAGAGATCAAGCACCTGAATCCGGTAACTGTCTGATCAAATGCAAGGAAGCTACCATGTAACTATTTTTCAATGCTGCTTCTACCTTTGTTAGTGGTCTCCTTGGCCAGCCTACCTGCTCTAACCACACCCCAATCATTGACAAAAGCATCATATGTACGCAATTTGGAGCTAAAAGTTGAAATTACAAGGATCAAAATTAATTCAACATCCATGAATAGAGCTACAATAATGATAATAAATAATGTGTGGCTATCACTTTGTAATGCACTCACATAGCCTTCTTGACTGTATCAGAAAGAACACTTTGAAACCCTTACCTCTTAAGAAGAATAACAAGTCAGCCCCCATTCATGAACTGTTGTGTGAATTTTCTAGGCAATTTGGGATACTAATGGTAAGGATCTTCATTGCATGGCCAATGACGCCTTCTCCTCTGGCAATCGGGCAGCCTCTCTCAATCAAAATGTTATCAAGTTGATTCTAAAGAATCCATCACAAGACACTATTTAGTATTGGGGGATGGAAGCCCATTAATCTTTTCAGAGTCTCCTACAAGATTTGGCTGATGCCCATGCTCTCCAAATGCGAACCTAATCTGCTAAGGGTTATGGTGTGGAATATGAAGAGTCATTGGAGTCCAAGAGACCACTTGGAATATGAAAACCAAGGGTTATTAGACATTGTATAAAAATGTATATCAATGTGAATAATACGCATTCAACAATTATATTAATTTGCCTATCCATTTGCATGTGTGTTTCACATGGTATCAGAGCAGGCGAATTCCCTCCCTCCTCAAGTTTGAGCCACTGGATTTGTGGCTTCTTTGTGCATGTCAGTTTGGTCATCAGTTTTGCATTTCATGAATGTCCTGTCAGCTAAATTCTAGCTGTGATTTCTGCCCAATTTTGTAGCATCTCTGAGAAACATTCCTTGCACATTTACACTGTCCTGTAGAAATGCACCTGTTCATCCTAGCTACCAAACACACGAGCCTGTCATATCTGTGTCTGCACAGTCTTGAAGAAGAATATGCCTCCATCTCTACATCCCTGGAATTTATGCAGCTTAAAATGACTCCCGGTTCAATGGGAAAGAGATTTTGGGGTAGGTAGAGGCTTCCAATATTCCATTCTATTCAGTCCCAAGCTTTTGCATACCTGCTCTGGTTAGTTCTGTGTCACTCCTGTGGAAATTTTCAGAGATCCTCCATAGTTAGAAACTCTCCAGTAGAAAGCTCGTCACTGCCTCTCTCTTCATTTTTTATTTGATCGTGGAGTTGTGTGTCATTATGAAGGTTATTGGAGAGGTTAGACCGCGAGGGACTGATGCAAAGATCACTTGATTATAATAGTAATACGCACACTAAGCTTTTAGTTGTTGATCTACAAATTCAATGTTATGAATAAATATATAGGAAATAATGTAAAATAATGTAAATGATAATAATCATAAATAATTTTTAGTTAATTAGTAAATAGGTTGAAGAGGCATGTCTAAATGAGACATGACTCCCCATGAAGAGACACGTGCTTGGTATATAAGCATGTCTCTCATTCTCATAGTAAAATCATATTATTCGCACATTGTCCAAATGAAGAGGAGGCATCATGTATTTATATGCAAATGTTGAGGATGAATAGATGTGATTGTTGGGTTTCTGAGCCTACATGAGTTTGCTGGCCGACCTTGACAATTTGTCCATAATCAAAATAAATTCATAATTCCATTTGTACATGTCAGAATGGGATGATCTTTAGATCAATCCTACACCTCTCAGAGAGAGGATCCAATAAAAATATCAACTTCCTCATCTTAGTTGTCCAAGGTGAAGTTTGGCCCTAGTTGCCCTAGTTACAAGTTATATTTTCACACTTGCTCTTCTTGGATGAAATTGGAGTTTCTTAATGCATTATGATGTTTGGATTTTCTCTATTGTTTTTGGAGCTTCTATTTTTGCGAAGATGATGAATGGATATACTCTGGTCTCTCTTGTAAGTGCAATTTAATGATATTTTATCTTCTTATTTGTCTAATGCATCGAAATTTTATCATTGTTCTTGTACATACCCTAAATGATGCGAAAGTTTTTTTAAGTCTTGAATGATCGATATATTGCATGCGTTGCTTAGTAAGAGAGGGAGTGAATGTTCCTAGAGGCACTGAAAGAGGTTAACAAGCCTTGAAACTTAATCTTGCAAATCAAAGTATAAATCCCTAATGACCTAGTTGTTGCATTTGGAAAGGCTAGCGAAAGTCATCTAGGGCTCCTTAGCATATGAAAATTCAAAATCTAGGTGTATCTTGACTCCATTAGGCCCAAGAGACAAGGCATTGATCCTCACATTCCTTTGGTGGTCAATACAACCTCCTATTTTCTTCCTTCCTTCCAAAAAAAAGCCATAACCCTAGTAGGCTCCCTAGGGCATCATACGAATTCCATTGTAGCCATCAAAACTTGATGAATTTGGTCTAGAGTTGCACTAGTGAGTCCTCAAGATATCCTCTAAGTTTTAGGACATTCCAACGGTGGAATCTCAAGATATCCCAAGTCCTAGCTTGAAAACCATTTCCCTAGTTTGCCTTTTGGTTAGTGGCTTCAATAGGATCATTGCACTCAAATTCCAAAAGAAAGGCATTCCTTTGATCCTATTCTCCTCACCATCCTAGTCAAGTCCATTGATTGTTGTTCAACCTCACACCCTTGACTTAGTTTGGGTTTGTTGTTGCCTCGCTTGCACACCTGGTTAATGTGGGAAAAATCCTCAATCCCACAAGGTGTGACTTGGTGGCAAACTAAGAGAAGGGGTTGTCACCTATTCCCAACTCTCTCCATTAAATCTCTGTCCTAAGCTAAGGGGGTGGTCCCTAATGAAGGTTAGTAAATGAAATGTGAGTTTCTAGGAGATTAAGTTAAATGGAAAGCTTATCAACAATAGTAAATTGATCCCACAATATGAACAAGTAAAGAAATATATGAGCAACTTTCAATAATTCATTCAAGAAAATATGTCATCATAGACCAATGCTTAAACAATAAATTGCTCAAAGTAAATAACATGCATTTGCTCAAATGAAAATGGTTACAAGCGATCCTACAAAAGAGACAATGTTTGATCAATAATGAAATATCACTTGAAAGATGGAAATATTGAAATGGTGTACTTGTAAAGAAATGCTCAAAATAACAAAATAATACCATTCAATAATCATGAGCTAAACAAGTACATGAGATAGTCATTTAACAAGTAAAGTAAAGATTGTAAATAATACCATTCAATAATCATGAGCTAAACAAGTACATGAGATAGTCATTTAACAAGTAAAGTAAAGATTGTAAATGAAAGATCCACACTACTTGCAAAATTCTATTTTGAAAGAAAGATAACTTGCAAATGAGATTCCACAAACCAAAGAATATTACTTGCAATGAAAAATAAAGATCGTACTTGTTAAAGGAAAGTAAACAATATCAATAAACTATGAGGCCATCCGTCATGACAAGTCTATGAGATAAATAGTATTGCAAGTAAATCTAAAAGATGTCCCAAGTTGATGAAGTTAAAATGATATGCAATCTATCTAATGTGGAGTGAAATTATCTTTGTAGATTTTAAGCTAAATGTCTATCTAGATGTAACATTTCTCTCAATTGCTTTGAAACAAGTCTCTAATGTGAGTTGTGGAGGGGCACCCAAGAAAATACAAATGAGGTTGTATTAATGACACCCAATGTTGCATGAAGCGGGGACGAAATAGGGATGTTTTTTGGAAGTGGGGACGCGGAAGCATCATTTTCCGAAAATCTAGGAAGCGAAGCGTCTGCTATATATATATATATATATATATATATATATATACACTCAAAACAAACATCCCAAATACCAAATTAGTTGTAGAAGACATGAAAACATGCATATTTTTGCATAAATCAAGATAGATATGGCATCCATGATTCCATTGTAGTTACTGGTATGTACATCAACCATCTATATTCTAGCAATTACAAACATACATCAAATTTTTAAGCATATTATAAAACATAGAGCATATTATGATTTATCTAGCAAGTGAGCAACTATCAAAATTTGTCATGTCCAAAATTCAAATAATAATATTTACAAAATATGTCACTTGGTCACCGCCAAGACAAAAAAGGTTCAAATTCACAAGCCTACAAGTCTAATGATTAATCTATGACAAAAGTAGTAAATTGTGAATATATCTACTAATCTCTCCTCCTTCCACCACGAAGAGAACGTGGCGGCGGGCCTCCACGTGGTGGCAATGAAGAAGATGGTGCCTGTGGAAGTTATGGCAGTGGCACTGAAACTAATGAAGATGAACCCCCTGATGTTGGTGTTGAACCATGGAACCTAGGAACCAAGGGACCAGATGGGGGTGGCATCTTAACAAGATCATCATCATCCTGGAATTGCTCAAAAAATTCATACAAAAAAAACATTAGTTAACAAAAAAATAAAAAACATGAATTAGAGAAATGCTTTATAAGGAAAATTCATACCACAATGGACATACCTAGATAAGAGCATCCTCTAATTGCCTAATCGCAACACTCCATCCTCCAAATTGGGCTCCTCTAGATTCTTGTCCCAAATGTTAAGGTCTTTATTAGTCTTTGCATCATCACAGTAATGGGACAACAATCACAAGTTGTAATGAACATAAACCGAGCTCTCTGCCCGGTTTAAACTCAACCTATTCCTTTTAACACAGTGGATGAAAGAATAAGAGCTCCAACACCTCTCTGCAGAAGAAGTGTTTACCACCTGTGAAAGCACCCGCAACGCCAAACTCTGTAGAAGTGGAGTAGCCCCTCCATGCATGTTCCACCACTCAAGGGACGAAAAAGTCTCTCGATCTCTAATTGCATGCATGCTCCCAAATGGACCAGTGTTAAGCGTATAGTTGCTCAACTGTCTCCGTACCATGGCAGCCTCCTCCTCATCAGGGATTAATTTACTCAATGCAATCATATATTTTTTGTGAATCTCTTGATCTTGGTGTGGTTTTCTCCTACTTCCGCCCCCCCCAGGTGCTGGTGTTGAAAGCCATGATAGATGATAGTATTTAGGTGTCAAAACATATGCTAATGCATGCAATGGAACATTTAGCATTTCCCATCGGGTTTCCACCTCTGCGCGAATATAATTGTACAAGGTGATATCTCTAGGCTCAACAATGTCTTTAATCTGCCCCAACATCCTATCCATTTGCAATTACACCTCCCCAATTATTGGTCAATCTGAATCTCCAAACTTGATCATGTAATAAATTGGTTTGGTGAATTGCAAAACATATTTAACCTATGACCAAAAGTACATGTCAAGAATAGTGTCCTTGGCTACATTAGCACCATCTCTATCAGTGTTAATTTCATCCCATGTTTTAGCACACACCATATTAGTTAAAGCTTGTATCACCTTCACTATCTGCCTAAAGGTGAGGTAATAACTGGCAAATCTTGTCTTTGCAAGTTTAAGCAACTGCAACTTGGAGTAAGTGCCATAGAAGTAGTTTACCCTTGTATGCCCTGTGATGAATTTAATGAGTTGCTTCCCTTTCCTATAAAGCTCATTAATCCACCCACATTCTTTATGCTTCACAATATCATGCATCAAAAGGTTCAATGTGTAAACCAAGCACCCAGACCAAAAGATGTGTGGATGAGTACGCTCAATAATTTTTCCTACTGCCTTACAATTTGATGCATTATCTGTGATCACTTGAACCACATTATTCAAACCAACATCTTTAATTGATTGCAATAGGAGATCTGCAATGTTTTGTGAAGATGCACTAATGGAGGAGGAGTCATGACATGTAATAAATATTGCACCACTAGCAGAAACACCAAGAACATTTATCAAATGTTGGTTTCTAATATTTGTCCACCCATCTGATACAATGGATACCCCACAATCTACCCACTCATTTGTAAAATGTGTCAAAGCTCTTTGAACCTTTGCTTTTTCTCTTTCTAATAACATTGTTCTAGCTTTCTCATAGTTGGGGGACTTGTATCCTTTTGGGGCTTCATTGATGGCCTTTACCATTTCATGCCAATAGGGAGAGCGAAGCACATTGAATGGTACACCGCAAGCACAAAGAAATCAGACTATCTTTCCATCCACATCATCCCTCCCAACAACATTAAGGAAATCCCCTATTGTTCTTTTACCTCCAGAGCTTCTAGAAGTACCATGAGGAGATGAGCTACCAAATCTAGAGGTTGCACTTGATTCAGAATGAGTTTTTTGTTTCTTTCTTTTTTGTTGTGCAGTGTCCTCTATTTGGATGTATTTTCTTCTTTGTTCAAATGAAATGTTTGGGCAAATTTGTATCCCCACAACACCCTTTTTATCATCACTATCCATCACCCCACAAAGATGCCTCCTCACACGGGTATATGAACCACTAAATGGTTTTCCTCCATGACAACCATGAGGGCACAAAAATTTGTAGCTTCCACCACACTTTCCCCCTTCAAGTTTGGTCACATAGTTCCACAAGGGTGTTAATGTAGCTTTCCCCTCTAGTGTTTCAGTTTCCCCTTCAGGTTCAACTTCATCCCCTTCCTCTTCAAACCCTTCCTCCTCATCATACATTGGGTCACTCATATTGGGACCACTGTCCTCTTGTGCTTCTTCCCTTCTATTCCTACTCCCCCTTGCCATCATTAAAACCAAAAGTGGAATGATACATAGAAGCCAAAAGAACACCATCTTGGAATATGGATATAGGTGGTGGACAACCTGCAAGTAAATGAGCAAGTAGAAACAATGGAAAAGAGTAGGAGAGGGAGGAGAAAAATACAAAAAAAAATGTCAAAAAATAAGGGAGTTTGGGGTTTGCACTTACCTCTTTAGCTCTTGTAGATGAAGTCCTCCAAGCTCCTACTCCAAGCTCCTCCTCCTTCTCCTAGCTCCTCCTTCACTCCTCCAAGATCTCTTCTCTTCTCCTCTCTTCTCTTCTCTTCTCTTCTCCTCTCCTCTCTTCTTTTCTCTTCTCCAACTCTCATAAACTGAAAGTGAGTAAATGAGGGATGAATGGAGGCTTTGATCCCTTCATTCCTCACCCTAACCCAAGGTGGACCCACCCCCAACAAGCCAACTCACACAAAAATGAAAAATTAAAATTAAAAAAACAGTGATTTTTGGGCCGCATGGCGGAAATAAACATTTAAAAAAGGAAGCGCGTACGGAATCATACGCGATTCGTACGATGCCCTCCGAAGTGCAATGCTTCGTACGACCGAAGCGTCATATGAAACGTGCTTCGGACACACGCTTCTAGAATTTCCAGGAAGCGTGTTTATCAATTCGAAACGCATCTTGATTTTTCCGAAGCGCGTTTCGGACGGCGGTTCCCCCACACATCCGTACAGATCGTGTTTCGGGGTTTAGATCCAAGGGGAACATTTCCTGCAACACTGATGATACCTCCCTTGGAATATCCAACCACCCGATGCCTCCAGCATTGCAAAGATTGTGGCTCTAACAACTGCAAGGTCACCATGTTAACCACAAGAGAGGGTCTATGTTCCTCAAGTTTGAGAGAGAGGGGATCCTAAAAGTCTTTCAACCAAGCTTATGCTTGGAGGTAAATTAATTAGAGATGCAAATTAACACTAAGGATGCATAAATGAGATGCATGTGAACATTAGTATTTAGAAAGAAATTGTAATGATAGAAAAATTCTGTTAATTTATGGTATGTTCTATGCTTAGAGTAGTTTACTTATTTTTCTTATTATTATCCACATATTAGCAATCACATGTACATCAAGTGCAGATAGAACATTTAAACGATCAACAGAAAACAAGCCAAGACAAGAGACACAAGATGTGGCGGCTAGCCAGGGACAAACCCCAATATGGGGAAACCCTTTGATCAAATCTTCTTTTATCTTCAATAATTCAACAGAGAGAAAATAGTACAAAAGTCTGATTTATATCAGCAGCATTAGCCCTAAACTAGGGCAGTCAGTAGATGTCAAACCGGTGGCCGGATCACCTTGATTCCTTCACCAAAAAATGTGGCCTTCCAAGCAGAGTCAGTTTCACCTACTGCGCAGTCCAGAGAGAGAGAATGATGGTCAACGCTCGTCAAAGTTCCGATCTGCAGTTGCAGACCTAAATTTTGCGTCCTTCCTTCCACACGTGTGAGAGAAGTGTCTTTTCTGCGCAAGAGAGAGAAGTGACTCTTTTTTGCGCAGGAGAGGGAGATGTGATGAGAAGTGAAGTGTGCAAATGAGGAGAATACTCCTTGTATTTATATGGAAAACGTTGATGATGAATAGATGCGTCTACTGGGCTTCTGAGCCTCATAAGTTGCTGGCCGACTTTGACATTTAGTCCATAATCTAAATAAATTCATATCTCCATAAATACTTATCGGAATCGGATGATCTTTAGATCAATCCTACACCTCTCGACGAGAGGAATCCAAGAAAAATATAATCAGCCATGAATAAGGTGACCCACATGAAGTTTGGCCCTAGTTTCCAATTTTAACACTCCCTCTCAACTAGGGAGAACTTCATCTGCAATCTATCGGACTGTCACTATTGTCCATCCATCAAATGCATTGTCTAGTATGGCTTGACCCTTCTTGTTTTACTCTGCTTTGCTTTGCTCTGCACGGTTCTGCTCTGCCTTGCTTGAATTATGAAGAAGAAGAAATGATCGAGGATGTATCATACCATCCTCCACTGACCCGAAGTCAGTCTCAGAGTGTGTACCACTCTCACTAGTCTCAGACCAATATCATTGATCCCAGATCAATGAAGGTCATCCTAGCATAAGGAGTACGATAGATACAACGATGCATCCATCGATACTACTATGGTCCCTATCCTCATTTCCGTGCTCATTGATCAGATGAGACGTACTTCCCATGAATCACAGACTACATGGGTAGGATGCCTCGATAGGAGAGCGAATCATCCTATGCAGTGGATGCCACGAAGAACTAATCATCCTGGCCTACAGGAGAACGAATCATCCTGTTCCACAATCGTCATGGAGAACACATCATCTAGGCCCACAAGAGAACTAATCATCCTATTCCATAGTTGCCACAGGGTGTCACAGGGGAAGGTTGAACCTTTTACCCTGTACCAAGTGCACCAACAGGGGATGGTGAGTCACCCTGTGGTCATATGTCGCTCCAAGAAGTACCCCGCGCCCCCTGGAGCTCCCAGAGCTCAGTACATCATACTTGACCCTCATCAGAGGGTCTCTGAACGACACCAAATCGTTCTCGAAAAGTCAGGAATTTGACCTTTCCTAGGGGCTTTGTCAGAATTTCGGCAACCTATTCATCTATACCGATATGTTGGAGACTTATTGCTCCTTGCTGCACCATATCTCGAATATAATGGTACCTGATATTGATATGCTTGGAGCGATCATGAAATACGGGATTTTTTGATAAATGGATCCTGCTCTAGTTGTCATATAGGATCACAGTGGTATCCAATGTAAATCCAAATAGCTCACCGAAGAGCTTTTGCAACCAGACTGCCTCACAAGAGGCCATGCTAGCAGCAATATACTCTACCTCAGCAGTGCACAAAGCCACCGACTTCTGCTTCCTGCTCATCCAAGATATCGAAGCAGATCCCAAGGAGAAACAGCGCCCGGAAGTGCTCTTACGGTCCACCACACTGCCTGCTCAATCAACATCAATATATCCAAGTAGTCTCACATTTCCGACAGTGTATCTTAACCCATAAGTAATTGTGCCACGAAGATATCTCAACAGATTCTTGCCACCAATCCAATGTATGTGGTGAAGTTCAACCATATGTTGACTCAACGTGTTGATTGCAAAGCATATATCTGGACAAGAGTTCACTAAGAACATTAATGCTCCGACGAGTTGATGATACTCGGTGGCATTTCGTAAAACAGGTCTAGCAGCACTACCACTTAACTTTTTGAAGTCAAGCTCCATCGAGGTAGTTACAGGCTTGCAGTCCACCATACCGAATCTTTCCAATATCTTCACCACATATTTTCCTTGAGATAGGAAAATTTCCCCTGGCTTCTGCCAAACTTCAAGTCCTAGGAAATAGTGCATCAGTCCTAGGTCCTTCATTTCAAATACAAAAGCCATCTCCCTCTTACATTTGAGAATGAGAGGGTCTGCACCTGTTAGAAAGAGGTCGTCAACATACAGCGCCAGTATGAGAGGTTTGTCATCTTCAACCTTAAAGTAAAGCTTGGGATCAGCTTCACTCCTAGTGAATCCCAACTTCATCAAGTAGCTATCGATCCTCTCATACCATGCTCGAGATGCTTGCTTCAGCCCATAGAGGGCCTTCTTCAACCTGCACACATGATATTTTCGATCATAAATCTCAAATCCTTCGGGTTGCTCCACGTAGACCTCTTTTTTGATCAAACCATGCAAAAACACGGTCTTAACATCCATCTGATGCAATTTCCATCCTTGTGAAGCTGCAAGGGCTATGATCGAGCAAATGGTGGTATATCTGACAACAGGTGCAAATATATCGTCATAGTCTATACCTTCTTTCTGGGAGAAGCCACGAGCGACAAAACGAGCCTTATACTTTTCCATACTTCCATCAGTTGCATGCTTTATCTTGTAAAGCTATTTAGAAGTGACAATTGTCTTGTCCAGGGGTCTGGGAACCACTTCCCAAACATCATTCTTCATAATAGACTCATATTATTCGGTCATAGAATCCTTCCATACTTGATGCTTGACGACATCTGAGAATGATGAAGGCTCATTTTGAATGATCGTGCTCATGATGGTCAAGTATCCCTGATGCCTGTTTGGTTTCTTACTTTCATGGAAGGTTCCTCGGGGTGCAGCGTGTCCTTCAGCATCATCAAGTGTCCCCCTAAGCCATGAAGGCCTCTTCCTAGAAGAGGAAGGCTCAGGTGGAGGAGGATCAATAGGATCCATGGGTTTTTCCACATCGGGCATTGTTTCATCATCTTTTTCTTTAGGTTCCCTGGTGTCAGCTTCTTGAGAGCATCTCACATTAGGAAGATTGTTCACCTTGCTGGGAGCCATATCTTCATCAAAGGTGACATCATGACTAATCACGACTTCCCTTTGACTGGCTACATAGATTCTATAGCCCACGAAGATTCCTTTCTTTCCAAATGCACCCAATTTATTCCTTTTCTCTATCGGCACATGAAAATATACAGGGCTTCCAAAAATTCTAAAATGAGATACATCAGGTTTCTTACCGGTAAACATTTCTTCAAGAGTTTTGGAACCCAATGCTTGATGGGGGCATCGGTTTTGTACATATATGGCAGTATTTGCAGCTTTGGCCCATAGAAACTTCAAAAGTCTTTGATCATGAAACATAGCACGGACAGCTTCCACAATCGTACGGTTCTTCCTTTCCGCCACACCATTCTGTTCAGGAGTGTATGGTGTAGTAGTCTCCCTCTTAATGCCAGCCTCTTTACAAAAGTCATGAAACTCATTAGATTCATATTCAATCCCATTATCAATCCTTAAGATCTTGATCTTCTTTTCGGTTTGATTCTCGATCAAGGCTTTGAAATGTCGAAACCAAGAGAACACTTCATCCTTCTTTCTCAAGAAGTATATCCAAGTCTTGCGAGAATAGTCATCTGTAAAAGTAAGGTGATATGAATATCCTCCCAAGGAGTTCATAGGCATCATACCAGATATGTCTGAGTGAACTAACTGCAATATATCGTAGGTATTGCTTTGGCTTGAGGGGAATGGTCCCATTTTAGCTTTCCTTCGGCACATCCGGGACATACACCTTCTTGCTCTAATCTGAACTCAGGCATCCCGGTCACCATTTTTCTTACATCAGGTAGAGCTTTATAATGAAGGTGAGCAAACCTCCGATGCCATAGTTTGGACTGAAGAGATGTGTCACAAGACATGACACCTAGTGGACTTCCTCCGACCTGATATAATGAATCAACTCGAAACCCAAGAGTGAAGGCATCTTTAATATTGTTTTTCCATGCACGTACCTTGCCATCGTTGAAAGCCACCTTGTAGCCTTTGTCTTCCATTGCCGAAATGGACACCAAGTTCTTTTTGAGATCAGGTACATATAATACATCCTGTAGGTGGATTGTATTACCTTGATTCAATTTAAGAGAGACATTGCCTACACCTTTCACGAGATATTTCATATTATCTCCAAGGACAATTTCCAGGTTGGTTTCTTTCTCTATTAGATTATGGAGAACTTCTTTGTAACCAGTGAAGTGCCTTGAGGCACCACTATCAATAAGCCAATTCCAAGCGAGTCCCGAGGAGCAGAGGTAGATAGAGCAGCTGGTAGATAATATTCATCTTGCTTATTTTCAACAGTTTTAGATTCATACCTGGAATTTCTTGCCTTCTTGAATGGTTGTCCTCTTCCTTGATTTCCAACACTCCTTTTACCTCGGCCATTTGACCTACCATTTCTTTGATTGCCTTGAGAGGGATTTTGATCATCATCCCGATGTGAGTTCCTTTTATCAGGACACTCCCTTGCATAATAACCTGGTTTATTGCAATGGTAACATCGTCCTTTTCCACCCTTTGGTCCAGCGTTTCTTTTGGATTTAGCCTCAGAATTGTTTCTTCTTTTAGCATGAGAAGAAAAGGCAGTGGGATGACCTTTAAGTGTGGGCATTTCCTGTTCTTCCATCCTAGCTTCTTCTTGAATGCATCTTGCCATTAATTCCTCAAATTCAGGAATTACATTATTGTTGAGGATAGTAGTCCTGAATATATACCATTCAAATGGTAGTCCTACAAGAGTTGTGAGTGCCATTTCCCTGTCAGGAATTACTTCCCCAATAGATAGGAGATCGTTCTTGATCTCGGTGATTCTTAAGAAATATGCTTGCATATTTTCATCTTTTCCCTTCTTAATTTCCTTCAGCTTATTTCTAAGAAACAGAACTTGATTTGCATCATTAACTTTAAATAAACTCACCAGTCTATCATAGATTTCCTTGGAGGTGTTCAGCTCAAAAACATAGGCCACCAAGCGCTTGTCAATAGAGTCCCGGATGATCTTCTTTGCTTTGACTTCTCTGGATTTCCATTTGTTCCTGGCAGCAACGAGTGCATTTGATGGAGGCTCAACAATATTGCCTCTCACATGGTCCAACACTCCCTGATCTTCTAAAGTCAAATCGAGAGACATCTTCCATCCGTGATAGTTAGACTTCTCACGGAGCTTGTCTTCAGCGGGGAAGAGTGTTGAGGACCCCATAGTTCTTTTAGGATAGCCTTGCCAATCTTCTCTTCGGTGATTGCTCTTGCTCTTGCTCAGGCTTTGTCTTCACCTCAGCTCTGATACCATGTTAATTTATGGTATGTTCTATGCTTAGAGCAATTTAATTATCTTTCTTATTATTATCCACAGATTAGCAATCACATGTACATTAAGTAAAGTGCAAATAGAACATTTAAACGATCAACAGAAAACAAGCCAAGACAAGAGACAAGATGTGGTGGCTAGCCAGGGACAAAAACCAATATGGGGAAACCCTTTGATCAAATCTTCTTTTATCTTCAATAATTCAGCAGAGAGAAAATAGTACAAAAGTCTAATTTATATTAGCAGCATCAACCCTAAACTAGCGCAGTCAATATTTGTCAAACCGGTGATCGGATCACCTTGATTCCTTCACCAAAAAATGTGGCCTTCCAAGGAGAGTCAGTTTCACCTATTGCGCAGTCTAGAGAGAGAGAATGATAGTCAACGCTGGTCAAAGTTCCGATCTACAGTTGCAGCCCTAAATTCTGTGTCCTTCCTTCCACATGTGTGAGAGAAGAGTCTTTTCTGCGCAGAAGAGAAAGAGATGTGATGAGAAGTGAAGTGTGCAAATGAGGAGAATACTCCTTGTATTTATATGCAAAACATTGATGATGAATAAATGCGTCTGTTGGGCTTCTGAGCCTACATAAGTTGTTGGCCGACTTTGACATTTAGTCCATAATCTAAATAAATTCATATCTCCATAAATACTTATCGGAATCGGATGATCTTTAGACCAATCCTACACCTCCCGACGAGATGAATCCAAGAAAAATATAATCAGTCATGAATAAGGTGAACCACATGAAGTTTGGCCCTAGTTGCCAATTTTAACAAATTCCAAGTAAATGTCACCAATATCTTTCAATCAAAATAGAATGTGCAACAGTGAGCTTGATGTAAAGATGTAAAATCACAATTCCAAAATGCGTTGCTTGCAATGAAGTAGATTTTGCTCAAAATGGAATAAAAAAAGTTTCAAAAACTAACTAGCAATGATCAAAGTGCCATATGAACATGAATGATAAAGATATTGATGCAATACTCATGAACTTGTAAAGCAAAGTGAAATAGTTTAAATTTGACAATATATGATGCTTGCTCAAATAAAACTTGCATATATTGTGAGTGAATTGCAAAAGTAAATCGAAATGGAAAAATATAAACTAGAATCAAGCATGTGCTATAAATGGAAGAATGTAAATGCTATGTTAATCATGCACAAAATTAAATTAGTAAATGCAGAAAATTAGAGCAACTATCCAAAAAAATTAGTCAATCCATGTTGGGTCCCTATAATACTAGTGATTACCCCATTACTATTGTAGTTATACCCCTTATTTATATTGATGTACCCATGTAGTGCCCATATTGTTACTATTGTGCCACATAGAAGCCCACTATTGTTATTGTTGTGCCCTACAATATTATTGTTATGTAGGCTCTGATTGTATTGGGACCACTTAGACTCCTATATATAGAAAGGAGGTAATTTCATTTGTATCATCCAAGAATTGTTCATTTATGTAATGTAAAGGAGGTTGCCCCCTCGAAGAGGCTGAATTATAAGGCGTGGATCTCTCTTTTCTATCTTTTTGTGAGCTGGTTTCATAACATTTGGTATCAGAGCTTTGGATTCTAGGGTTTCGCTGCTCCAAACAGGTCATCGTGGCATTTTCGCTATAACTTTTTTTCTGGGACGTTTCAGAAGTCGCAAAAAAAACCCATTTGAGAAGAATTGGCGCTGAACCTTGGGTCCGAATTTCAGAGCTTTTCTCGCGACATTTTCGGAGATATGATCTGAGGAAGTTGGTCTTTTGGCAGACTCCTGAATTACATTCAAAACAGGTGACCTGGGGAAAATCGTCATAACTCTCTCTCTGAGGATCGGATTGAAATTTCGTAAAAAGGTACAGAAAGAGGACGGACTGTAGTTTCTTGTGCGTGTGTTTTAGATTCAAAGGTGGAAACAGTGACTCGTGGCACGTCGTACAAGTTCGCTCTACTGAACCAGTCTAAAAGCAAGTAACTGTGGGAGATTTCACATAACTCTTCCTTGGAGAATCCAATTTGGCTCAGACTTGTGGCATTGGAAAGAGGACGCAGAAGGCTACTACAGGTAGCAATTTCAGAATTGGAGGATCTGAAATTACAGAGATACATCAGATTCAATATCAGGCTTCTATAAAGTGAAAAAAGGTGTGTAGTTTTTTTTTTAAATTTTTGTGTAAGCTTGGTTTAACGGAATTCAAAGGGCATAGTAAAACTTTATTATCGGTAACTGATGCCCCGAGGAAAAAAAATGAAAACACCTAGTAAGGAACCTGAAAGCTCTAGCATGACTCATGAAGAAGAGGAAGAAATGCTACATGATATATCAAAATTACAAGAACAAGTGCAACAAATGTCACGCTCACAAAAGCTAACAGAAGCTAAGATAAGTGGCGTGGAATCTAAGGTAAATGGCATGGAAGCTAAGATGGATGGCATGGAAGCTAAGATTGATGCTAAATTTGATGGCATGGATGATAAGATGGATGAATTGAAGAAGTTGCTACAAGAAAGGGTCACTAATGGTGAAAAGGTAGTAAAGGAAACTCATGATGAGAACAAAAGAAATGTTAATCATGATACCATAGATGCTAATGTTGGATCGAAGACTCATCATGTTCCAAAAATCGATATGAGGAAGTTTGATGGCAAGGATCCCGCCACATGGATATTACAGATGGAGCAATTCTTCGATCTCAATAATGTGCAAAACACACAAAAGGTACGTATGGCAACTTTATATTTGGAACCAAATCAGTTTGTATGGTATCAATGGCTTTGTTCTCGTAAACAATTTATCACTTGGGCAATTTTTACGGAAGAATTGATAGCACATTATGAGGATACAAAAAGCAACACTTTTTTTAGCCAATTGATGAATCTCAAACAAAAGGGTTCAATAATGGAGCACATTGAGGAGTTCCAAAAATTGAACATAAGGGTAAAAGATATTCCAGAGGAGCATAGGATTGATGTGTTCATAGGGTCTTTAAAGGATAATATCCAACATGATGTGCGCCTTTGGGAACCTGATTCATTAGAGAAGGCATTCAGGTTAGCAAGAAAAATGGAAAGCAAAATTATGGCAACTAGGAAGCATACCATTCACAACTATAAAGAAGGAAGTGTTGTTGCCCATAGTCTTCCACAACCTACAAGGTTGACACCACAACAATTGGAAGAAAAAAGAGCAAAAGGGCTTTGTTACAATTGTGATAGCAAATACACAAAAGGTCATAAGTGTGCTGAGAAGAAATTATTCTACATAGATTGTGAAGAGGAAGAAGAAAAGGAGCAAGAAAGGTCAAAAGAAGAGGATATATTCCAGGAACAAAGCCTAGATGAAGAACAAATAAATCCGACCATATCTTGTAATGCATTGGCGGGAATTACCACTCCTCAAACCATCAAGATAGAAGGACAAATCAAGAAGAAAAAGGTAATAGTGTTGATTGATTCAGGAAGCACCCACAATTTTATTCATTGTAGGGTAGCAAAAGAATTGAATTGCTTCCTATATCCAGCACCAGAGTGTCAAGTGATGATTGCAAATGGAGGAACAATAAATTGTTCTGGAAAGTGCCATAATATCAAGCTATCCATGGGAGAATATGTATTGACTAGCCCAATGCTTTCCATTCCAATGGGAGGTGCTGATGTTGTACTAGGAGTCCAATGGCTACAATCCTTGGGTACAATAGCTTTTAATTTTCAAGAACTTTTCATGAAATTTTCTGTGGAAGGAAAGGAAGTTGAATTAAGGGGTATTGCAGGGAAACCAGGAAAGATAATCAGCTCTAATGGAATGACAAAGCTTCTAAAAAAGGAGCAAAGAGGTGTAATTGCACAATTATGTTCGCTAGATGTTTCCACATTGGAATCATCTATTTCTCCAGATCTCCAAAAAGTCCTGGACAATCATTCCAAGGTATTTGAGACTCCCAAAGGTCTCCCACCTATGCGTGATCATGATCATGCTATTCATCTGATTCCAGGAAGTGTTCCTCCAAACATCAGGCCGTACAGATATCCATATGTCCAAAAAAGTGAAATTGAACGTATGGTTGCAGAAATGCTAGAGGCTGGTATAATTCAACCGAGTCAAAGTTCTTTCTCAGCTCCAGTAGTATTGGTGCACAAGAAGGATGGATCATGGCGCATGTGTCCAGATTATAGGGAGCTCAACAAGCTCACTATTAAAGATAAGTTCCCCATTCCTGTTATTGATGAATTACTGGATGAATTGCATGGATCAATTTACTTCACCAAGTTGGATCTTCGTTCGGGATATCATCAAATCAGAATGAAGATTGAAGACATTCCGAAAACAGCATTTAGAACTCATGAGGGTCATTATGAATTTTTGGTCATGCCTTTTGGCCTTACCAATGCACCTTCAACATTTCAAGGTTTGATGAATTCAATTTTCAAACCATTCCTTAGAAAATTTGTGTTAGTATTTTTTGATGATATACTAATCTACAGCAAGTCTTGGAAGGATCATGTTGAACATGTTGACAGGGTGCTACAACTATTGGAGGAGAAACAATTATATGCAAAAAGATCCAAATGTTTCTTTGGAGTCCAGGAGGTGGAATATTTGGGTCATATTGTATCTCATGAAGGAGTTAAGGTAGACCCTAGCAAAATTAAAGCCATTAAGGAATGGAAAATCCCCACATCCATAAAGCATCTGCGAGGATTTCTTGGGTTGACAGGGTATTATCGCAAGTTTGTTAAGAATTATGGGAGAATAGCAGCACCTCTAACAACATTATTGAAGAAAGATTCATTTTCATGGACTTCGGAAGCAACAAAGGCCTTTGAACATCTTAAAGAGGCAATGTGCCAAGCACCGGTCTTAGCTACACCGGACTTCACAAAAACCTTTATTGTGGAATGTGATGCTTCAGGAAATGGAATTGGTGCTGTTCTAATGCAAGATGAAAGACCCATTGCTTTTGAAAGTCGTCCAATCAAGGGAAAGTTTTTAAGAAAAGCTATTTATGAGAAGGAAATGTTGGCAATACTCCATGCACTTAAGAAATGGCGACCCTACCTAATGGGAAGACACTTCAAGGTAAAAACGGATCATGATAGCCTTAAATACTTTTTAGAACAAAGATTATCCTCTGAAGAGCAACAAAAGTGGGTCACAAAGATGTTGGGTTATGACTTTGAAATCATCTACAAAAAAGGGAAGCAAAATGTGGTGGCAGATGCACTCTCAAGAAAGGATGAGGATGTGGAAGCATTGTTGTGTGCCATTTCTATTATCCAACCAGATTGGATAAACGAAGCAAGGGAGGAATGGAAGAATGACGAAGAAGTGTGGGCACTTATTCAAAAGCTACAACAAGATTCCAGTACTTCTGATACATTTAGCTGGAAAAATGATTCGTTATGGTACAAAGATCGCTTATACCTCTGTAAGAATTCCCAGCTAAAACAAAAGATTCTTATGGAATTGCACACTTCTCCCTTAGGAGGGCACTCAGGATTTTTAAAAACTTACCACAGGGTTAAGAAGGAATTTTTTTGGGATGGCCTTAAATCAGATATTCAAAAGTTTGTGGCGGAATGTTTGGTTTGCCAGCAAAATAAAGTTGAAACAATTAAGACACCGGGTCTATTACAACCTTTATCCATTCCAAGCCAACGTTGGGAGGAGGTTTCAATGGATTTTATCACAGGTTTACCCAAGTCTGAGGGAAAGAGTGTCATCATGGTGGTAGTTGACAGACTTACCAAGTATGCACACTTTTGTGCATTATCACATCCATTTAAAGCCAGTACAGTTTCTACTGCATTTATGGAAACAGTTCAAAAGCTACATGGAAACCCAAAGATTATTGTAAGTGACAGAGATCCCATTTTCACTGGAAATTTTTGGACAGAATTATTTTCTTGTCTTGGTACTCAGTTAGCTCATAGCTCATCTTATCATCCTCAATCTGATGGGCAAACTGAGATAGTAAACAAATGTTTGGAAGGATATCTTCGTTGCTTTGTATCTGATAAACAGACACAATGGGTCAAATGGTTGCCTCTGGCTGAATGGTGGTATAACACTTCCTTTCATACAGCAACAAAAATGACCCCATTTATGGCACTTTATGGGTATCAACCACCATCCATCACATCATATTTAAGAGAAAATTCTAAGGTTCAGGCAGTGGAACATCACATCGAACATCAACAACAAGTCCTCCAACTCTTAAAGGATAACCTTGTGTTGGCACAGAATAGAATGAAACAACAGGCAGATCAACATCGCAGTGAAAGAAGTTTTGATGTAGGTGATTGGGTATTCCTACGGCTACAACCATATAAGCAAATGTCCCTCAAGCAAGCTAAGAAGGATAATAAATTATCACCAAAGTATTATGGTCCGTACAAGGTGTTGCAAAAGATTGGTACTATGGCATACAAATTGGAGCTTCCTGCAGCTTCTCGATTGCACCCAGTTTTCCATGTTTCATGTTTAAAGAAGGTTATAGGCGACAAGCTCCCAGTTCAAACAATATTGCCAGAACTTGACGAGGAAGGAAAAATTATATTGGAACCAGAAGCAGTCATAGAAACAAGAACTCGACAGCTACGAAATCGATCAATTTCAGAGTATCTTATCAAGTGGAAGAACTTATCCGCTGAAGATTCCACATGGGAGGATGAGAATTTTATGCAGAAGTATCCTGAACTACTCAAGCGTTGAGGACAACACTTTTTGAAGGAGAGGGGCATGTTGGGTCCCTATAATACTAGTGATTACCCCATTACTATTGTAGTTATACCCCTTATTTATATTGTTGTACCCATGTAGTGCCCATATTGTTACTATTGTGCCACATAGAAGCCCACTATTGTTATTGTTGTGCCCTACAATATTATTGTTATGTAGGCTCTGATTGTATTGGGACCACTTAGACTCCTATATATAGAAAGGAGGTAATTTCATTTGTATCATCCAAGAATTGTTCATTTATGTAATGTAAAGGAGGTTGCCCCCTCGAAGAGGCTGAATTATAAGGCGTGGATCTCTCTTTTCTATCTTTTTGTGAGCTGGTTTCATAACAATCCACAAACAAAGCTACTCCCTCTAAATGGAGAGATGGGATACCATGGGAAAATTCCCAAGTTCCCTCGAGAGAAATCAGCCCTTTTATTAGATTAGTTACAAGGAAGTGAGAGCCTCTAAAGGCTTCAAGCAAATTCAAGGAAGTCTTTACAATGTAAGCTTTTTGACCATAGACTTTCCTTGATGAACAATTGATACAAATGAGGCCAAAGGGAGGCCTTTAAAATATGAAAATTGGAAACCTGCTATACAAAAATCAGATTTTGAAACGAAGAGGAATTACCGTAGGACGAGAGAAGCTAAGCCTCCTTCAAGCCCATAACCTAGTAAAAAGATGCAGCCCTCAAGAAGAACTCAACCTAGCCAAAGAATGAAGTCTTAAAGGAAAGCTGCCCAAAGAGTGCAAAAATTCCTGCACAATATGTGTTAGTAGTTTTAGCGTGCTCCTCCCTCAAACTTGCCACCAAAAGGGACATTGATTTCTGCTCAGGAGGCTGCAAAACAAATTTAAAATAAGTGGAGAGAGCATGCAAGAAGAGAAACAATAGTCCTCGACTAATATACAAGAGCTAGACCAAGTTATGGGAGTAGAACTCCATACTTGTCTAGTCTAAAATATTGCTCTAAGTAACTCATATAATCATTGAAAGCTCTAAACTTTGATCAAGAGAAATATGAAATTTTAATTTTAATTGATTCTAATAGAGTACAAAAAAGGAAAATCCCCTTTGTTTTTCATTCGATGAGGTCCTTCTTAGAGAATCAGAAAGGCAGAAAGATTTTCCTATTCTTGATAATTACTTGTGATGTTTCTTATTATTATGATTCTTTATATCTTCTTTCTTTTAGTTCACCAAGCAAATACCAAAGCAGCAACACATAAAACAATAAACACCAGATGTAAGCACTATGCCAGGGCAAAACCCCCGTCGAGGGGAAAACCCAACAAGAAATTTTTCCTTTCAATAGTATTCTTTGAAACTCTTCACCCTAGACCAAGGCCAGACCTTCCCTCCACATCAAGTTAGCCTCCTAAAATTTCGACCCCTTTCCAGCAACTTTGACTAGGCAACAACTTCCGGCAACTGGCAACTTTCGGCAACAATGAAACTTGGAAGACTTCAATCTCCCAATCTAGGAGACAGAACAAAGAGAGAGGCACCAAAATTTCAATTTTTCCTTTCTCTTTAGACTTCTCCAAACTCACACTTACTTAGGCTTCCCGACAACAGAGCTCAGAGAAGGGGCACTTTTCAGCGACAGAGGGAGTTTCAGCATCAAAGGTGTCTCTAGCCTGACAGAGATGTCAGAGTTGGGAGATCAGTTACTTACTTCTCAATAACTGAGTTGCAATGCATTAGTTAGCAATGGCAGTTCTATGGGTAGCACGATGCAGCATGATGAGAGGAGTTGTCGTACGGATGCAGCAGTGGCAATGGCATGGCCATGGATAGCAGTACAGAGGATGTTGGGCAGCAGGCCTAGCATCAGCACCAAGACCGATGCCGGACAATCAGGGTTATGCTCAATGAAGATTATTACTAGAGCACAATCCTCGCTAAGAGGGGGTGTTGATTTGGGGTAGCATCAGATGTGCTCTAGCCACGAAAATTGGTGGAGAGGCTAAAGCACATGAGATCTCCAATACCCAGAAATGGTTTGGGCAAATTCTAAACAATTTGGGAGATATTAAAATAATGAATATTTTTAAAGGAGTCCCTAAGTCTAAACTTAGGAAAAATAAAATATCAATGTGAATTAATATAACATTGTGTTAGAAGGGTTCAAAAGTCATGGATCAAACCAAAGTTAATCTTAGCTGTTGATTAGGGAC
This sequence comes from Pinus tabuliformis, assembly GCA_031772625.1. NCBI lineage: Eukaryota > Viridiplantae > Streptophyta > Pinopsida > Pinales > Pinaceae > Pinus > Pinus tabuliformis. The sequence goes on from CM062809.1 coordinate 646,225,434, forward strand.
TTAATCTCGGTCGTTGAATTGTCAACGTGAAAAGTATAAGAGGAGGTTTGAGGGTCACTTGGAGAACACAATGAGTTGATCAAGAATTCGATTTTTTGAGGCAGGGCTTGCTGAGGAAATCGAAGGAGTGATTAGATTTGCAACTGAGGGGCATTGAATACAAACGAGAGAGGTGAAGAGGGTACCGGGAGCATCAATGCAGAAGTTGGGAGAAAGGGGCGTAGAGCCAGCTAGAGGCCACGCAAAGCCAGTCAGGCCCTAGAGAGAGCCAGCGTGGATGACGCAGAGGCTCTAGAGGTTGCCGTAGGGCGAGTTGGGGTGACGTTGGGTTGACGCTGAGCCAAAGAGGCTGACACGGTCCCTAGAGGCAAGCACTAGAGATTTTGTGGGGCAAATTGGAGCTGAGAGTTGTGGTATTTGTCTTCAACTAAGAGGTACTACTGTCGAGATCATTCTCTGTTGGGTGAGCCGATTAGGCACCCAGATTGTATTCTGAAACTGCTTAATAATAAAACCCTCAGATAGATGCACCAGTTTTCCGGCATTGGGTTTTTTCTGTACATTAGTCCAAAAACAACGGTGTCACTTATGTGCTTGTTTTTCCTTCAGTTGATGATCTGTAATGAGCATGTACTTGTATTGATTTTCAGTATTTACATGGCAAATAACTTGTTAATTAAACAAAACAAGTAGGCAGAAATAAAGCAGAAAGTACATGAAGGATTTCTAACAGTTAAGACTTAGAAATCCCACAAGCCAGGGTCACAACTTGAACCTACTGCCTGAGCCTAGAGCTAGAGTCAGCCATACCCAGATTCAGAGTTGCAGCTAGAGACAGAGCAATGGCCCATGGTGAATGGTGATAAACCTGCCAAGAATTTTATTTATGAGGTCATGGATTAAGGCAAGAAGGTAATATAGGCAACATATGGTGATAAAAGATAGAAAAGCATTGGTGATAAAAGATATAAAATCATTGATGATAAATGCTACAAAATCTGTTGACCTTTAAATGCAGTTGTCTATTACATGAACCCAAGTAATTTCAAGGTCTTTAAGTCATATGATTCATTACTTTAGAATCTATGCATTGCAAAAGTTTAGCAGTTAGCCAAGGCTTCAAAGTTTGAAACTCATTTGATGAAGCTTATTTCTTGCCTTCCAAAGGTACCATTATACAAGAGATTTTGAAGCCATATGCCACTTTCTTCTCATTGATTATACACCTTAGTGCATCCACTATGTAGGAGCTAGAAATGGAGCCTACATACATAGGAGAAAGGTGCCAAGTTCAATGAAGAAGTTAGGAGCATTGGGTTGCAAAGGAAACTTTGACAATTTAGACATGAAGGTAGCAACCTTGCCTTGGTCTAGCATAAATGTTTGGACAGATTGAAGTGCAAAAGGAAGTCATTATTTTGGGCATGACAAACTGCATCATTTGTTAGCTTTTAGGGTAGCAGCAAACAGGTGTTCTATACTCTATGGTGTCTATGAGGCTAAGGAACACAATGTAGAAAATTTTGTTTGGCTGTAACCCAACCCAGTTTCAAATTTTTGCATATATTTAATGCCCAAACCTCATCACAACATATGAATGATATACAAGTTAACATGCATTTAACTCTAAACATTTAAAGGCTACTCTACTCTCTGATTTTATACAGCTGATACAAAATATAAATGCAAGCACACACTCAAAAAATAGACACAATATTTTTGGTCTAATTACCCTGGAAAACCCCATAGGGGGAAAAGAAGTCTTCGAACATTTGATTGCTTTTAAGGAGATTAATACATAGAGAAAATTAAACGTATCTCCCTTATTATCTTGTTGACGTCCCTGCTAGGTTACATTGAAAATTGGGCCCCCTCTCAATCATAAACTCAGACTGACTTAGCCTTGTTTTCTATGCAACTAACTGTGACTTGATTTGCTGCCAAACAAACCAGAATTGTCCTCGGAATTTTTGCCACCTATCTGACTACAAACAGCCTCGAACTGTGTGCTAGAAGAAGCCTGAATTCCTCAAAGATAAACCCAGTTTTTTAGTATTCGGACAAATTTCGAATTCTGTGTGAGTTTCTGCCTTTCATCCTCCACGAATTTAACTGAGATTCACCGTCAGCCAGCCTCCAATCACAGTGATAACCCTCAGCTAAACTCTCGGCCTCCTCTCCAATAAAACTCGGCGTAATTCCGTTGATCCAAAAAACTCCAGAATCGTGCCAGAACTTAGCTAAAAGCTCAGAATTCGTGCCATTGTTCAGCTAGAAGCTCAGTCTCCTAGTTCTTTTTGTTCGAACTACTTTCTTTTGCCTGCAATCTCTACCTCCTTTCTCTTCTTGCTCTCCTTGCTCGCTTCTCAATGACTCGCATGAGAATGATAGAGTGTAATCACTTCCTTTTCCATTTTTGTCATCCTCCAGTGACGAGAACCCTAACCCTTAGATCTAATGGCTAAGATTAAATCTCAGCTCATTAGATCAAGGGTAGAGATCATTCCCTCTCTTGAACCCCTCCCTCATGTGATCCCCCTCAATTAATGAGCCTCATAATACTTTTCAATGTTTTGTACCATGTCCACTTTTTCTCTCATAAGGTCACTTTTAAAACATAAAAGTCACTTTAATAATATAAAGTGTACTTAGTATTTTTCTCATAAACTAACTTTTAATACACATGTGACTTTAATAATTTAAAGTACAAGATACATCTCCCAGAAATAAGCAACTTAGCCACATAACATTAACTAAACTCATAATGTCACTAGAAAAAATGGTCACTAATGTTAATTTTTAAAGCTAGATTGTTCTCTGTTGTAGATAATTGTAATTTTAATTTTTTTCAACATTTTTCTCATTGCATTCACACCATAACATTATATCACCATTAGCAATTATGTAGAGAGAACAATAACATCAACAATGCAGCGTAACAGTAAGGAATAATAGAATAAAAACATACACAATAGAGACACTAAGGTTTAGGTTAGAGACCAGGGGAAAACCCCACAAGGGGAAAATCCCATCACATCTATGTCATATACAACACTGTCATTTTATTGTCATATATCATTGTCATATCACTGTTGTCATATAGATATCCCTGCCATATGTCTCTGACTTGAAGGATACTTCCATTCATTATAAGGTAATGCCATATATCACTGAAAATAATATATCGCTGAAGATTTCCATACATCTATGCCATAAGCTTTACTATCACACATTACATATACATCATTGTTTGCCATACATCACAATTACAAGGACACTGCCACATATACTATTGTCATGAAGGATATTGACATGACTCGTATGACACAATCACAAGAACATGCCATGCATTACTATCATAAAGAATCATTGGCATATATATCACTGCCATATAAGTCTGTCCAAACTGGACTTGCAATACCTAGTATTCATCAACAAGAAAGAAGCAAACTCATACCTTTCATGACCAACCAGCTACCCTAAATCTCTTACTAACTTGAGCACAATCCTAAGGAGATTGGCCCTCTAATTAAGGCTCCTATACCAAAATCTAATTTGGCGTGACCAAACCTTCAAACTACACAAATTCACTTGTGTTGTCCCTGTTACATCTCAAACTAGCAAGGGACCTAAGGGGGATCCCTAAAGGGAAAATGCTAGGCCAAGGGCAACAAATGGAGACTTAGCCCACTGTCACCTCAGCTAAGGCTCCTTTCTATTTATAAGCTTTCATCGATGGGAGGAGACTTGATATATTATGGAGTCACCAACAAAGAATAAGTCAATGAAATGATGGGAAGTGACCCAAACAATCCCTTTCCTGAAAGAGTTAGAAGGATAAGGCTTGCTTGCTTCCTAAGCAAAGTACAATGTCTTCTAGGGAAACGCAAGAAGGATTTAAGGGTTAGGTTTATGGGATATGACTTATAAAGGAACTTCCCAATCCCTAAAATCTTTATTGTAATTGGTTTCCTAGATGGTTCTTGAAGAATTGTCTTTTTACAAGAATGGGACCACACAAGACCAAGTGGACCCGATCTAGGATAGGGGGAATGAGTATAGCAACCAATGATGTTCTTACCCTAGACAAGGTGGGGGAAAGGATCAAAGAAATAATTTTCACATGAAGGTGTTGATTTGATCCTATCAGGTACTAGCCTTTGGAATGCTAAGGCAAAGTTTTGTCTCAAAGCTAGGGGTTGGATTTTGTTGGACACCTAATCCTCAATGGGTTAGTGTGGAAGCCGAATAGACAAAAGGAAGTCCAAGAGACATTGGGATGTGAAACCCAATGGTCAAACCATATACTATAAATGTATATGATTTGTTAATAAAATTGTACTCTCATGTTTTGTCCTTCAGATTCTGTTGCTGCCCATGTATGTTTAACATGGTATCAAAGTGGGTACCTTCCTAACCTGCTCAATCTCATATTTGAGCCACTTGTTGTGTGGCCTCTCTATGCATATTTGGAAAAGCGTCCTGTCCTGTTGATCTGACATTCTGGATGCTTTGTCATCTATTTTTGAGTTGGGCCCTCTCCATACAATCTTCTTGCAAAAACGTTACATTTACCTGAGAGCTAATCCTGACAGCTATTAATCATTCACCTGTCGATGCACCTTATTATAGCCTGCCTTCTACAGTGTCCTTCCTGCAAAAACGTTACATTTACCTGACAGCGAATCCTGACAGCTATTAATCCTTCACCTGACATTGCACCTTATTATAGCCTGATACAACGTTCCTATCTGCCATGGCAAGTGGACCAGGCATTTTCAGACCAGCTTCAACCTGCATTTGTTCATACATTGGCAACATTTGATAGCTCAGTTGGTGCATTGGAATTAGCATTGAAGACCGGATTGTCTTGCTATTCTCCGGGCATTCAAAACTGGACAGCAAAGAGCAGCGTATGGAGCTTGCTACAAATAGAGAGAGCAATGGAATGTTGCTACCAAGTCCACCAATCCTGCTCGCATCGCTCAAAATCCTATATAAGGAATAGGAAGAAATATTCCAGAGATTTGCACTAGGTCACCCGGCCCAACCTTCCTCGTAAGTTCTCCTCTTATGTGTACTATCATTGATCTAGGTATATGCCCTTTGGGCACATGCTCTGACAACTCCTGAATTTTAGCCTCTTGAAACTTCAAGAACTTCGAGGCTCTCAATTGCAGAATGAGGTTGCCCTTTGCATTATTTGTCCTACAACGATTTGATGGGCATTCAAAAAGTGGCATGAAACTACGAGATGTGACTTCTTGATATATTTCAAATCCGCATTCTTCACAAGTGTAGACAGCGACCTACATCAATGGCTTGACATCTGAACAACGAGTAACAATACCAACAACTTTGACAAGCTGTCCGATGTGGCAGGTCTTCACTTCCCTTAGTGTGAAAGCCTTCTCTTTTGCAAAGTCATTAATATGAACTTCAAAGAAACGCTTGATCTCTGGTGGCATCTTTTGAAAAGGGTCTACATTGTCTGCATTTTCTCCCGCTTCTTCCCATCTCTGTCTCATTAGAATATCATAATCATCGTCCCTTGCAATAAATTTAGTGGGTTCGGGCAACAATTCATCTATTTCTTCCGCAAAAATGCCGACGTACCAACGAGTATTTTTTCTTACTATATCCAAGAACTCCTCATCCAACCCCTTGTAGCTGCTGATGTCATCGAGTTCAATATCAACAGAATGGATTTTCCTATTTGCAACATCTTGCAGCAGATCCATGTACTTCGTAACTCCATTCTCCGCTACAAAATTCTTCAAGAAGTCTTTGCAGAACTCTTTGTCGGCTTTGAAGTCTTTCCATAAACGCTTTCCAAACTAACGTCTACTGCTTCAGTGGGATCGAAAAGAATTGATGGCCGTGTGAAAGGCCTCTTTTTCAAATCCTCAACTTGCACATGGGTGGAGGCGATAGCTTTAAGTTGTGATTCTAGAGAAGTTGCCATAGCTACGATTCTAGAAAAGTCCCCTCGAGCTGGAACTTTGGCGGCTGCAAAAAGAATAGCAGGGTCTTACTTCCTCTTGCACCTAGATTGTCTCCTATAAAAAAAAAGGGGGTGAGTTCAACTCTAATGTAGGGACAATTCTTCATGAAGATAATTCTCAGATGAATGGGCTATTGATTGCTATTATTAAACCTTCAAATTAGTGGGACGAAATTTATCAAGTTCTGGTGCAGACTTAACAATGGACAATTTTATGAAGTTTACTATCATTCCCTTGGCATAGCAGGCAATCCTAGGGCTGTAGCAGACTCTCTAGAAGTTGAATTTGTTATACAAGTGGCTGGGTCAAGTTCCTTTTCAATTTGTGCACTGTATTTCTTGAATAGATGACCATGTAAAGTTTGCATCCTTGCTGATATATATTTCTAAGTATTCATAACAAAGAAACAAGTATTTTATTTGTTGTATCATTTGAGTCTCATTGTTTGGGAATGCACAATATACTTTCCTTGTATATGAATGCAACCAACCATCGTTGTGTGTGGATTTGGAGAATAATTGTAGAGTTAAAATCTTGCTTTTGGTTCATTCCTCAAGGAATAATATCACTTGATTGTTGTAGTTTTCTGGGAGAACAAATTTTGAGAATACCTTGAAGTGATATTGGTTCATAGTTGGTTTAAAGTGTAAGATTGGAGAAAATGACCAGAATCAATGAAGTATTAGAGTTCCTCAAAACTCTGGTATTGTCTACTACCCATGATACATTAAAAGTCAGCAAAGTTTCTCTCACAAACATTAATGCCTGTCTACAAAATGCAGAAGAGAAAATTGATTTTTTGCAACTCGAATCTCAGTTACAGTAAGAAGAATTAAAACAAAGGAGTCATTCTGAACCCGTTTCTATTCAGAAGATTGAAACAGACTCCCATAAAGCAGCAAGGTTACATGCAAATGCAGAAGTTCAGCGTGCACTTCCCAAGCCCATCATCAGACCTTGGGAAGAGCTTGTCCATAACAAGCACAGAACTGGTCTTGGATATGAGAAGGACATGCCCTTTCATATTCCAGACTACTCCAAGCCTATTCAATTTCAAACCGCTGGCTTTCTTGAAGATGATTCATCTTCACCTGTTCTTCATGACAATTCACCTTCAACTGTTTTAGATTCTGGTTCTCTTCCACAGCGACAACAACAACAACAGCGGATTGTGAAATGCCAAAACTGTGACCGCGTTGGCCATCTGAAAGATCATTGTTTTGATCTTCATCCATGTAAGCACTATCATAAAACCAGTCATTCTTCAAACAGATGCTTCAGAAACAAACCTCCTGCAAGAACAAAGATTCATCTTGGATGGATCGCTTCTTGGCAATGGGCATCAACAGCCAAGAAGATATTTCAGTCACATGTCAGAACTTGTTCAAGAGTATTGAACACTCTTGCAGTTGAGTTTTCTCCGTCATCTCACCTTGTATCTGACAGGGCGGGAAATGATGGTCATCTACAAGCTTCAAAGCCACATCAAGCGAGCCTGAGCCACCACCTGCCACACCAGTTTCAGAGTTGTAGCCAGAAACAAAGATGACCCTGAGCATGCCTTCAGTTGGTAATCTGAGACACTTCCTCTAGCAGAAGACTTCAACTTCTTGCTGGTTTCGGAAGAACTCCAGGAATAGAATTGGGGACACTTCCTCTAGCAGAAGACTCCAGCTTCTTGCCAGTTTTGGAAGAGTTCCAGGAATTGCATTAAGCATTCCAGAGTTCTTGGTCATCCTTAAACCATCACAGGTTGAGACTTCCCTTTTCAGGTTGAAGTTATCCCTTTATGCGGGGTGAGACCTCCCTTTCATGGTTGAAGGTTTTCCTCTTCAAAACAATAGAAGCACTTCCTCTAGCAGAAGACTTCAGCTTCTTGCCAGTATTGGAAGAGCTCCGGGAACTTCACTAAGCGTTCTAGTGTTGGTGGTCATCCTTAAACCAACACCTTTTATACTAGCATTTCAGAGAGCACATTCAACCTAGTGTTGTCATGCATTTTTGCACATTTTGTATTACAGCTCTCTTCTTGGACTCATACATAACCCTTTGGATTAAGGGGGGAATTTTGGACACCTAATCCTCAATGGGTTATTGTGGAAGCCGAATAGACAAAAGGAAGTCCAAGAAACCTTGGGATGTGAAACCCAAAGGTCAAACCATGTACTATAAATGTATATGATTTGTTAATAAAATTGTAATCTCATGTTTTATCCTTCAGATTATGTTGTTGCCCATGTGTGTTGAACAGATTTTCTCCCAACTCCACCATCGGAATGGCTTCAAAATTGGAGGATACCTTGAGGAAACACCATCGCAAGAGACCCTAGGAGATTGAACTTTTTGGAGAGATAGCTTGTCAAGAAATTGATGCCCTAGGTGCCCCAACTTGGCTAGACCTAGAAGAAGGTGAAGGAATGTGATTTTTGGTGACCACCTATTGGTAGATCAGTGCCTTAGTCTTTGGGAGAATAGAATCTATGATGAATATGAGTAGGATTTCTTCGTTCCCAATCAAGGAGGCCTCAAAACCACTTCGCTAGCCTTCTAGGTCAAGGAGAAGCAATCTTGTAGCTTTTATACTTTGATGCACAAAGCGAATGGCTTATCAAGGTCAAATTCTTTGATAGAATTACCCCTAGGAGATTTTGTTCATATTACATGGCCCACACATTGAGAGATGTTATAATAGAGACAAAATTCCACAATTTTAAGCAGTAAATTCATGCAGTGATTAGCCCTAGAACAGCGAAAATCCCAATCCAATGTATATGACAAAGTAAAACTAGAATAACATTAAAAGTGTGTACTTACATGTAACAGAATATATCCAACCATTCACAATTGACAAGAGAGAACCTACAAGAGAAGATAGACCAATATCCACACATCAAAATTCATCCATAAAGATCCAATTTATCCTCTAGAAAAAGTGTGAAAATCTCAAAAGAGAGAAAAGATCCAATCCAAAGTGATGATGAGCAAATGAGCTCATATCACTTGTATTTCTACACAAACTAGAAGTTCGAATTAACCTCCTCGGCCTGCATAAACCCCAAAAATAAATTAATGTTCTAATAATTCAACTTTTGGTGACAAGCCCACCAAACTAGCTCATAAATGGAAAAGTGAGCCTCTCAAGAGGTCAAATAATAATCTATGCATGTTGTAGGTCCCTCTAAGAGGCCTAATGAGGTCCATCAGTGCCACAATGAAAAATAGGACCCTCAAAAGCAGCAGACAAGGGGTTGTTCCCTTGTAATAACCTGTGGTGCTCCAAATGGCATGTGGGGATACACAAGTGTCCTCATGGGCCTCCAAACAAATCGAAAATACCTGTAGATCGACTGCAGGAGCTAGGATGATGGTGTAGGTGATGCCACATCATTGCGCAAGTCCTGGATCATTTGCCAAGTGTATGGTGTAAATTTGGGGCCACGGGTGGGGACTTCATAATGGTCTTCCCTTCCATAATGGGCTTTGGGATGTGTCAATGTCTCCTAAATTCAAATGGGGTTAACCAATAATCCTATTAAATGGTTTCTAATTTTAAAGGGGATAATATGGTCGAGATACATCCTTCAAAAGGTGGTGCCATGTGGAAGATAGGTGAATGAAGTAGGGAATGAGAAGGGGCAGCCCTGGATCACATGCTGGGGTACAAGGGTAGCTAATAAGAGGTATTCATGTTGATTTTTGGTAGCATCGGATGTGCTCTAAGTCTCAAATTTTGCAAGGAGGCTTAGGGACATGTATTCCAAAGAACCTAGAAAGCGTTTTGGAAAATTCCTCCCAAAAACAGTTTTATTAAATTAATTAATTGTTTTTAATGGCACCCTAAGTCTAAATTTAGGAAAAATAAAATAATTAATGGGTATTAATCTAACTATGGGTGTAACTTCTAGAAGAAAATGAGGATCAAGCAAAAATGATCTTAGCCATTGATTACCTTCTAATCTAAGTCGTTGAATGTCAACGAAGAGATTATTTAAGGAGGCTTGAGGGTCATTTGAAAAGACACACAGAGAGTTCAGAAGTTCGATTTTCTGAAGCAGAGCAATTCCAGAGAGAATTTCGATAGCAAGTTGTTGCAGTGAGGGGCACGGATAGTATCTGAAAGGAAATCTTTCTCGTTCAAAGGATACTCAGCAGAGAAGGAAGATGGAGATCCAGCAATGGCAACGCTGAGCTAGAGGGGTTGACACAGAGCCATGCAGAGGAAATGCAGAAGCCAAGAGGGAGTTCAAAATTTGCAGAGGGAATTCGAGTTTTAGGAGCCAAGAGCCGGGGTGTGAGACTAGGAGGTGGAAATTGAATCACCTAGGTAGCAAATCAATCAACCAGACGATTGATGTTGTCCCGAGTGAGCTTGATGTTGGGCTGATGCAAACACAATGCAGAGGCAGCCAGAAAAGTCGGGGGCAATCTTTCTGGGGCTGGATTAGTTAGGATTCCCAATGATAGTGTGAGGTAACCTCACAAATCTCTCTGTCAGGATTATTCTCTGTAACTAGATTGTCGGGAAGGCTTCTAGAGATGTATTTAGATTTTACTACTGCATAATAATAAAACCCTCAGATCTGTTGCACTGGTTTTCCCACATTGGGTTTTTCCAGGGACATTTGTCCAAACATAACTGTGTCACTTGTGTGTATCAATGTTGGGTTTTAGGAATTTTCACATGGTATCAAAGGAAGTGCAGATGAAGCAATAAGAACAGTGCCAGAGAACCCAATGCTGAGCAGAAAAGGAGGTCGAAAAAGTTGCAAGAGGTAGCAGTTCGAATTCCCGGAGGGGTTTGCGCAGTGCAAGCCGGGAGGGCAAAATTTCGAGGCAGTCTCCCTCTAAGTGAGTCTACAAAGGGAAGGGCTTCCAAATTGAGATCTTTTCGTGGCAGAGGGAGCAGCATTGAAGCCTCAGTGTGAGGAAGAGCTGGTAGGACGCAGTTTTTCTGCAGGCCAGTTTGTTGGCTAGAAGACGTCAGAAGAGAAGAGAAGCACTGTGAGGGAATTTTTTCCTCAGAAGACTTCCCACCAAGAAGTCTGTTTTCTTATTGGGTGAGCAGTAGCAGTTAGAAGCAGAGAGGAGTAGTTCAACAGTTTTTGTGGCAGAGATGGCAACCAGTGGTTTAAGAGATCAAGACAGGTTGGATGAAGCATGCAACTACGTCATCTAGAAGGCAAGGATGTCATTCCTTCTAGATGAGCATGCTCCCAAGACATATGTCGACAACGTGGTGGTTGTGCCTGCAGATGTAGATCCGTTGAAGATGTACAAGGCAGAATTGGTGAAGGCAAAGAGAATCATCCTCGACGGAGTGAAGGATCATGTGGTCTGTCACATCGCTGGCAGAGGGACTACTAAGGAGATGTGGGATGTGTTGCCTACGGTGTATTAGGGATCTTCCGAGCATCGGAATATGTACTTAGAGCAAACGTTGAGATCTGCACAAGATGCAGAAGGGGGGGCACGTAGATCCGTTCCTCACGAAGCTTCACGAGACTCGAGATGAGTTATCAGTTATGGGGTCTACAGCTCAAGATTTCGAGTTGGTTAGATTGGCACTCAATTCTATGTTAGATGAGTGGCAAGTCTTTGTCCAGAGTATCCTAGGCAAGGCAACTTTTCCGAATTGGGATGACATGTGGGCAGCTCTCAAGCAAGAGGAGTTGAGGAGAGACTTGGTCAAGTGTACACTTGACGGAAGTAGAAGCAGTGGGTCGAAGCCCAAGGAGGAGGATGAGAATGCAGACCTTGCATCGAAGGGGCAGCAGGAGCAGCAGAGGCAGAAGAAGGATGTCTCGAAGCTAAAGTGCTTTATGTGTGGTGAGATGGGTCACTACGCAACACAGTGTCCTCTCAAAAAGAAGGACAAAGATGAGAAGCAAAATCTAAAGGTTGCACTGACAAAGATCGAGGAGGAGTTTGCCATGACAGCCAAGATACCTCCAAGAGGGAGGTGGGATGATTTAGAGTTATAGTTCGAAAGAGCTAAAGATGGGCAGGATCCTTGAGGAACCCACCTCTCATATCAATTCCTTGCTATGGGAGCCCAAATCAGAAGTAGCAGGATGGACTAGTGTCAGATGGTGCCGAGTAGTGTCGAAGAGACAGTTGCAGTGGCTAGGAGCACCAGAGACTGAACAGTGCAGAGCAGAGTTAGCAGCAGTGCAAATGGCACAGAGCAGAGGTCAGTCGCAGAGCAGATGGCACAAAGCATAGGTCAACAACAGCGCAATAGATTCAGAGGGTCAGCGTAGAGACTAGCAGCAGTCATGCTTCAGCATTCACATGGTATCATACTGAACACAGTTAGTTCAAAAATTTGGGATGTTTTTCCATTGTTGATGTAGTTGCAGCAGTAGTTTGCAGTGCGGGGGCAGTTGGCAGTGGCAGTGTCAGTAGTAGCACGGATGTAGAAACTCAGAGGGAGTTGCAGCAATGTTGACACTAGCAAGGTCAACAGCAGTATAGATGCAACATTTGCGAAGAGGTTGGTGGACAACATGTCAGACATCAGTAGCGCAGAGGCATATGTTACAGAACAGAGTAATTCTTCAACAAGTTGCATTACTACAACACATTCCTCGCTAAGAGGGAGTGTTGATTTCTGGTAGCATCGAATGCGCTCTACTTCTGAAATTTTGTAGAGAGGCTTAGACACATGTATTCCGTAAAACCCAGAAAGCGTTTTGGAAAATTCCAACTAGAAAAAGTTGTATTAAAATAATTAATTATTTTTAATGGGACCCTAAGTCTAAACTTAGGAAAATAAAATAATTAATGGACATTAATCTAACTGTGGGTGTAACTTCTAAAAGAAGACCCGGATCAAGCAGAAATGATCGTAGCCATTGATTAGCTTCTAATCTGGGTCGTTGAATGTCAATGAGTAGATTATTTAAGGAGGCTTGAGGGTCATTTGGAAGGACACACAAAGAGTTCAGAAGTTCGATTTTCTGAAGCAAAGTAGGTGCTGGAAGAATTTCAATAATGAGTTGTTGCAGTGAGGGGTAGGAATAGTATCAGAAGGGAAATCTTTCTTTGTCGAAGGATACTCAACAGAGAAGGCAGAGGGAGAGATTCAACAGTGGCAGCGCTAAGCCAGAGGGGTTGACGCAGAGCCACGCAGAGGTAGCGCATAAGCTAAGAGGGAGTCTGAAATTTGCAGAGGCAATTCGAGTTTCAAAAGCCGAGAGTCGAGGTGTGAGACTGGGAGGCAGAAATCAAATCACCTAGGTAATAAATCGACCAACCAGAGGATTGACGTTGTCCCAAATGAGCTTGACACTGGGCTAACGCAGACACTGCGCAGAGGCAGCGAAAAAAGTCGGGGGCAACCTTTTTGGGGCTGGATCAGTGAGGATTCCCAGTGATAGTGTGAGGTAACCTCACAAATCTCTTTGTCAGGATTATTCTCTATAATTGGATTGTCAGGAAGGCTTCTAGAGATGTATTCAAATTTTACCACTGCATAATAATAAAACCCTCAAATCTTCTACACCGGTTTTCCCGCTTTGGGTTTTTTCGGGGACATTTGTCCAAAAATAACTGTGTCACTTGTGTATCTTTCTCTATTGTCCAGTTTCTTGTTTCGGCATAAAATTTAATTGGTGTAGGCTGCAGTGTATGTATTTCGATGTTTGTCATAGGAAACTGCAAATAACTTGTTTATGTAAATCTAACAAGTAGAAGAAATATGATCAGTGTTGTAGTAGGAATTCCCGAGTTTTAGGAATTTTCACAAATCCCACACTTGGGTTTATAATGTATAGAAGGGAGCAATCGTGGTGCATGAGGTGCCCCAGCCTTTATTTTTCCACCTTTCTTTATATTCTTTTTTCCTTTTTATGGTTTTCTATGATTAACTACTTGAGGCTCAAGGGGGGAGAGCATGATGTATAAGATATAGCAGTGGATACCCACTTTTGAGGTGGGGCGGTTCATTGCCCACCAGGGGTTGGGACAATCATGGGTTCTTATATGATGAAGGAGGCTCACAGAACCTATAGGAACCAGGGTGATGGCCATGATGATGGAGTGGAGCTCATGTATTGGCTTTTTCCCACGTGCTAAATGTGGTTGTCCTGCCCATCTTTTGCATTTTGTGGTACATTTCCCTGTTGAATGTGGCCATATATGCTTTTATCTTTTCTTTTTAGCTGCATCAACCTTCAGGCTTCATTCCAAGCCATGACCCAAGGTGTGGGCAAAGAGAAGGGGCGTGCTAACCCTATGTGGACCCAATGGAGAAATGCGGGCCTAGGTGTTTTACTTGATCACAATCAAATCAAGGACTAGCTTATTGCAGAACCAAAAACTAGCCAAAACAAAACTCTAATCTTTTTGTTCTTTTTGTAAAATGGAAATCAACACTTTATAAGCAAGTAATTCGAAATTTGACCCAAAACAACTTAAATGGCAAGCTGCTCACACAAGGAGACTTTACGACAGGCCCGACTTCTAAGAAGGCTGACTAACCAGAGAGATCTTAGGCTGGACAACTTTCTACTATCAAAGTCACTACAGAACCTATCCGAAAATCAAACCCTAGGTCTAAACTTCGTTGAAATCCACTAAAACACTCAAAGCTCACAAAACAAGTTCAGGTGAAAATTTTTGACAGGGTACTAAAGGATCTGGGCAGAAAACACTAAGGAAAATTAAAATCTAAAAGCAATTTAAAGCAAAAATGGAATTTTCTTAAATTTTACAGGAAGACGCAGGCCACCTGTTATAACAGGTGCGGGCCCGCTCTGTGCAGACGGCAACAGCGCGTCCAAAGACGCACTGTGCAGTACTCAGAGGGTGCGTCCTTCTGGAAAAATGAAGAAAAACCAAATCTAACTAAATCTAAAGCTAAGCCACCCAAATACTAATTCTCACAGTCAAAAACCAGAAAATAAAAATGATTTTCTCAGAGCAAAGTTCACACAAAGGAAAAGACTCTCTCATTAATGGATTCCCCAGCGGAGTCGCCAATTTGTCACACGGAATCAGTCGTTTGTGCGGACACAGCTGACCTTCCTAGAAGTCTAAGACATTCTAATGACAAACAAGACAAAATGGAATGATCTTTCTCTAAATATACCTTTTATAACATGAAAACTACGAGTGTTTAGGCTTACCTTATTCCAAAACGCTGTTGTTGTAGTCCGTCCTTGCCGATCCGGATGAGCTCCTCCTTCATGTCAATTCCTGCAACCACAAACAATCAAACAATTACCAAGCACTTGTATTTCATATAATAAAACATATATCCAACATGCAGACCAAGGAACACATGAAATAACTCATTAACACAAGCTATTGAGAAAAATAAACCAGTTTGTATTAATAACGAAACAAAGAAACTCTTACAACCTGGCCTTGGTGTTGTGCAAGTTCCTCCCAGGGTCCATCAAGGGTTTTCCTCTACTTTGACAAAGCTCACCCACTTCCAAGTAGAATCAAGCAAAGACAATCTCTCCTCACAAGGCTCTAAATGGGAGTCCTAATTCCTGCAGCATTTACCCAAAGAAAATGTATAGCTCTAACCTCTCCTCCCTCTGGCTCAATGTCTTTATTTATAGTGCTGTAAAGAGGTTATTCAGGTCCACCATCAATGGGATAATCCCCCTCTTTGGGTGGGATAGCTCCCTTATTGATGGGATAAGTTCCCCCTTAATAGAGATACATGAACCAACTGGAGGCGCATCCATTTCATCAAACCGACCTCTAGAATGTTCTAGAAGTAACCACAAGTAACTTTTTTAAGATGAAACTCGCGCATTTTGCCTTTTACAGAAGGACGCACCTGTCCCTTAACATACAGAGCGTCCATGGACGCAACTTTTGTGAACATGGTAAGCGTCCCCGCAGGTAAGGCTAGAGAGAACCTGCGACCCCAGAGATAAACATAGTTTTTACAAGACTTTCTCTCTTCTTTGAGTTTGAGATGGATAACAGAGGCATAAGACTTGCCTAAAAGGGTAGCATGACTGTTGATTTGAGCCATACTAACTGTAAGTAGTCAAGGTGACATTTTTTAGTGTAACAGATTGCCCCCTAAAGTGCGAAGCCTGGAATAGATTAGGGTTTTGTAATTCTAGGAAGGGTGAAGCGCTTTATCATTTCAAGGATTGTCTTGTGGATGACCTGGTTGGAACCTGCAATTTTCAACACAAAATACATGTATAAGATTATATCATCACTGAGGTAGGCATTCCCATACTCAGATTCAAAACTTTAACTAATGGACTAACTATTCTGATACAGGAATGATCTTGCAGTACATCATTTTTTATAGACTTTTGTAGACACAGTATGGACGCAGCCATCTGTTTATGATTAGTCTACATAGATAATGAATACAAAACTCCTCGCAGCCTGGATGGTAAAAACTAGATCCAGGGTCTTCACTTCTACTTCCCGAATTGGTACGATTCTAAGCATGTGATTAAATGATTTGATGTCGAACATGTTAGAAACCACTTGATTACCAGTCAATGATGTAAACTGTTAACAAGCGTGAGAGAGACCACCAGTAATGTCAATGGTTCTCAAAGTACCAAGCACAACCCGTGAAATGTGAATAGATGTTTTGATGTCGAACACTTCACGGAATCCTTTGATCGAAAGTCAATGATGTAAACTGACGTCAAAGGCGAGAAACCTGCCATTGATGCATGCAGACTTCAAGGTACTGTCGATTCCTAAGTCATCTTTCTAGATAATGTGTCGATGTCGATAGAAAGCGACCCGTTGCAGGCAAGCCTGCAACACGAAATCATTGTTCAAGTTGAAGAAATGTTGCTGTAAGGACTGACTCAGGGATGGTCAAATGGATGACAAGTATTTTGCAGATGAAAGTTTTGCTTGCAGACCTCTTGAACACATAACGACACGACAGATGGCTTGGTGACGAATAACTCAAAGTTAATCCCTGGAACCCGGTTAAAGACTTTCAAAGTGATTTGGTCAACTGTGAGGTAAAAGATTTCCCAACCCAGGTGAATGAAAAAGTGTCGTGTTCAAGAGTGGTAATAAAGTTTCTTTTGAGATAAAGGTAACAAATAGGTTCATTCTTCTCTCTTTTCCCCCACCATTTCTGGCAAGTACCTCTTTATTTTTAACAAGCTTGAGGAGGATAACATATGCTTGATTATAAGCTCATCCTTCGGACGAGTCCAACCTAGTTTAAATTCGAACCCTAGGAAGGAGTGGTTCGTTCCTGTTTGTAATTGAACAGGTCCTTTACTGTAAAAGTTTAACGAGCCCAGTATAGGAACAACTCGGCGTTTTTCAATTTTAGAGAGTCTGAAAAAACTTAAGGAAACTCCACGTTGAACTTTTTCGTAAATTTGTGTCCCTCAAGCCCGAAAAAGTATAAAATAATACCTGGGGGAACCGCTTGATCTTGCGACCAAGGAGTACTTTCATAATAGTGTCGTCGACCTGAAAAGTAAAAAGCGATCAAGGACACGTCGTTTTATTTCCTTATCGAGTTTGAAACGACAAAAACCCGGCAATCTTTTCCTGATTTTACGGTCAGAAAAGAGCTAAAAGGGGACCGTCTTTTAATTCCGTTTTAACGAGTGTAAAAGAAACGCTCGGCGATCTTTTCATGTTTTAGGAGTCAGAAAAGGGCTTAAAAGATGACTCTGATATTTTTATTTGTGAAAAATGACAATTTCCCTCGAAATCCCTTTGTCCTGCACAAAAGCAACACATTACTCATACCTGTTTAAAATAGGCAAAAATACGTCGAAAAACATCTTTTCATGGTAAAAAATGAACTAATTCATCCAAAAAACCTATAAAAAGACCTTTTACCATGTCATTTTTACCGTTTGACTTTGGAGGTTGAAAAAGGAGCTTTTGACAAGAAACTTCCCGTGGTCGCTGCGGAAAATCTGACCGTCGGAATCGAACGCCGTTTCATCCAGGTATTTTACACATCCTACTCTGCATTTCTATCCGTTTAGAATTAATTTTTAGGTCTTAGTTTCATTTTTTGGGGGGGTTTTGGTTTTGGAATGCGCCTCTCGGCGGACGCAGGTGCCCTTCGGGTGACCTGCGTCCCCCGACTTTTTCTCATACGGGAAAACGGTCGGAAGACGCAGCCCGCCTTCAGGCCAGCTGCGTCCGGACGCCCTGTGCTACAAAGCCAGGGTGCGTCTTCCGAGAAGTGCGCATTTCAAAACCCCAACTCCCTCAAAAACCACCAAAATCCTCAAATCAATTTCTAATTGCTATTTTTGATATGCAGGGCATTAATCATGTTAGACTGGAGAGAAAGAGAGCATGTAGAGGAAGATGAAGCTGCAATAAATCATCAACCTTCCCTGGATGCCCTAAGAGCATGCGGATTATACAAATATTGGACCATACCGGGCATGAGGGGCCAGGTAAGATTCTTGGAATGGCTGGTTGAGCGATGGAACGTTCAAGAACAATGCTTTTACATAGGAGGGCACCAGCTCGAGATAGAGCCCTCGGATGTATACTTTCTCACTGGCTTGCCAAACAGAGGTGAGCAACTCAATCTTGCGGGGACTAGGCCGGGTGGCCAATCCCTTGATAGTCTCCGCGAGGATTGGTGCACACGTGGGGCTCACCATTCAAAAGGCATAGAGATAAAACACATCACTCTGCCTGAACTCAAAGTCATTGCGTTCACGGTCACCAGAATTTGCGGCGCGGCCGCTTTGCACATTGCTTCCGGATCCCAAATGCGGATGGCAATTGACTGTTACCAAGGCACCATTTTCAACTGGTGTGAAGCTGTGTCGGCTCATATGAAGAGCCAACTGACCAAGGCAAAGAACGGACGACTAAAGACTTTTGGATATGGGCCTATAGTCGTGAGCTTTGCCTTGGAGAGAGTTCCAATGCTGATCCCTCAGCAACTCACTGTTGATATCTTGGGTCCTCGGGAGCCAAAGCTGATACGATGGGTTGCGGTGATGGCCCGGCATCCTGACGAGGGTGCGGCAGTGGTTCGATTCTCAGATAGTTACTTTGACTGGTTAGAGGGCCAGCTTTTTGTGATACAGGACTTTCCGTATGCCGGAATGGATTTCAGAGGTGATCCGGACATGGTTCTTCCACAGGGAGAACAATGGGACGACAGAGGTACTTTTATTTTCACAAGTTTTCTAATTATGTATTTTTTGTATTTTTTATATATATCGTCTCAAAACTAATAGTAAAACTTTTTCAAAATGCAGATGTTGGTCCACAGCGTCCAGCCAACCTCCGGCCTTATGATAGACTACATCCAGCTGCACCGGTACCGGCCCCACAGGACGCGGCTGCAGAAGTACTAGCTGAGTTGGAGCATGATCTAGAGCGTCTCACGGCAGATATACCTGAGACTACTATGGACGACATTCCTATCAGGCTTCAGCGTTTCGTAGTCGCGGTCCCTGGACCGTTTAGGAGATTTTTGCGTAAGGTAGCCCGCGCAGTGGTGTCGTACAGAGAGCACCACCAGTGATTGACTAGTCACTTTTGTAGTCACATGTGACATTTTTGACTTTTTGTACTATCATTTTGCCGATCATAAGGTGTTTTCAACCTATGATCGAAGACGATGTATATATTTTTTGACACACTTCTATCTATATATATCACTATTACCGGCTTATCTTGTTTAACATGTATGATGAAATGTTTTTAAATTTACTTGCATGATTATTATAAATGTCTGTCCAACACTCGAGAAGCAATTGCATCTGCTAATGTATTCAAGGACCTTGGAATATGTTGATATTCAATGTAATCAAATTCACGTTCCAAGAGACGCACTCTCAAAAACAACCTTAATAACACAGGATTTCTAATGGCATAAACTCTATTAAGCTGTAATACAACAAGTTCAGAATCTAACCTCACTATCAAACGTCGAATTCCAAATGAAATAGATTCGGATAATAATTCAACCACTGCACTGTATTCTGCAATGTTATTCGTTGTTTGACCGAGGCTTACCCCATGCATAGAAACTAACTCGTCAGAGGGCGAATAGATAACCCAAGCTGCGGAAGAGATATTCCGTGTACTACGACAAGCACCATCAGCAAATCCAATGTATGTTTGGAGAGGCGTCGACATCTACAATATCAAGAGTAAAACCAAGATAAGCCAGAATAATGACGAAAAACCACACTCGCTAAGCTAAGCACACTGACTAAACTAACACACTTGCTAGCTAGAAAGGAAATCTAACCTATCTAAAAATTTCTCCATACCCATCATTTTAAGCATAATACCTCTTTAGGTAAAGTCCATTTCTGGGTTTACCCAAAGAGTCCCCATCAAAATCAACTAACTCATAAGCCCCTTTTGCTAGCTTTCGCTTTACAATGTAGGGCCCATGCCACATGGGAACGAATTTTCCGGCACCTAGCTTATCGTTAGCTTGATCATATAATAGTACTAGGTCTCCTTCCGAAAAACTTCGAGGGGTTACATTTTTATCGTACTGAGCTTTCATTCGTTTCGCGTGAGTCTCGATAGCTAAAGTAGCGTCACGTCGAGTCTCATCTAATTTAGCCAAGTATAATAACCGTTTCTCCTCTTCGGAAGTAGCTGGAAGTAATTCGACAGCCATTTGAAGTGATGGGATTTCGCATTCAATAGGTAACACAGCTTCTAAGCCATAAACTAGCTGGAAAGGGGTGAAACCTGTTGAATTTTTCACTGAAGTTCGATATGCCCATAGCGCCGAAAATAACATGTTATGCCAATTCGTTCGATGGATACCAATGATCCGTCGAATCATGATGACTAGAACTTTGTTGATTGACTCAACCAAACCGTTGGCTTGCGGATAATAAGGAGTAGAGCTATCGTGGCGCAAACCAAGCTGGCTTGTAAGCTCAGTCATCATGACGTTTCGAAAATGGCTCCCATGGTCAGTAATGATTGCTTGTGGGACACCAAACCTAGTTATGATATGATTGAATACGAAAACTGCAGCTGTCTTGCCGCTTGCGTCGAATGTAGGCATCGCCTCGGCCCATTTAGTAAAATAATCAACCGCGAGGATGATATACGCATGCCCCCCGGCCGAGTGAGGGTTACAAGTAATAAAGTCAATACCCCATTTGGCGAATGGACCAGCGGCAATTATAGGGTGGAGAGGAGCAGGTGGAGCGCGCATCTTTCGATCAAACACTTGACAGTTGTGGCATTTTCTGACGGCAAGGATACAATCTTTAAACATAGACGGCCAGAAATAGCCAGCGCGCAACACCTTCTGAGCTGTGGCATACCCAGACATATGACCGCCACATGCTCCAGAGTGACAATCATTCAAAACTCTCTCAGCCTCTTCGTGAGTTAAACAACGTCGAAAAACTAAGTCTGCCCCCCGGCGATAAAGTGTATCTCCGATAATTTTGTATTGCTGGGATCGAAACCGAATTTTTCGACGGTCTTCTTTGGAAGCTTCAGGCCGAAAGGTTTGGGTTTGGAGATAGATGATTATATCCCCATACCACGGATCTAAAGTGCTAATAAGAAACAAAGATTCGTCCGCAATGGACTCCTCTGCCACAGTCTCTGTGTCAGCACTCGGGAAATCACACATCAATTCCGCAAAAACTAAAGATTTCTTAGACTTGGACTTCTCGAACTCCAAGTCGAACTCTTGCAGGATGACAATCCATTTAGAGTACTTGCCCCCTAGCAGTTGTTTTGTCAAAATATAAATCATAGGGTTGCAATCCGAAATAACTGTAGTTTTGCGGAGAAGAATGTAATGACGAAAACGCTGGACAGCTTGAACGGCTGCCAGGGCCAATTTCTCCACATGCGAATATTTTAACTCAGTGGGATTTAAGGTTCTACTAAGATAATATATCACATGCTCTGCTTTGAATTCATCTTCTTGAACTAACACCATTCCAATGGTGGAATGCGAAGCTGCGAGGTATAAGAAGTAGTCCTGGTTGTAGTTGGGAGGATGCAATAACGGTGCATGGGTCAACGCGTGTTTTAATGCATCAAAAGATTGTTGGGCAATCTCGTCCCAAAAGAATTGTGCGTTCTGTTTCAACAACCGTGTAAAACCTTTAGTGACCTCGGCGTAGTTTGGGATGAATCGGCGTAAAAAGTTCGCTTTCCCTTGCAAACTTTGGAGTTGGCGCAAACTCGAAGGAGGAGGCAATTTGATGATAGCCTCGACTTTCGAGGGATCGACGCGAATGCCGGCTTTTGAAACAACAAATCCCAGCAATCGACCTGTTTCTATACAGAAAACACACTTGTGGGGATTCAACCGAATTCGATAATGCCTACACCTCATAAAGATTGCTCGTAAATGGACAAGGTGATCAGCTCGATGTAAAGAATGAGCAGGCAAATCATCGAGATAGGGTTGCA
The DNA here is from genome assembly GCA_031772625.1 of Pinus tabuliformis. Taxonomy (NCBI): domain Eukaryota; kingdom Viridiplantae; phylum Streptophyta; class Pinopsida; order Pinales; family Pinaceae; genus Pinus; species Pinus tabuliformis. The sequence goes on from CM062809.1 coordinate 646,247,810, forward strand.
CAATGTGCTTGATGTCATGAAATGCATAAGACATTGCCCGTTGAAAAGTAGCGCCGGCATTCTTAAGCCCAAAAGGTAATTTGCAATAAGCAAATGTCCCCCATGGACAAATGAATGCCGTTTTTGGTTGGTCGGCAGGTAGAATATTGATTTGATTATAGCCTGAGAAACCATCCATGAAGGAAAACATCTCACTTCCGGCACAATCATCAATAATTTGATCGATATAAGGCGTAGGATAGTTGTCTTTTGGACAAGCTCGATTGATATCCCTATAGTCGATACAGATTCTTATTGTTCCTTGTTTTTTATTGACGGGAACAATATTCGATACCCAATCCGTTAACGGGATCGGATAAATGAAACCTGCTTTCAACAGCTTTTCGACTTCTGCTTTAATCGCAGCCGCTTTTCGAGGGTGAATCTGACGCAACCGTTGCCGAATGGGTTTAGCATCCGGGTAGGTTTTGATTTCATGAACAACAATGGCAGGATCGATTCCTGGCATTTCCTCGTAAGACCAGGCAAACACGTCGCGGAATTCTTGGAATAGGGCCTTGTAAGTTTGGATTTCTTCTTCAGTACATGCGGCACCTATATGAATGTTCTCCTCGATTCCGGGCTTCACTGATATATCAATGGGAATAGTACGAGAAATATTCCCTAAATTCAACTCTGAATCAGAATGTTTCGTTGGATCCTGAGCGTCTTTGACATATTCAGCGGTAAAGATAGATGAAAAATCATTTTCAAATGCATCGCCCTTAGGTAAAAACGAAGATCTGTGATGGAGATCTTCCCATGGTAGATCATCTACACTTAGGATTTCGCGAAGTTGTTCGTCAGATGACACGTCTTCGGGAAACGTTATCCGTTCTAAGGGTGAGGTGAAAAGTGACTCTTCACTGACCACATTCATTTGGTCGGTTTCGGTTGAATGAAAATCGGTAAAAGACATAAGAGCTTCATAAGCAATTTCATACGGACTCAACGGCATAACATCACCGAACGAATCTAGCTCAGAGTCAGATGGAACATACCAAGGATCATCATAAATAATGTTTTCTGACGTGATCATATGAATCGTTGCAAACGAAGGGTCTACGTTGAGTGGAGGGAGAGGAAAAGTTCCCAGTAAACCGGAATCCTTAACTAAACCTACACCAATGTCCCTATAAGGGATTGTCGTTTTACCAACATGTTGGATAGTCTCTGAAGAGGTTGGGTCGGATGAAAAGTATGTCAGCTGATCAATAGTCACGATCTTACCGTTATGTGGAAACTTAATGACTCTAAAGACCGATGAAACGACCGCTGTCATAGCATATGACCAACTTCGACCCAAAAGAAGGTTGTAATCTAGAGGGGCATCAACCACTTCCACATCCAGACTAACGGTTTTACCTTCGACCCCTATAGGCAATTCTTGTAGAATACCAAACGGACGGAACCCACGGCCATCAAAGGCCTTAAGGATGGTGGGGGATTGGTTCTCCTTTGGGGCCTTGTCTGCTTTGGCCTTCTTCTTTCCTTTCTTCTTTCCACCGTTTTTTGGTTTGGCCGTAGATGACTCTACGGCGTGAATGTCGGTGGTGAGTTCAGGAGAAGACTCTCCTGTCGGAGAATCAGGCAAAGTGATAATTGGAGTAGTTGAAGCCTTGGAAGACTTCTTCTTGCTCTTCGTAGTCACGATACCAATCATACCATCAGCGGCATGAGATCCCGAAGGAGCAGCAGCGATTTGGTTTGACTTTGGAAGATCCGGAATTTTCTCGTGTAACGTACCCGACTGAGTGTAAACTAAGTCAAGGTATTGTGCTTGAGAAATGACTTGCTCCTCAGTAACTACTCCGGCCTTAGCTACATCTTCAGTAATTCTTGGTAATAATGATTTGACAAACCATTCAGCTAAGATTTGGTCCGGGATAAAAACTTTCACTAATCTCCTTCGACGTCTCCACTCATGAATGTGATCAGAAATGTACGTGGATGTCGATTGTTTTAGCGAAGTTAATAATTCTGTACCGTTATCATATCTGACTGGTAACTGAAAATGAGTTAAGAACGAGGTAGCTAACTGGCTAAAGTTGTAAAAAGAGGCCCGTGGTAACTCAATGTACCACTTGGCCGCGAGACCAATGAGTGTACGCTGGAAAAGACGTAAGCGGATGGAATCATCTGAGATGGAATTTGAAGCACACCAGAGGTGGTAAGTCATCACGTGATTGGACGGATCCTCTCCAGACTTACCTTCGAACTTGGGTATATCGCTGGGCAACTTATTTGGCATTGGCGGCCAGAACTGAAGATATTGAATTGGATCGTTCGTTAGGCGCGTCAAGTCGGGTAAATCTAAAGTCGCAATAAACGGTAACTGCCGGTTAGGATCTCTAAAACTCTGAGTCACAATACCAGCCCCAGGAGGAGGATATCCAGGATAACTAGGAACAGGAGTCGCATTTGGGATATTATATCCTCCTGGAAAACCAGGATTAACCGGACCGTACTGGGGTTGCTGAGGTTGTTGATAAGTGTACCCAGGATACGGTTGATACTGGTAAACCGGTTGTTGGGCAGCTTGCCCAGGTTGATACTGTCCCTGGTACGGAGGTTGAACAAATTGAGGTTGAGTAGTAACAACCGTACTTGTACCAGGTTGGCCTACAGGCATCTGGACTGTGGTTTGAACCGTAGATCCAGACAACGGTACAGATGTCTGAGGAGTGGTTACAGGGACAGTAGAAACCGGAGCTGCCGATACTCCAGAAGTAAGTATGGTAGATGTAGCGGTAGTTGCTGCAGCCGTGTGAGGTGGAGTACCAGGTGCAATTGGCGGCTGAGTAACTACTGAAGTTACAGGGGTCTGAACACTTGACTGGACAGGTTGCGGTTGCTGGGGTGGACCAGGAACTACAGGTTGTCCTGCTTGAGGTACCGACTGTATACTTGGTTGCGACATCTGTTGACCCTGTGACGGATCCCATGTTAACATTCCAGGGTACTGACCCGTAACAGGTTGAGGATACTGAGATCCATAGCCGTATTGAGGATAGGGTTGATAATTGTAAGGTGCAGTCCCATATGATTGCCCTTGAGGTGGTTGATAACTTTGACCAGGGTATTGACCCGTAGGTTGATAACCTTGAGGTAAATACGAGTACTGGGGTTGACCTTGACCTTGAGGTTGGTATCCTTGAGGTTGATACCCTTGGGGTTGATACCCTTGGGGTTGCCATCCTTGAGGTTGCCATCCTTGAGGTTGATATTGATACTGAGGTTGACTTTGGGGTACATATTGAGGCTGGGGCTGACCTTGAGGTATGTATTGCCCCATAGGAGCGTACTGACCTTGAGGTTGCCCCCCAGACACGAATGAAGTACCTTGAGGTTGCCCCCCAGGCATTAACGAAGGTTGCCCCCCAGGCGGTAATTGGCCACCTTGAGGTTGGGTAATGGGAACTGAACCTGACATCATGTAAATGTCACCTATACTCAATGGTACATTACCACTGTTTCCAACTAATAACCCATGATCAATGGGTTGAGGAGATGCTCCCGCAAAGGTACCAGAAAGTGATTGATACCCAGTAGGAACAGAAGGACCGCCATGTAAAAATGATTCAGGACTTTGCGTAAACACAGATGACTGACCAGACATATTTACAGGAGTATGAATTCCTCTAGGTGGAAAAGGAGTACGAGGTGTAGAAAAACCTACTGAGTTGTCTAAAAAATTGGTTAATGCAAGGTACCAAGATTCACTTCTAGGAGGACTGTAAAAGATGGATTCACGCTCCCTTAGATCAAGGGTAATTTGATCTTCAGGATTAAAGACGCCTATTTCTTCCTCTGGAACAAGTTCTTCTATAGCAATTAATCCAACAGGAAGATTTTCGGTGATAATTCTTTCTATTCTTGGTGAATCAGGAACACTAGGAGTTGGAGTAACAGGTTCGGAAATTTCAGGTTCTTCGCCTGTTTCACTGGCAGATGAAAAACTACCAGCAAGCTCGGAAACTGTAACAGCTTCGGGATTGTAACCTGTTTCTAAACTTTGGTAATCTGGATGGACTACCAAGGAAGATTCTCCTTCTTCAGGTGATCCTACTCTACTGTCACTAGGAGGAGTTACAAGGACCTTTAACCCTTCGTACTGACCCGGAATGTCTTCAGAAGATTCACCCCGCGATTGACGGAGTTTTCTTAACAAATCTAGTCCGGTGACAATCTCAGGAGACTGGCCCCCAATTCGACGGGACCGTCTCGGTAATTCCGCCACAATTAATGATTTTTAACTACAACACACGAAAACAAAGTAAAAATTTCAAATCAAACCACCTAAAGTCTTCTAAAGAAGCAAACAAATTTGAAGCACACGCCTAAAGAATCTAGAGCGTCAAACCACACACAAACAGTATCTTCCGGACCAAAAGCGCTAGTTGGTGATTAGGTCCAACCTCGCAGGATTCAGTACAGAAATGGCGGGTGGAACAGTTACGCCGACAACCTGCTTAATGAATAGACTGGACCAAGTTCCTCCACTTTAACCGTCTCGAAGTGAAGCGAACCCCCCAGAAAATCCAAGTGAGTATAGCCGACGTCTGCTCCAGGTACAGTGGGACCTTCCCTCCACCGTCACCTTGGGTAGAATCCTAGATATTATGGCCACTAAGGTTACCAATCACAACAATTACACCTGGGGGAACAGTCTAAACTCCGACAGCACGCAAGGGCAGAGTAACAAGCTCAATCCCCTTACCGGCTCCTTGACAGTAATCCAAGGTTTACCGATAAGTGACCCCTGGCTCCTCGACAATGGTTAATCCGAGGTTTACCGTTTGTAATACGTACTGTCTGGCGTCGTTCCCAACGAGGGAGGAATGATCCCCTCACTGGTTCGGACACGAGCTCGTGCTTCTCCTTTAAGAGGAGCTTTCCCAGAATGTAACTGAAACAATTGGATTTGTTCTACTCAAGATAGACTATCTGTTTGGTTTTGTAGTCTTGGAGAGTTAAGTACTCACCTACTCCAAGACCCTAGCCTAAGCTATGTTGGTGTTTCAGAGCCCTAGAAAATAAAAGTTACTAGTTGATTTTAATTTAAGCGTTACTTTTAAGGTTGTTTCTTAAGTCAAAAGGTGATGGAAGTGAAACCAGTGGTGTGTTGACTCGACTCAAAACCACTACAAAATGCACCTAGGATGATTTACCCACTACTTTACTTTTTCGATGAATTGTTTTAACTAAAAAGTTGAGAGAATGCAATCTTTATAAAAGCAACTTCTTAATTGAAGACAATCAAAGAAACAATTCGTTTTTCTTTTCCAAGCATAAAAACATAACCTCTCTTTACATGCACGAAAAAACTCTTTTCTTCTTTCAAAAACAAAAAGCTACTTGAAACAAGACTTTTAAAGAAGATGTTTTTGTATTTTTCTTTTAATAAAGCAAATAAATCTAATATAACCAAAAATCAATCTTAACGACTATTAAAATCTATGAAAATTCACTCATAAGCAAACTAAAAGGCAAATTTATTCTAAGCAATCTTAACGAGGCCAAAACTAACAATGATTATTCTAAGGTGTTTTACTTGATCACAATCAAATCAAGGACTAGCTTATTGCAGAACCAAAAACTAGCCAAAACAAAACTCTAATCTTTTTGTTCTTTTTGTAAAATGGAAATCAACACTTTATAAACAAGTAATTCGAAATTTGACCCAAAACAACTTAAATGGCAAGCTGCTCACACAAGGAGACTTTACGACAGGCCCGACTTCTAAGAAGGCTGACTAACCAGAGAGATCTAAGGCTGGACAACTTTCTACTATCAAAGTCACTACAGAACCTATCCAAAAATCAAACCCTAGGTCTAAACTTCGTTGAAATCCACTAAAACACTCAAAGCTCACAAAACAAGTTCAGGTGAAAATTTTTGACAGGGTACTAAAGGATCTGGGCAGAAAACACTAAGGAAAATTAAAATCTAAAAGAAATTTAAAGCAAAAATGGAATTTTCTTAAATTTTACAGGAAGACGCAGGCCACCCGTTATAACAGGTGCGGGCCCGCTCTGTGCAGACGGCAACAGCGCGTCCAAAGACGCACTGTGCAGTACTCAGAGGGTGCGTCCTTCTGGAAAAATGAAGAAAAACCAAATCTAACTAAATCTAAAGCTAAGCCACCCAAATACTAATTCTCACAGTCAAAAACCAGAAAATAAAAATGATTTTCTCAGAGCAAAGTTCACACAAAGGAAAAGACTCTCTCATTAATGGATTCCCCAGCGGAGTCGCCAATTTGTCACATGGAATCAGTCGTTTGTGCAGACACAGCTGACCTTCCTAGAAGTCTAAGACATTCTAATGACAAACAAGACAAAATGGAGTGATCTTTCTCTAAATATACCTTTTATAACATGAAAACTACGAGTGTTTAGGCTTACCTTATTCCAAAACGCTGTTGTTGTAGTCCGTCCTTGCCGATCCGGATGAGCTCCTCCTTCATGTCAATTCCTGCAACCACAAACAATCAAACAATTACCAAGCACTTGTATTTCATATAATAAAACATATATCCAACATGCAGACCAAGGAACACATGAAATAACTCATTAACACAAGCTATTGAGAAAAATAAACCAGTTTGTATTAATAACGAAACAAAGAAACTCTTACAACCTGGCCTTGGTGTTGTGCAAGTTCCTCCCAGGGTCCATCAAGGGTTTTCCTCTACTTTGACAAAGCTCACCCACTTCCAAGTAGAATCAAGCAAAGACAATCTCTCCTCACAAGGCTCTAAATGGGAGTCCTAATTCCTGCAGCGTTTACCCAAAGAAAATGTATAGCTCTAACCTCTCCTCCCTCTGGCTCAATGTCTTTATTTATAGTGCTGTAAAGAGGTTATTCAGGTCCACCATCAATGGGATAATCCCCCTCTTTGGGTGGGATAGCTCCCTTATTGATGGGATAAGTTCCCCCTTAATAGAGATACATGAACCAACTGGAGGCGCATCCATTTCATCAAACCGACCTCTAGAATGTTCTAGAAGTAACCACAAGTAACTTTTTTAAGATGAAACTCGCGCATTTTGCCTTTTACAGAAGGACGCACCTGTCCCTTAACATACAGAGCGTCCATGGATGCAGCTGTTGTGAACATGGTAAGCGTCCCCGCAGGTAAGGCTAGAGAGAACCTGCGACCCCAGAGATAAACATAGTTTTTACAAGACTTTCTCTCTTCTTTGAGTTTGAGATGGATAACAGAGGCATAAGACTTGCCTAAAAGGGTAGCATGGCTATTGATTTGAGCCATACTAACTGTAAGTAGTCAAGGTGACATTTTTTAGTGTAACAAGAGCCAAATGGTCAGTAAAAGAGATCCCACGGGACTAGAATCCAAGGTTAATACCAAAATGGATCTAGGGGACGAAAGCACAAACCTAGCCTATTCTTTTTTGCCGAACCCCCCCATTAATCCATGCCCAAAAAGTGTCCATGATAAGCAAGCTACAATACTCAATTTCCAAATGACAAAGCATACATTTAGGCTCGAGAGGCCCACTTTAAAACATACGATCATGGTAGATGGACGAGGGACCACATGGCTGGCTCAGATGGCTGAGAAATGGCATAATGAGCTAGTTGGTGGCTACAAGGGGCTACCAGCTGAGGATCATCTTGGAGAAAAAAATTCTGCTAGGGATATTACCCAAAAAATGGTGGGTAAGAGTCCCTTCAAAAGGTGCGGCCTTATCTTATTAACAATCTTGGCCTTTCGACTCCTCCAACAGAGAGCTTGAGGCTCCTTAAAATACTGTCACAGAAATCTCGGCCCTTTCTAGCTGAGTTGGAGGTTCACGGCCAAAACACATGCCCGACACACTCAGCTAGCATCTTTCCTTAACACGACCCTCCAAACAGAGTACTAAAGGGGCTCGACCCTAGGAACTTCAGCTTACAAAACAGAGACTTTCCAAACTTGCACAAAATTCCTTCTCAAGCTCAGCCTGCTATCTTTTTTCTTCATCCAAGACCAACCACAAGAGAAGACACAAAACCATCCTCTTTCATTCCAGCTAAGGCTCTCAAGACTGTAGTTGTTAATTTTCCACTATTCTATGCTAGCACAATCACTTAGTCATTTTTTCTTTTAATTAGCAATCACTTTTAAACAAATTTAATCTTTCAATGAGAATGAGCAATTGTAGATAGAACAGTACATCCAATACACTAGAAGACAGCCAAGAGCAATAACAAGAGATACAAGATTTGGTCAAAGACTGGGGAAAAAACCCACAAGGAGGAAAACCCTTTCAAAATTCTTCTTCTATTAGATTGTCATCAAATGTTCAATGGAGAGATACAATGTTCCAATTCATCAATAAAGAAACACAAAATCAAATCTTTCACTTATCCAACAATCCACTAACCAATATTTGGGAGATGGGCCCAAAAGTCAAATCTGATCCAAAGTCAAAGCTTGAAATTTTTTGTCAAAGTCAATAGCAATCAATAGTAGTAAAAGATGCCCTAAGCGGTCGATGTTCAACAATCAAATCAACTCATTCAATAGTCAAAATATTTGGCCTTCCTTGCTGATAAAGATCAGTGAAAATAGTCCCAAAAAGCTCGGTCAAAGAAGAGATAAACTTTGAGGTCAAACTTCAGATTTTCCTGTGGTCATGTTAAAATTGGCAACTAGGGCCAAATTCCACTTTGGACAGCTCATTTGATGGAGATGATTATTGCATTAAATTCCTCTTTTCGAGAGGACCAAAATTAATCTAAAGATCATCTAATTTGGACAAGAAGAAGTGTGTTTTTGAATTTATGCCCACTTATGTGCAAATTGCTAAGGTTGGCCACATCATCATGTAGGTTCATGAAGCCCAAGAGACATGTCACTTCACCCTCAATGACTTGTATAAATGTAGGAGACCTTCAACCTCATTTAGAATAATCTCATCACTCACACATTCTTATCTGTACTTCTGTCATTTGTTCGTGCAGCTATTGGGCATATTCTCTCACTCACACGTGTGGCAAAGGAGGATGAATTTCAAACACAATTACATGGCCGAAAAATTCAGATTTTCCTATATTTTTACCAGCATTGACTTTGACTTTCCAGGCAGATTTTGACTTGAATTTTCTGGGAAAATTTCTATTTGGGCAGGCCGTACACTTTCGCATAGAAACCGAGGCATTTTGAGCACTTTGACTGCAGTAGAAATTGCAGGTTGACCTCAGACTTCAAGGCAGAGGTTTGTCCAAGTTGACTGCTGACTTTGGGACTATTTTGGGCTGATTTTGACCTCCTGTCTAGGTTGAGTTTCACTGGGTTTGACCAAGATTCAAAGGAGACATTTTGTTGTTGTTTTGACCACCATTGAATTTCCAGTTAGGGCTGAATTTGACTGCAGATTTTCACAGGGTTGTTTTTACTTTGATTTGGCAAGTCAATTTTGACTTTTGTACTCTCTCTCGCTATTGAAAATTTGATATAATAATAAGAAGATTTGATCAAAGGGTTTTCCCCACATTGAGGTTTTTCCCTGACATCCACCAAATCTGGTGTCCCCTTGTCTTGTCTTGTCTTCTGCATTTTATTTTATGTCTATCTACAGTTACTGTTAATGTGATTTCTCTTGGAAAACTAAATTGGAAATTCTCATTGGGCTGCTAAAGGAACATTGAAGTAATTGTGCTAAGCATAGAACATACCATTGTTATCTAAAATTAACATGGTATTAGAGCCCAGGTGAAGACAAAGCCCAAGCAAGACAGAGAAAAGAAATCACAAAGGGAGATCTGTTAGACAAAATTGGACTAGCCTCGATGGCTACTACATCTTACTTCAAATCTGAGGATAAGCTCAAGGGAAAATCTGACTATCATGCATGGAAGATGACTTTGGACTTGACTTTGGAAGAGTATGATGCCATGGACTATGTGCAAGGAAGACTAGTGGAACCTCCTTCAAATGCACCTATTGCTGCAAAGACAATGTATAAGAAAGGTGAGGTCAAAGCTAAGAGATTTATCATGGACTCCATTCAAAAGCATTTGGTTGCCTATATTTTTTATTTAGGAACATCTAAGGAGACATATGATAAGCTGGTTGGGATATTCAAAATAAACAATGCAAATCAAATCCTCTTTCTCAAGAACAAGATGAAGGACATCAAGATGGATAAAGGGGATTCTATCCAATCCTACTTCACGAGGACACACAAATCAAGAAAGACCTTTTATCTATTGGATAAGTTATTGTTGACAGGGAGCTCACTCTCATTACACTTGGAAGTCTTCCAAGATCATGGGATTTATTTAAAACCACCATTCTCAACAATGACAGGATTCCTAGTTTCGATGAATTATTGGCTAGATGCACTCGAGAGGAGATGAGGATGATGGAGGGAGATAAGCCCTCAAATGAAAAAGAACCTATTGATTTCTCTTCTTAGGAAAAGAAGAAAAGTAATGTTGGTCCAAGGAGACAGGGTCAAGGGTTCAAGCAAGGATTCAAAGAAGGAAGGAAAGGAAGGTGCTACAATTGTAACAGGTTCAGCCACTATGCTAGAGAGTCCAAGGGATGACAACAACAACAACAACAACAATTACAATAGGCAATGGAAATCAAATAAAAAACAAGTTCAACAATAAAGGAAAGAGGAATTCTCTCACTGCTTGATATGGAAATGGGCGACCTCCCAAAAGGACGAGAAATTCCAAGTATGAGGAAAGTAATGTTGTACAAAAACAAAAGGAGTTTTATCTTATTTTCGCTCTATCTATTGCCTCTCCTCTAGATACTTTGGATGATTGGTTGATTGATGGTGGAGCCTCAAGGAAATTCATTGGGTACAAAGAGGCCCTCTCAAATTTGATTGAAAAGAATACTAATTTGGAGATCTTATTTGGAAATAATGCCACCTACCCTGTGAAAGGGATAGGTATCGTTACTCTTCACTTGAATCAACATCAAACCATTCATCCACAAAAAGTGTTGTATGTACCCGAATTGAAGAAGGACTTGTATCTATTTCTATGATGGAAGATAAAGGCTTCAAGGTAGCATTCATTGATGGAAAGGTACGTATTTGGCAAAGAAACCCTAAAGATGCATTCACACTTGGATTTAGGGTTGATGGTCTCTATCAAGTTGAAGGAAGTCCTTTGGGAGCAATGAATTGTGATACTTCTCTTCAATCGGAGATTTGCCCATCTTCATTACAAAGCCCTACCTGGGGTAAGGAAGATGGTCACAGGTATGCCTGAATTCAACATGAATTATGAAGTGGTTTGTCAGGTTGTGGAGCTGAGAAACTTACAAGGGGGACCATTCCCTTCTAGTGAAAGCCAAACTACCAATATTCTTCAATTGGTCCATTTTGACCTATCTGGTATGTTTCCCGTAACATCGTTAGGAATATTATGCAATCTTTGTGGATGACTTCTCACGCAAAACATGGATCTATTTCTTAAAAAAGAAAGATGCAATGTTCAAATGGTTATGTTCTTTCAAAGCCTTGGTAGAAAATCAAATAGGGAAGAAGATCAAAATATTGAGGACCGACAATGGAATAGAATATGAATCAAATGAATTCAAAGACTTTTGCAAAGATGTTAGCATTAAGAAAGAGACAATCATTCCATACACTCCTGAGCAAAATGGAGTTGCTGAAAGGAAGAATCAAACAATCATGGAAACCACCCGTGTCATGCTCCATGATCAAGGTCTACCAAAGTTCTTATGGGGAGAAGTTTCCAACAGTGTTGTATATGTTCAAAATAGGAGCCCGCATCAGACTTTGAATTTCAAGTCACCCGAGGACGTTTTCACCGATAAGAAACCCGATTTTTCTCATTTTAGAATTTTTTGTTGTCTCGTGTATTTTCATGTGCCTAGAGAGAAAAGAAACAAGCTGGAAGCATCTAGGAAGAAAGTTATATTTGTTGGCTACAGTGAAAATTCAAAGGCATATAGAATCGATGTGCCTGGTCAAAGAGATGTGGAGGTAAGCCATGATGTCACCTTCCATGAAGATACTACTCTTGGGAAAGCTAGAGATCTCCTTATCCCAAGGAAGGATGATTATGATGATGCAGAAAAACAGGATGAACCTCCTACGGATGAGCCTATGCCCGATATTGAAGTCTAGATGGATCATATTGATCCACCTCCTGGTGATCCCCTATCTCAAGGAAACATCCACTATGGCTCAAAGATACTCTCAAAGTTGTTGAAAAACATATTGCTCCAAGAGGGGCATTTCACGAAAGTTAGAAGCCGAACAGGTATCAAGGGTACTTGGCTGCTATGAGTACTATTATTCAAGCTGAACCATCCATGTTCGAAGAAGTCGTAAAGCACCAAATCTAGAAGGATGCGATGAATGAGGAATATGAATCTATCATGAAGAATGATGTTTGGAATGTGGTTCCTAGACCGAAGGACAAGTTTGTGGTCACCTGTAAATGGCTTTACAAAATTAAACATGGAGTTGATGGGAGTGTTGAAAAGTATAAGGCCAAGTTCATTGCTCGAGGCATCTCTCAAAAGGAAGGAGTGGACTATGATGAGATATTTGCACTAGTTGCCTAATACACCAGTATTCGATCTATCATTTCTCTCACTGCCACTCAAAGATGGAGTCTACATCAAATGGGCAGTCAGATTGTTTTCTTACATGGCTCACTTAAGGAGGAAGTCTACTTGGAACAACCTCAAGGGTTCGAAGTACAAGTTCGAAGAACACATGTATGTAGGTTGAAGAAAGCCATCTATGGGTTGAAGCAAGCCCTTGGGGCTTGGTCTAAGATGATTGATAGCTATCTTATGAAGCTAGATGATCTCTTTCTGACAGGTGAAAACCCTCTCATTTATCAATGCAAAAGGGAGTTGGCTTCCAAGTTCGAGATGAAGGACCTAGGTCTAATGTACTACTTCCTAGGCTTGGAAGTCTAGCAAAAGCCAAGTGAGATTTTCCTTTCTCAAGGAAAATATATTGTGAAACTGCTCGAGAGATGTGGGATGGTGGATTGCAAGTTTTTGGCTACTCTAATGGAACTCAACTTCAAAAAGCTATGTGAAAGCGATGTTGGGCCCGAATTGGCAAACCCTTTTGAACATAGACAACTTGTGGGGGGCCTGATGTTCTTGGTAAACTCTCGTCCGGACATATGCTTCTTGGTAAACCATCCTTCTAACTTTGGGAAGGGACTCATAATGTAGATGAGCAAAGCTTCGGTGCCATAGCTCACTTTGATGATTTTTATCATATACCATTGCTCGCAATGGTCTTCCATTGACTCTATAGAGTCCTTCAATTCTAGATCCCCGGGTGAAAGCATCCCTCATGTGAGATTCCATAGGCTAGGTGAGGACCTTTCCTCTTATGAAGGCAACTCTCATCTGTTTGTCTTCCAAGCAGATATAGATACCAGGTTCCTCTTGTTGAAATATAAGGTAGCTATGATCAGCATTTTTCATCAAAGACATGGAGAATAAATCAAATGTTTTGGTCTATCCTAACCTTACAAGTCGGCTCAATCAACCCCACAAATCGACCTTGTTGTCATCCGAATTGTACACCCAATGCCACTACGCTTAAGACAAGGGTTGTCACTCTGATCCCTGCCCACTCCATTTAAGCTACCTCCTAAATGCAAGCTAGGGGGGGTAGTCCCTATGGACGAAATGATGAGGAACCCATTGAAAACCAACAACTTGAGGAGATACAACTGAAAATACTAGCAATATGGATCAAAATTATGTGACAAGTAAGATTATTAAGCACAACGTAGATTCTTAAGATATAAATGATAGACCAGTGCCTCAATTTAATTACTTGCACAACAGAAATCAATATGTCAAGTTACCAGACGAATAATTTTTGCAAGATGCAAAATCTATCCTAGATGAAATGCAGGATCAAAGCTAATGAGTTGTATGATCTTGGTTAATTTTAATTAGATGCCTATTATAAGTGAGAGCCTTCACCTCGATTGTTTAGATGCAAGTCTTGCAAAGGGTTGTAGAAAGAAGTCTAGGGGAAGGAGACTAAGGCCTCATTAATCACACCTACCCCAGAGTTCTAATGACCCATATGCCTCCGTTCCTACAAGGGATTGCTCGCAAGAGAACTGCAAGGTCACCTATTTTAACCTAAGTGCAAGGGTCAAGCGTAGCAAATCGAGAGAGAAGGTGGTCCTAAATCTCTATCAACCAAGCTTATGCTTGGAGGTAAATTTTTAGAATGCACTTCTAATGTAGGATGAAGATGCAAATGATGATGGAATAAAATTGCTTCAATGAGACACAATTATGCTTCAATGAAAAATTGAACCACTTGCAATCAAGATTATCAAATATTACTTCTCAACACAAGATTCCAAGAATGCTAATAGCAACTTATGAATGAAACAATGTTATTAAGATGATCTTAGTTTGTTTATTAGAATTCCTCTTATATATAATGTAGCAATTAGGACTTTGAGAAACTTAAAACACAATAAGACGAACATTATGGCAATATCCTCTTGTCTCACACTTATATATATGCTTATTAGAGGTTATCTTTCACTTACTAGATGTGGCGATTAGAGCAAGAGAAAACTTGAATATTATAATAGCAACTAGATGAGATTGCTAACAATGAGATCAACAAAATGCAGCAAGAGGATTTAACCATGAAAATGTTTATGGAATGCAACTAGATATTAATAATGCAATCATGCAATGTAATTTGCAATGAGAGAGATACTTATGCATATGCCATGCATAATGAGAGAGGAGAAAGGTTAGTAACCAAACAAGGCTATCAAGACAAAGGAGAACCTATGCCAATATTCAAATGACTTCCAAATGCCTCAAATATGCCACTATCATAAAGGATTAAATTGGTGTAGCTCAATATATGACAGTCCACTTTAGATACCATTGCATGTATAGACGAGCCAATGCACAATAACTAACTAGATGTTAAGAGCACTTGTGATAGATCATAAAAGTGTTGTTACAACCTCAAATCAGACCTCTAAACTGATGTAATCATTCTACTATAGTAATGAGATCAGCAAGACTCGTTACCAAGGAAGCAATGAAAGAAAAGCCAAAACACTTAAATGATTCTTATGATTAGTATGTGTTACTCTTAGGTGTTTTTAGGTTTAATAGTACTTAGATTTAGGACTCGATCTTAGAGATTATACCACTGTTAGGATCGCTTCGAATCAGAATATTGATATTACAGTCAAGAAAGGGTGAGGGTCGGGAGAGAGCAAACCCTTGAGGCCTGGAGACCTTACTTCAACACCAAGTATGCCAAGTCGAGACACCAAAGAGGAGTGGATGGCCTTCAAAGGTGCAATCAGACTCCTCCAAACACCTACAACCACAAAGTTAGCTTCAAAATGATGAGATCAGCTCTCCAAACTATTACGGCTAGGGCTAGAAGGGACTTCTAGGGCTGTGGCCAAGCCAAGGTCACAAGATTAAGCCTTCAAAACTGTTTTGTGCCCAAATAAGTGATGAAAACCTTCCAAATACACCTAAAACCAAAAAAGAGTCAGCCCTAGGCAAAATTTAATGATGCATTGAGCTCTCAAAAGCTTGCGGCTAGGGCTAGAAGACCCTCTTGGGTATGCGGCTAAGATGAAAATGGCCTCTTAGGCTTGCATCTAGGCCTATAGGCTAGATTGAGCCCACAAATCCCTCTCCAAGTGAATGTTAGACCTGCAAAACCAATGATTAGTCAAGTGATTTCAAACCCTCATGGATCAAAGATTTATAATGACAAATATTCAGAGACAAACCACTTATAAACCCTTGCAAAAATGATATTTGGCCTACAAACACAAGATATTAGTGTCAAAACCAACTACAATGATATTATTGTTAATTTTTGTAGCATCGGATGTGTTATAGCCATGAAACTTTGTGGAGAGGCTAGAATACAAGAGATCTCCAAAACCCAGAAATCATTTATAGAAATTCCACCTAGAAGTGACTTAATTAGATTATTAATCAATCTTTTAATGTTTCCTAAGTCTAAACTTAGGAAAACTGGTTAATTAATTAGTATTAATTAAGTCAAGGCGAGAATAATCTAGAAACTCACTTGGATCAATCCGGAGATGATTCTAACCATCGATTATGCTTTAATCATGGTTGTTGGTGCTCCGATAGAGGATTATTAGAGGAGATCGATGTGGTGATGGAGAACACACTTGAACAATTCGATTTCTTGGTAGAACGATTTCCAGAGTAGCAGCAGTTAGTTGTCGGAAAGAGCTAGAAATTGAAGTAGTGAGAGAGGGGCAGCAACTGTCAGGTTGGAGGAATATTTCCAAATCCAGTGAGTGCATTTGCAGAGAGGAGGAGAACCATAGAGAAGTTGACGCAGAGACTGCGCAGTAGCTTCTAGAGGCAAGTTCAATTAGCTGAGAAAGTGAAGCAACAAAATCTGTAGCTTGTTGGCTTTAATGTAAAAATACACGAGAGGTATTCTATAATAACAATTTATTATATATAAAATGTATAAGTGATGATCAAATGTTACAATGAGGACCCGCATATATACTAGGCAGGTGACCTTTCGCGATTGGCCATGTCTTTGTAGACATGCCTTTTCACTTAACGTAATGACTATTTAACATAATCAATATTTGATTATTTGATTATTTACATTTTTATTTTTATTTTATTTTCTATAATTTATATTCGTAATATTGCCTTCCTCTTCGAAAAGCTTTGTCCTCAAAGCTTAATTTTCGTCAATTTTCTTCACCTTGCATTTTTTATCTTGACATAAGTAATTTGTCATTGGTACCTTAGCATGTAGAATTTTCCAGTAATGTTGTCTTGAAACTGGTTTTTTTTTTCTTTTTTTGTCTTAAAGCTAGGGTTTCTCTATCTCCACTTTCATTTTTTTTTATAGACACTGCTTTTTTATTTTATTTTCTTTTCTCTTTTTAATATTATTATAATCATTATATATATATATATATAGATATAATAATTAACTTTTATTAGTTTAGTTATAATTTGAGTTATACAATGGCATTTGTCTCCTTTTACGTTTTGGTGGCACTGTAATGTACGACTATTTGACTGGACAAACCGTTTGACAGTGGGGGCAGTGTATAACCTCTGGCATGTCGTGGCGAAGCATAAGAGAAACCAAAGCCGACTTTGGAGATAACCTCACTCACAGGGAGCAACGAATTTTGGCAGAGGCCCGACTTGTAGCAACGATGTTCGATGGCGGATAGGGATCGCAGGTCGAGTTTGGTCGACGAGCGACAGTCACAGGGAAAAGTGGTGTTGTCTTCTATATTTCTCTACACACACAATAGATACTATCCCCATCGAATGGAAGTTGTCAGCATAATATAAAATACAACACCACTCCAAAGCTCCATATATCCGACTCTTTTGAATAACTGTAGCTCAGTTTTTTGGGCGCTTTATATTAGTGACTCACAACGTGATCCTTACAAATCATCTCCCTTTCTTTATATTCATCGGCGTGGTCAAAATCTGCGAGCTTAACATTCCACAAGGGAAACAAATTGCAATTATTCAAATCCCACGACAACAATATATTTTCAGATTTTACGTCTCCATGGACAATGTTGTTGGCAAGTGCGTATTGGAGAGCCTCTACCAAAGATTTGATTATTTTGGCAGCTTCTCTCTCACAATGAAAACCCTTTTGAAGTTTCAATAATCTCCTATGTATGCAGGTATGCACAAACTCCTCTTCTCCAAAAGAATGTCTTCGTCGATGACCAGATCTTTCTGGAATGTTTGAGGGGATAGTATTTTTTGTAGATACTAAAATGAGTTTTGTCAACCTCTGAATTCTTTCCATTAAAGTTGCCTTATCTAGTTCCTCTTCTTCCAACTGTGACTGCAACTTAACTTGGCCAGCTTTTAATTGTAGTTTTAGTGAGACAAGATCTTGATTAGATGCCACGAGATAGGGTTGTTCTGTTATACCTCTCCTTAGCTGGTCTAATTCATGCTTCAACTTGAGGATCTCTTTCTGGTACTTCTAAATGAGAGATTTCTCATCTATAATCTTGTTTTAAGATGCTTGAATCTCAAAATGCTTTGTTCGATGCGCAAATTTCAATGTGTTGTGTTTCCTCATAGGTCACCTCAACAATTATGGTTGCCTCGTCTTTCTCCTTTGAAGTTTCCTCAACAGTTTCCACAACATATTCCCTACCAATTTATGGAAATGAAATGGATGCACAATGCTGATAGTACCCATTTCATCGTACGAAAATTTTTGAGACAAATGGGCTTCATAAATCATATATTCACCGCAATCTTTGCAACCATAATGCTCGAATATAGGTCGAGCATCAAAGGAAACATTCCCCTTGTTTCTTTGGAACTTCATCATTTTTCTACGACTGGTGTTTATTACCGTTACATGTAACTTCAAGGGGCTCCTAAAATCCTTCTCCAACATAAGCCTTGCATCTACGAAAGCATCAATTATGACTGACTTGACAAGCATGTTGCCAGCGTTCACATCTGCCAACTTCCTCAACTCGAACATATAAAACATGGGATTTTTGTGGACTTCCTCGCATGAGTGTCAAGCCTTCCACAGTCACTACAATAGGGCGACCTTCCAAAGCCTCCTTTACTTTTGGTGAAACATTTCTCAGAATTTTAGCTACTGCAATTTCTTGCACCTGCGTAAAAATGTCCTTTGAAACATCAAATAGACCCTTTTTAGCCCGCACAACAGTTGCACCATTCGCAGCATACACATTGCCTGACCTTTGTGCCACTACTTTACAATAAAGTTCTCTAGATTTTTCAAGATGTGTGGCCTCCAGCTTTGAATTCTTCTTCTCATTATGAACTGCTGCAAAATAATTCCAATTCCCAAGTGAAAGATTGGCATAAGAATCCTTGCCCCCTGTCACGTCTTGTGTAATTCTAAATGTTTCCTTTGCTTTCAACCAAGCATCTGCTTTTAACTCCATGTTGCCAAGCATAGATAAAGCATTGGGTGATTTTTCATCCACCTTGAGCCCATCCCCAATCAGTTTTGAACTTAGTTGAACATTATTTTGAGTCCAAGCCATGGTTGTTTTCTCGAAGGCATTTACATTCTCCACATCTTCAAAAGCCTGCTTTTTCTCTAGAGACATCGGAAACACCGATGACCATTTTTCATTGACAACATCATCTTCCTTCGGCTGGGGTAAATCTAATAACTTTTCATTCTCAATATCTCCAACAACCTTTCTCAAGAGCCACCGATGGCAGTTTTTCATTCACATCTCCTTTGAACAAGGATAAATATTAAATATAATATCTTTTCATTGTCAATATCTACAATAGCCTACTCTTTCTCCGGAACCATAGATGGTAGTTTTTCATTGACAACATCTTCTTCATTGTTATGATATTGTACATCTCCTTGTTTCTCAAGATAATCCTCATCCACATCATCTTCATTTGGATCATCATCTTGATCTATATCATTCTCATCCATATCAAGACCAACTTCATCGAAATCATCATCTTGATCATTTTTTGCAACATCTTCGTCTTCAACATTATAATCATCTAATGCTTCACCTTGTTTCATTTCACCATCTCTATCATCTTCCTTATTATCGATTTCTGCATCACCTTTCTTAAAACATGTTATAGCTTTGGCACATGATTTTTCTAAACGTTGAAATGCTTCTTGAATTTTACCAAACTGCTCCACACACTCAGGACGTGAACGTAATGGCACATTGTGCGGCGAACAACGTTCAAAGACTCTCATGATTATATTGTGTGCCATGGTTTCGATACCACTTAAGCAACAAAACATGTAACTTGTTGGCTTTAATATAAAAATAAACGAGAGGTATTTTGTAATAATAATTTACTATGTATAAAATGTATAAGTGATGATCAAATGTTACAATGAAGACCTACATATATACTAGGCAAGTGACCTTTCGCGATTGGGCATGTCTTTGTAGACATGCCTTTTCACTTAACTTAATGCCTATTTAACATAATCAATATTTTATTATTTTATTATTTTCATTTTTATTTTTATTTTATTTTCTATAATTTATATCCATAACAGAAGGAAAGACATCTTTAGTTCTAGAGGCCGGAAGGAGTTCCAGAGTGTCGAAGAAGCATTTTCCCAATCAACAAAAGGCAGAACAATTTCATCAGAGACCAATCAAAGGCTTTTCATCTAGCAAACTTTGCAAACGCTGACGCAGAGGGTCAGAGGGTCGAGTTTCTAAAGGCAAGTTGTGTTAGGAGTTTGCCTGTGGAGTGAGGAAAATTCCTCACTAGTTTTTGCGAGTACTTTCCTTTGTAGGATTGTCAAATTTCGGCATCCAGTTGTACTCAAAATTTCTCACTGTTGCTTAATAATAAAAACCCTTAGCTGTTGCACCGGTTCTCCTGCATTGGGTTTTTCTGGGGACTTTTGCCCAAAAATAATTGTCATATTTTGTGTGTGTGTTAGCATTTCTCAGCTTCTAGCATTTTATTTTTCCGCAAAATTTTATTTGTGAAGGTTGCAGTGTGTTTATTTCAATATTTGTCGTAGCAAATAAATTGTTAAATTAATTAACAATTAAGAGAAATAATACTAGTTACTGCAATAGGATTCCAGTGTAGGAATTTTCACATGGTATCAAAGGGCAGTTAATCAGCTAGGGAGCTCAGAAGCGAAAAGAAGGAATTTTGGTGCTCAAACAGAGCAACAAGAGGAAATTCCCAAGGGCAGTGCAACCATTTTTCCAAAGGGCGGAGTTACTTGAGGAGGTTCGATTTTTTTTTGAGTGGGGCAAAAAAATTCGATCTTTCTGGATCGAGTGATTCCAGAGGCAGAGGGAATAACTCAGAGTTTTTGTTGGGCAGATCTCTAGCTGGACGCATAAGGTTTGGAAGCAGATTGCTAATGCAGAAGCAACGTCGGGGTGGAAGAGAGAAGAGCACACAGCGTTGGAAAATTTGATTCAGGGAACTTCTAGTCTCAAGAAGTTCAATATTTCCTTGCAGATTGGCAGTAGTTGTGAGCAGATCTTCTCACTCCAGAATGGAGTGTGAGTAGCATAGAAGCAGTCGAGCAAAAGGAAAGAGGGAGTTTTCGACAGTTCATTGAGATGGCCACTACAAGGCTTCGTGAGCAGGATAGGTTGGATGGAGCTTCCAACTACGTCATCTGGAAGGCTAGGATATCCTTCCTTCTAGATGAATATGGTCTGAAGCCATACATTGATAATGTAGTACTAGTTCCTACGGATGCAGATCAGTTGAGGGCATACAAGAAGGAGATGGCACATGCAAAGCAGTTGATTATGGATGGAGTATAGGATCATATAGTCTTGCATAAAGCTAGCAAAGATACTGCCAAGCAAATGCAGGATGCTCTCGCCACGTTATATCAAGCTACTTTTGAGCAGCGGAAGATGTACCTAGAGGAGAATCTTAGGCTCATCCGAATGCAGAAAGGGGAAGGCATAGACCCCTAATGGGGCAACGCCTCAACCCACAGAGCTAGTGAGATTGGCACTCAATAGTGTCTTTGAGGACTACAAGGTCTTTGTCCAAAATATATTGGGAAGAGACAAGTTACCAGAGTGGGAAAGGATGTGAGCCGACTTGCAGCGAGAGGAATTAAGGCCAACTCTTCTAATGAGCTCCATCAGTGGCAGCAGTAGCAATGGACCGAAGGCAGTGGAGGAGGAGAATGTGTCCCTCGCATCAAACGGTCCCAGTCAGGGACAAAGGGAGAAAAAGAAGAAGAAGGACCTTTCTAAGGTCAAGTGCTTCAGGTGTGGCGAGTTTGGCCACTACAATACCCAATGTCTTCTGAGGAAAAAACGCAAAGAGGAGGAGCAGGACTAGACAATAGCTCATGCCGAGAGCGACAAGTTTTCCTCCAAGCTAGAGGAAGACTTCGCTATGATTGCCCATATACCTCCAGGAGTGAGGTGGTGTGATTTGGAGTTGTAGCCCTAGAGAGCTACATATGGGCAGGGTCCTTGAGGAGTCCACCTCATGGATCAGTAGCTACGAGGGCCCACAGTATTTAGTAGTAGGATGGATCAGTGGCAGTAGATGCAGTCAGATGCCAGACTGACAATTGCAGAGACTAGTGGCAGTCAAATGCTAAGGAGCATAGTGCAAAGTTGACAGCAGTGCAGATTCTTCAGTGATAGTGCAGATGCTAGCAGTAGTCAGGACTCGGGAGACAGATGCATCATACAGAACACAATTGGTTTAGTATTTTGGATATTTCTTCAATTGCAGTAGCAGCAACAACAAAGATGTAGTGTAGATGCATTGTTAGCAGCAGCACAGATGCAACGTATATCAGAGTTGCGCAATAGTTGGTGGACGGCAGTAGCCATACATCAGCAGCATCATTGGAGATGATCCAGAGGCAGGGTGTTCTGGCAGAGTGTGTAGCACTAGAACACATTCCTCGCTAAGAGGAAGTGTTAGTTTTTGTAGCATTGGATGTGTTCTAGCCGCGAAACCTTGTGGAGAGACTAGAATAAAGAGATCTCTAGAACCCAGAAATTGTTTCTAGAAATTCTGCCTAGAAGTGACTTAATTAGATTATTAATCAATTTTTTAATGTTTCCTAAGTCTAATAGGAAAATTGATTAATTAATCAGTATTAATTAAGCCAAGGAAAGAATAATAGAAATACACTCAAATTGATCTAGAGATGATCCTAGCCATCGGCTATGTTTTAATCTTGGTCGTTGGTTGTACTCAAAATTTCTCATTGTTGCTTAATAATAAAAACTCTCAGTTGTTGAACCGGTTTTCTCGCATTGGGTTTTCCAAGGACTTTTGTCCAAAAATAGTTGTCGTATTTTATGTGTGCGCCAGCATTTTTCAGCTTCCAGCATTTTATTTTTACACAGAATTTTATTTGTGAAGGTTGCAGTGTGCTTATTTCGATATTTGTCATAGCAAATAAATTGTTAAATTAATTAACAATTAAGAGAAACAATACCAGTTACTACAATAGGATTTCAATGTAGGAATTTTCACAATTATTAGGCCCTCCTAAGCCTGTGGTTAGGCCTTAGAGGGCAAGATGGGGTTGCTGCTAGGCCTACAAGGCCTCAAAACCCTGCAGCCAAGACTTTTAGGGCCTTTGAGGCCTGCGACTATCTTGAAATGACTTGAATTCAAGATTTGATCCTCTAATCCTTTGTCAATAGACCTAAAACAAGCAAACTAAGTTAGATTAACACACAAAAATTATATGCAAACCCTTGAATGATATTCTTGGAAGAATTTTGATTTGCAATGGATACTAGGCCCTCTAGGGCTAGCGATTCCCTTCAAAATCTTGAGTGTTGAAATTTTAGGACCTGGATGTGGTAGGTCAAGGTCTCTAGACCCCAAATCAAGCCTCACAAGTTGGGCGCTCTCTTCTAAGAGGCTGGACGACACCTCTTCAAGTGACTAAGTGCTCAAACCCTAACCATCTAGGCTAGGTGAGGGCTTAAGCCCTCATGTTCTGAATCTGTCCTTGAATCCTTAAGCTATGGCACCTACAAGTTAGATAAATAGAGCCAATACCAAGATCTACAAAATTTAAAACCCCAAAAATTATGTACAAAATGAAAATTAAAATACAAGGGTTAGTAGATTTATTCACAATATTTACAAGAAAATATTAGCTCTATTAAGAAGATAAACCTTTATAGCACAAATAGATTTAGAAAATAAATGAAATAAATACTTTTTAGCTAACGCACTGACCACAACCTTACACCATAAATCATTAGATAAGCCAAGAAGCCAAAGAAGACATAATCTCCTCAAAGACTATGTACTTGGGGGTTGCTTAAGGGCAGAATCACTTGAAGATCTCTACGCACTCAAAAGATAGATTGTCAGTTGCAAAGGGGTTCAATTCACAGAAGAAACTCAGAGATCTAAAGATACCTGCTAGATCTATCAGATTTAGAGTGTTTACTCTAGCCCAATACCTAATGCAAGATACCTATTCACATAGATAATCCAACCACCAGCGATTGAAACAACAATCTTCAATAATAAAAAATTAGAGCATTAGAATCATTAAGCACATATCACAAATCATTCAAAGAGAGACAACTTAAATTGAAATCCCAAAGGCTTTTGCTTTTATTCCAGAAAATTATCCAACAGGGCTTAGCTCAGTACATCAGATCATGATTACCATGAGGAGCAAATAGCTCCCTTATATAGAAAATATGAGAGTTCTAGACCCCTCCAAGTGGAAAAACGGCTAGTTTGACTTGATTCAAGGCTTCATGCATGGCAAATAATTTTATCCCTTGATAATTGCTTCATAGATCTCCAAAACTTTCGACCCCTTGAGAAAATCGAATTTCCAGGTGCATTTGGTCCTTCAAAGAATCTTCAAAAATAGTATTATCATAACCTGTGCAAAATAATTATCCTCTTGGTCCAAAAATTTAATTTGGTTGGGAAAATCATCTTCTTGGTCCACAAATTTCTTGACTAGACCATCCTTTCTTGGAGATGAGGCTTTGTATTTTTGACTTGAATTTTTCCCTTTGAAAAATAGCCTCAATAATTTTTGTTATAATTTTTCCACTTGGAGAGTATCTAATTTTTTCCTTTCATTTTATTTTTGACAATTTTTGGCTAATTTTATTTTTTTTTGGCCAGAAAATTAAATAATAGACTGAAGGGGGGGATTACAAATATTTTCCACCCTCTAAGTGGGTCTAAAAAATATTTTGGTAATGGTTCTCCAATTATCAGGAACCATTGACCAAAAATATTCCTAGACAACACTTTTACATCAAAATATTACAATAATCAACCCTTAGAAGTGGAAATTTTACACATAAACACAACCTCTTTAGACACAACCAAATTTTGTGACACAAGACACATGATCTAGTATGATAAAAATATAGACTCGATAACACTAGGACTCACCTAAGACCTTATCAATGAGTTCCACCCTAGCTTTGGGGTATGTCTGGGAGAAAAACTTTTCTAATTATTCGTGTCTAGAAACACAAATAATTAGGGAGGTTAAAAAACTCCCTAGAGTGAAACCCTTTGACAAGAATCATAGGCTTACCTAGGTGTTGTTACATGGCTTAATAGTCATACTAGAATCATTTTTACAATAATCTTGCAGAATTTGGGATTACAATGATGATAATGAAGAAAATAATTATCCACTGCTTTATACTTTGCTTCTCAAAACAGTTGACATGTACATGGTCAACAGACCTCAAGGACATGATGTCAGCCCTACTAAAGCTAATTAACCCTCTTATGATGCCTATAAATACGATATCGTTGGAATTCATTTCACCCACCAACACAGCAAGCAACTGGGCTTGAAATCTCAAGCAAATTCGGCGTTTTATTTCAGAGTATATCCACACGTGCAAGGAAGTCTACAAAGGTTACTTTGACTGTCGTTTGAACCATTTTCTAGGGCTCGTTGCTACAATGACTAAGGATCATTTCTATATATGTTTTGTGATCTCTTTTCTGACCGAGAATTGTAGAGAGGCTCGCTCTCCTTTGTGACCAATTCTGAAGTAGACTAAGGCCTTTTTGGGTGTATTTTCTCCACCATTCGTTGACAGACATAGTGGGAACTTTGGCCCTTTATTACAGTAACCTCGGACCTATACTTCAACTTCCTTGTGTAGATTATCTTATTAGACAAAAGTGGGATCTCTCTCTCATATTTTGTGCAGATTTTGTATGGGTATCTCCTTGTTGGTTATATTGGATTTGTCAGATCATTCAAATGTACTATTGATGGACAAAATCTCTCTCATAAGTAGGTAATTTTTTTGGGTCTTCCCCTAGTGAGTTTTTCATGTATTTGTTGACTAAAGTGTAAAGAAGGATCAATATACATCAATAGAAGTAGTTATCATTTGTGAAAAACTATTCTAGTTTTTGCATTGGTTGAATTTCAACTCTTGTTTTATCCCAGTACATACATAACATCATGAAGAAGTACAGTTTCCCCATAATCCAAATGAAATTTGATAAAACCAAAACCCTTCACAGGATAAGTAGAGTTCTCCCCAAGGATGATCTTTAGATTAGTCTCCCTCTCAACTGTTGATCTGATGTTGCATCGGATGTGCTCTAGGCCTCACATTTTGTAGGGAGGCTTGGGCACATGTATTCCAAAGAACTCAACAAGTGTTTTGGGAAATTCCACCCAGACACAATTTTATTAAAATAATTAATATTTTTTAATGGGTCCCTAAGTCTAAACTATGGAAATTAAAAATATTAATGGGTATTAATCTAATTGTGGGTGTAATTTCTAGAAGAAAACGAGGATCAAGCTAAAATGATCTTAGCCATTGATTAGTTTTTAATCTGGGTCATTGAATGTAAATGAGAAGATTATTTAAGGGAGCTTGAGGGTCATTTGGAAAACACACCGAGAGATCAAGAGATCGAATTTCTGATGTGAGAAGTTCTCAGGAGGAAATTTTGATCAAGGAGATTTCTTGCAATTGAGGGATAGAGATAGCATCTAGAGAGAGAGATTTTCTCAGTCAAAGAATCATCAACAAAGAGAGGCAAAGAGTGATCCAGTAGTCCAAACACAGAGGTTGATGCAAGGCCATGAAGGGCCACGCAGAGATTGCGCAGAGGGTGAGAGAGAGTCCAAGATTTTGCTGGGGAAAGTCAGTTTTAGAAGCTGGGAGTCGAGGTGTGAGACCGGAAGGCTGAGAGCAGAGACTACGGGCAGCAAATCAATCAGCAGATTGGGTGACGCAATGCCTAGAGAGGTTGATGCAGGGACTACATGAGGACTGTGCAGAGGTAGCGTAGGGCCTACCAGAGGCACTTCATTCAGTATCTAGATCAGCCGGGATTTTCTCAGTGGTTGTGTGAGGTAATCTCACAAATATTTCTACCAGTATTTCTCTCTGTAACTGAATAACCAAAGAGGTATTCAGATATGTATTCAGAATTTGGTACTGCTTAATAATAATAAACCCTCAAATTTGTTGCACCAGTTTTCCCACATTGGGCATTTCCGAGGACATTTGTCCAAAATAACGGTGTCTATTGTGTTGTATTTTTTCTTTCTCAGTCTCTTATTTCCGCATAATATTTAATTAAGTGAAGGTTGCAGTGTATGTATTACAATATTTGTCGTAGAAAACTACAAGTAATTTGTTTAAAGGAATTAACAAATAGGAGTAATATCATCAGTTGTTGCAGTAGGGGTTCCTGTTGAGGAATTTTCACATCAACTACATTTGGGAGGACTTCCCAATACCCAGGGAAATTTCTAGAAGCCCCACTATCTACCAACCATGACATGAATCTGGAGGAGGAACTACAAAGAGCAAAAATAAGATTATATTAAGATTGAGTGGTAGAGTGGCAATTGCATTAGTTCCATACCTGGAGTTGCTTGATCTCTTTTGAGGAAGGTGGCCTTCTTCATGATCATCAAGAGCATCTCTTCTTCTTCTATCATCTCATCTTCTATCATCTCCTCTTCTTCTATCATTAAACCTGTTGTTGTCGAAGCCACAATTGTTGTTGTAGTTAGATCTTGGAGCATCTCTCTTTTCCGGACTATCTCAAGCATAGTGACCATGCCTGTGGCAATTGAAGCATTCAATTCTCTTTCCTCTTCTATTAGAGTTCGCTGATTCAGGGGCAAGGTTTCTTGAACTAGATGGTCTTGCTCTTCCTTTCCTCTTCTTGAGTTCCTTGATGGAAATATTGGTGATAATTTTGAAAAGGGGATGTTAGGACCATAAACAATTCAATACATATGATAAAAATTTCAACAAAACCCTAATTCTACAACAATTACAAAATGGAAGAAAATACTCACAATAAAATTACACAAAATCACCATAGAATCACTTTATTATCCAAGAAAAAATTCCTTCCAATCATAATATCCTCCCCAAGACAATTGCTCAATCAATGCTCTATTGTGTCCAAGAGAAAAGAGACACTAGTGCGCACTCTCGAATATATGAATGAGTGTGTTACTATGATTTCTCTCCAAATCGACTTCCTCTACTTATAGAAGGGAAACCAATATGATTTATGAGTAAAATCCACTAAAAACCCTAAAAATAATAAAATATGTGATTAGAAGTAGATCACAATGCGAGTTGAAAGATAGCTGTCTCGATAAGAAAACGTTACAATAAACCTCTTTTTAACCCACCAATGTGAGTAAAAAGGCCTCCAAGGGTGATGTCATCATCTAAAAGTAAGTATGTCTATCAGAATATGCCATGAATGGGTCAAAAGAATGCTTCTCACTTAAAATGATCCTCTCTACATCAACAAGGTATCCAATCATCAAGCAAAACCAAGTCATCACTCCAACCCACATAAAAGGGACGTCACAAGACTAGAGCATAATGTCATCATCTAGAAAAGTGTACCATCCCTTCCAAAAAGGTATCAAGCCATCATCATCATCAAATCATCTTAGCAACAAGGCAATGTCCATTACGAAGACAATGCCAACCAAGAGGCGTCCTATTGTCTCTATTGTACATCATCTCTCTAGGTAACGTCTTGGTTCAAATGTAAAGCATTTTAGGTTTTAGAGGGAGAGGAGAAGGTCATCATCAGAGCTAGATGAATCCCAAGATCAATGCTCCTCAAAAGGTGGTCAGTGTCTTAACTCTAGTGCCCAACATGGTCATCAAGTGGGCTTGGGCATCTTCTCTAAAGTGTTGCAAAGGCCTCATACAATCCCTCAAGGGATTGAAATTGTGCTTGGGAGTAAGCATTTGAAAACATACTTTGAAAATCAATGACCATAAGAGTATCATAATGGGCCATACCTAATGCAAAGACACCAAAGTACTTTGCACAAAAAACATCTTTAAATGTCTTCCTAGCTTATTATTTGTGAACAAGTTACGACACTTAGATATGGGACGCCTATCAAAAGTTCCTAGGACGACCCATTAATCAATAGGTGCAAGTGGATCGTGATATGGTAGGGTTTACTTCATGGGGGATGCCATAGTCTTTGTACCATCTATGAAATTCCATCATCCTTGAGCATTATTATGTGAAGAGGGAGTAATTATTGGACCTAAGTTACCCCTTTCCTAGCTGTATTTTTACCACCCCTCTTGTGTGCCTTTATTGATTTTCTTTTCCTTGCATAGTTTGGGTTACAAGCTTTCACTTATGCAACATTGACCCTTTAAAGATGAAGCGCTTTATTGCTCATTGAGGTAGGGATATTCAATGTTCCTTTTACTTTGATTACTTTAGCCAAAAACTAAGTGAGGGCTAAAAAGAGGAGTAGAGCTCAAGCTAGGCTTTTGTCCACATACTTTACTATATCCCAACCAAATTTTTTCCTACATTTTATCATTATGACTCATGCTCTTTTTTTTTCTAATACTACATCAACCTATTAGCGAAAGGTTTCCTAGCCCCTAACCAAGAATGAAGAAAACAAGGAACCAACATTGGTGATAAACAAAAATTAACCGGAAGATGGGACATGGATATAAGGGAGAGATGGAAAATGTTAGAGTATAGTTTACCATGGACACACAACATCAATCAATGCCTCCTATCTGTGCCATAGTGGAAAGAAAGGCATCAAAGAAGGTCACACTGGACTAGGGGACAAGGATAACCACTAAGGTGAAGTATGGGAACAAGAATACAACTTGTTGACCACTCTATGTCAACTACCCTATAGCAATACACATTTTTGCAAAGGAATTTCATCATGTTCGAGCAGTCAGATATCCATAATTCATCATCGTCACTAATCAGATCATAAAAGTTGTAGCTCCAAAATCTGCAGCCCGATGGGCCATTGTAAAAATGATTCTAGTATGTCTATAAAGCCATGTAAAACACCTAGGTAAGCTGAAGAATTTTGGCTAATGAGTTTCATCCTAGAGAGCTTTTTAACCTCCCCGAATTATGTGTGTTTGTATTTTGTAAACACGGATAATCAATAGAGTTTTTCTCCCACATATACCCCCAAAGCTAGGGTGGGATTCGGTGTGATGTCTTAAATAAGTCTTGGTGTATTGAGTCTATGTATTTTCATCATACTAGATCATGTCTTGAGTCTTGCAGAATTTGGTTGAGTATGTGTCTATTTTTAATTATTAAATTTCCAGTTGGTTAGGAAATTTAATAATTTGGATGTAAATTGTAAAATCAAATGATTGTAAAAGTTGAAGGGGGTGGAGTACACATAGTTAGAACCTCTACACCTCAACTTTGTGCCTAGACGCCTTTTGAGGGTTGAAATTATGTCTATCCCCTCAAATTGTTTTTATTTTTGGTTCTCTAGCAACAAGCGG
Source organism: Pinus tabuliformis (assembly GCA_031772625.1). Classification (NCBI taxonomy): domain Eukaryota; kingdom Viridiplantae; phylum Streptophyta; class Pinopsida; order Pinales; family Pinaceae; genus Pinus; species Pinus tabuliformis. Next base: position 646,278,182 of record CM062809.1, read on the forward strand.
CAAAAATATTAACTAGAAAATGGTCAAAAATTAAAATTGAGGGAACATAAAATTCTCTTCAAGTAGAAAAATGAATTTTGGAGAAGGTGGTAATTCCCAAGGAAGAATTAAATTGAAAAATCCAATTCCCAGGTGGAAAAACGACAATAAATTCTTAGGGGCCATAAAATAATTATTTTTTTCAAGAAAATAAGTTTTTTTGGGTCCAGTTGGTTGAAGAAAATTCGTGGGTCCAAAATAAGTACAATTTCCAAAGACCTCCATCAAGGAAAAGATCATTTTTTTAGAAAAAATGAGCTTATGAACCTAGGCAGTTAAGTCAAAAGTAATTTTTTGAGGAAATAAAGGTCAAAATAATATTTTTTGGACCTGAAAAAAGGGAATTATTATGGAATTCCAATTTCTTCATCAAGATCAAAGAACGGGATTTAATTTTGGCATGGATCAAGCAACAACTAGCATTTATTCTCCAGGATCAAGTCAAAATTGTGCAACTTCTTGGACCTAGCCTTTTTCCACTTGGAGGGGGATCTAGATCTCTCTATTTTTCTATAAATTGAGTCTCAGGCTCTTCATTGTAATCATCTTTGGATGTTGTAATTGGCTTTGTGTTAAAATTGGCAACTAGGGCCAAACTCCATGTGGGTCATATTATTTATGATAGCTGATATTTTTATTCTATGCCTCTCATCAAGAGGTGTAGGATTGATCTAAAGATCCCCCGATTCTGATATGTATTTATGAAGTTATGAATTTAATTATGTTATAAAATAAATTTTCAAGTCGGCCAGCAACTTGAGTAGGCTCAGAAGCCCAATAGACGTGTCTATTCATCATCCACGTTTTAGTATAAATAGAAGAGGACTTGAAGTCATTTTGCAACACATCCTCTTCATGTGTGGTCCCCTCCTCTCCACGTCTTTGGGTTTTGATGAAGGAGAGACACAATGAAGATACGTTGGCCCAAAGTTGATGCCCTAACCGCAGTAAGCCATAGGCATATGAGGATGATCTACGCAGCAAACATAGACCTAATACGCTTTCCAAGAAGCCTTATACACTGGCCCTTATACAATGTCCAAAAAGTCTTATACGCAGGCCCTAATATACACAGTCAAGGAGGCTCCTATATCGCAATAAGTCATACACTGTAATGGGAGACGCGCTGTAACAAAGACGTTCATGGAAACACTTCATATGCAGCCATATATATACGCATAGCATGGAGATACGTTGTCATGAAGATACTGTCCACGCAGTCATCTGAACGCAATCCTGTAATGGAGAACGCAGTCCTGTAATAGAGTCACCTAATCGCAGTAAGGGAAGACAGTCATGATATATGCATGGAGAGCACCATATATGTTGTCAAGATATATGCAGCTAGAACTCATCTTACGTTCTGGGCCAAAGCATATTTTGGCATACGTATAGATCAATATATATATGTGTGTTGATTTGAGCTCCTGCTAGCCCGTATACCCTCAGCAATAATGAACATTATTCTTGGTTATAATATCAGAACTCAAAGATGCAATCCTGATCTCGTTAAGGATGAGCCTCTCAAACGTTGTCACAAGCCTGTTGACAGCGTGAGGTAGACTAGATGGACAACATGTAAACCTTTGAGCATTGTAGGTGACAGTGTGGCACATAAGGTAGCCTTAAGTCTTGAAGGGTTGTTAGCAAGGCTGGAAGTTACAATCATAAAGGGCAACATGATGATGAATGAGATCATGGACATGGGCAGCGTCATGATGAATGAGATCATGAGCATGAGCAGCATAATGATGCATGAGCATGGGCAGCATGCTAATAAACGAGATCATGGGCAGCATCATAATGAATGAGAACATGAACATGGGCAGCATAATGATGCGTGATGTATGGACAACATGATGTAGATCATGAGCAGTATGATGTATGGACAGCATGATATAGATCATGGGCAGCATGGTTTGCAGCGTGCTCATTTGCTAGCCGTTATCAAGCTAATTTAGAAGTTGTATTTAATTTCCCTAGCAAACACCTATGGTGTTCGGAAAAGCCAACCTCAAATGGACTTTCTGAATGTTGCAATGTGTAAAAAAGGCTGCAATCTCTTTTTGTTCAACAGTATGATCATTAACTTCCTCTTCACCTCCATTTGAAGACCCAGAACACATTCTTTAGAAATTCCAATCAATTTCTTCACCTTCTCAACCTCCTAAACAAAATCTACAACAACAACTGGAATTGTGTGCAAGATGGTAAGAAATAACCTTAATGTTTCACTAAACTTCCCATCTACTATGGATTTGTAAGCTAGTCTAAGTTTCTCATCTAATAGAAAAATCTTAAATACCAAATCTCATGGACCTCTAACATTTGAGCTAGTAGTCTTACTCCAGCCTCCCTCTATTGCTAAGAAGACCATAGTGCAGAAAGAAATGCAGGAAGGTGTGTATGGCTGCCCATGTAAAGATCCAAAAACAAAGGTTTTAACTTTTAATGGAGTTCAATTATTAATACCAAGTTGTTGACTTGAGAGCTGCATTGCCATATTAATGTTACAAGCAGCTACATTCTCACCTGCAAGAGAAGATTTTCTGTATCTAGATTTGAATTACTCGCATATGTGGTGATGGTGTAACTAATGACATTATGAATTGTACGTACAAAATTTGCAACTTAGACTTTTGTAGGTAGCTTCAAATATTCTACATCCCATCATACCTCATTCTCATTTTCTCCTCTCACTTCTTTATCATCGATCACTACAACCTCGCCAATTTGTTTTTCAACTCCAGAAGTGTCAAGGTCTTAACCCCTATTAGCCATAGCTCCTTCATCCTCTTATTCATGGACTGGACCCCCTGCATTATCCAAACCACCAGAAGTGTCAAGGTGGTAACCCCTATTGGTCGCAGCTCCTTCATCCTCTTCTTCATGGACTGCAACCCCTGCATTATCCAACACACCCTCAAAAACGACTTCCATAACCCTCAATAATAGCCATTCATGATTGTGACAAATTGGTGGAGGACGCACAATAAGTAATGATTTATTTCCAAATGGGAGAGTGGGAATATTTCCACCTCACTATTAAGTATAAGCATATCAACAATGTTATGAAACCAGCTCAAGAAAAGATAGAAAAGATAGATCAATGCCTTAGAATTCAGCCTCTTCGAGGGGGCAACCTCCTTTACATTACATAAATGAACAATTCTTGGATGATTCAAATGACAAAACCTCCTTTCTATATATAGGAGTCTAAGGAGTCACAATATAATCCAGCCGACCTAACAATAATAATATAAAGCCACAAAAATAACAATAGAGGGATTCTATGGGGCACAATAATAACAATATGGGGGCAATAGGGGCACAACAATATTAATAAGGGGTATGACTACAATATTAATGGGGTAATCACTAGTATTATGGGGACCCAACATGCCCCTCTCCTTCAAAAAAGTGTTGTCCTCAACGCTTGAGTAGTTCTGGATACTTCTGCATAAAATTCTCATCCTCCCATGTGGAATCTTCAGCGGATAAGTTCTTCCACTTGATAAGATACTCTGAAATTGATCAATTTCATAGCTATCGAGTTCTTGTTTCTGTGACTGCTTCCGGTTCCAATATAATTTTTCCTTCCTCGTCAAGTTCTGGAAATATTGTTTGAACTGGGAGCTTGTTGCCTATAACCTTCTTTAAACATGAAACATGGAAAACTGGGTGCAATCGAGAAGCTGCAGGAAGTTCCAATTTGTATGCCATAGTACCAATATTTTGCAACACCTTGTACGGACCATAATACTTTGGTGATAATTTATTATTCTTCTTAGCTTGCTTGAGGGACATTTGCTTATATGGTTGTAGCCGTAGGAATACCCAATCACCTACATCAAAACTTCTTTCACTGCGATGTTGATCTGCCTGTTGTTTCATTCTATTATGTGCCAACACGAGGTTATCCTTTAAGAGTTGGAGGACTTGTTGTTGATGTTCAATGTGATGTTCCACTGCCTGAACCTTAGAATTTTCTCTTAAATATGATGTGATGGATGGTGGTTGATACCCATAAAGTGCCATAAATGGGGTCATTTTTGTTGTTGTATGGAAGGAAGTGTTATACCACCATTCAGCCAGAGGCAACCATTTGACCCATTGTGTTTGTTTATCAGATACAAAGCAACGAAGATATCCTTCCAAACATTTGTTTACTATCTCAGTTTGCCCATCAGATTGAGGATGATAAGATGAGCTATGAGCTAACTGAGTACCAAGACAAGAAAATAATTCTGTCCAAAAATTTCTAGTGAAAATGGGATCTCTGTCACTTACAATAATCTTTGCGTTTCCATGTAGCTTTTGAATTGTTTCCATAAATGCAGTAGAAACTGTACTGGCTTTAAATGGATGTGATAATGCACAAAAATGTGCATACTTGGTAAGTCTGTCAACTACCACCATGATGACACTCTTTCCCTCAGACTTGGGTAAACCTGTGATAAAATCCATTGAAACCTCCTCCCAAAGTTGGCTTGGAATGGATAAAGGTTGTAATAGACCTGGTGTCTTAATTGTTTCAACTTTATTTTGTTGGCAAACCAAACATTCCGCCACAAACTTTTGAATATCCGATTTAAGGCCATCCCAAAAAAATTCTTTCTTAACCCTGTGGTAAGTTTTTAAAAATCCTGAGTGCCCTCCTAAGGGAGAAGTGTGCAATTCCATAAGAATCTTTTGTTTTAGCTGGGAATTCTTACAGAGGTATAAGCGATCTTTGTACCATAACGAATCATTTTTCCAGCTAAATGTATCAGACGTACTGGAATCTTGTTGTAATTTTTGAATAAGTGCCCACACTTCTTCGTCATTCTTCCATTCCTCCCTTGCTTCATTTATCCAATCTGGTTGGATAATAGAAATGGCACACAAAAATGCTTCCACATCCTCATCCTTTCTTGAGAGTGCATTTGCCACCACATTTTGCTTCCCTTTTTTGTAGATGATTTCAAAGTCATAACCCAACATCTTTGTGACCCACTTTTGTTGCTCTTTAGAGGATAATCTTTGTTCTAAAAAGTATTTAAGGCTATCATGATCCGTTTTTACCTTGAAGTGTCTTCCCATTAGGTAGGGTCGCCATTTCTTAAGTGCATGGAGTATTGCCAACATTTCCTTCTCATAAATAGCTTTGCTTAAAAACTTTCCCTTGATTGGACGACTTTTAAAAGCAATGGGTCTTTCATCTTGCATTAGAACAGCACCAATTCCATTTCCTGAAGCATCACATTCCACAATAAAGGTTTTTGTGAAGTCTGGTGTAGCTAAGACCGGTGCTTGGCACATTGCCTCTTTAAGATGTTCAAAGGCTTTGTTGCTTCCGGAGTCCATGAAAATGCATCTTTCTTCAATAATGTTGTTAGAGGTGCTGCTATTCTCCCATAATTCTTAACAAACTTGCGATAATACCCTGTCAACCCAAGAAATCCTCGCAGATGCTTTATGGATGTGGGGATTTTCCATTCCTTAATGGCTTTAATTTTGCTAGGGTCTACCTTAACTCCTTCATGAGATACAATATGACCCAGATATTCCACCTCCTAGACTCCAAAGAAACATTTGGATCTTTTTGCATATAATTGTTTCTCCTCCAATAGTTGTAGCACCCTGTCAACATGTTCAACATGATCCTTCCAAGACTTGCTGTAGATTAGTATATCATCAAAAAATACTAACACAAATTTTCTAAGGAATGGTTTGAAAATTGAATTCATCAAACCTTGAAATGTTGAAGGTGCATTGGTAAGGCCAAAAGGCATGACCAAAAATTCATAATGACCCTCATGAGTTCTAAATGTTGTTTTCGGAATGTCTTCACTCTTCATTCTGATTTGATGATATCCTAAACGAAGATCCAACTTGGTGAAGTAAATTGATCCATGCAATTCATCAATGACAGGAATGGGGAACTTATCTTTAATAGTGAGCTTGTTGAGCTCCCTATAATCCGGACACATGCGCCATGATCCATCCTTCTTGTGCACCAATACTACTGGAGCGGAGAAAGAACTTTGACTCGGTTGAATTATACCAGCCTCTAGCATTTCTGCAACCATACGTTCAATTTCACTCTTTTGGACATAGGGATATCTGTACAGCCTGATGTTTGGAGGAACACTTCCTGGAATCAGATGAATAGCATGATCATGATCACGCATAGGTGGGAGACCTTTGGGAGTCTCAAATACCTTGGAATGATTGTCCAGGACTTTTTGGAGATCTGGAGAAATAGATGATTCTGATGTGGAAACATCTAGCGAACATAATTGTGCAATTACACCTCTTTGCTCCTTTTTTAGAAGCTTTGTCATACCATTAGAGCTGATTATCTTTCCTGGTTTCCCTGCAATACCCCTTAATTCAACTTCCTTTCCTTCCATAGAAAATTTGATGAAAAGTTCTTGAAAATTAAAAGCTATTGTACCCAAGGATTGTAGCCATTGGACTCCTAGTACAACATCAGCACCTCCCATTGGAATGGAAAGCATTGGGCTAGTCAATACATATTCTCCCATGGATAGCTTGATATTATGGCACTTTCCAGAGTAATTTATTGTTCCTCCATTTGCAATCATCACTTGACACTCTGGTGCTGGATATAGGAAGCAATTCAATTCTTTTGCTACCTTACAATGAATAAAATTGTGGGTGCTTCCTGAATCAATCAACACTATTACCTTTTTCTTCTTGATTTGTCCTTCTATCTTGATGGTTTGAGGAGTGGTAATTCCTGCCAATGCATTACAAAATATGGTCGGATTTATTTGTTCTTCATCTAGGCTTTGTTCCTGGAGTATATCCTCTTCTTTTGACCTTTCTTGCTCCTTTTCTTCTTCCTCTTCACAATCTATGTAGAATAATTTCTTCTCAGCACACTTATGACCTTTAGTGTATTTGCTATCACAACTGTAACAAAGCCCTTTTGCTCTTTTTTCTTCCAATTGTTGTGGTGTCAACCTTATAGGTTGTGGAAGACTAGGGGCAACAACACTTCCGTCTTTATAGTTGTGAGTGGTATGCTTCCTGGTTGCCATAATTTTGCTTTCCATTTTTCTTGCTAACCTGAATGCCTTCTCTAATGAATCAGGTTCCCAAAGGCGAACATCATGTTGGATATTATCCTTTAAAGACCCTATGAACACATCAATCCTATGCTCCTCTGGAATATCTTTTACCCTTATGTTCAATTTTTGGAACTCCTCAATGTGCTCCATTATTGAACCCTTTTGTTTGAGACTTATCAATTGGCTAAAAAAAGTGTTGCTTTTTGTATCTTCATAATGTGTTATCAATTCTTCCGTAAAAATTGCCCAAGTGATAAATTATTTACGAGAGCAAAGCCATTGATACCATACAAACTGATTTGGTTCCAAATATAAAGTTGCCATACGTACCTTTTGTGTGTTTTGCACATTATTGAGATCGAAGAATTGCTCCATCTATAATATCCATGTTGCGAGATCCTTGCCATCAAACTTCCTCATATCGATTTTTGGAATGTGGTGGGTCTTTGATCCAACATTAGAGTCTATGGAATCATGATTAACATTTCTTTTGTTCTCATCATGAGTTTCCTTTACTACCCTTTCACCATTAGTGACCCTTTCTTGTAGTAACTTCTTCAATTCTTCCATGTCTGTCTTCAAATCGTCCATCTTAGCTTCTACGCCTTTCTTTAAAAAATCCATCTTAGCTTCTACATCTTTCTTTAAACCATCCATCTTAGAATCTGTTCCTTTTTGTGCAAGCGACACTTGTTGCACTTGGTCTTGTAATTTTGCTATATCATGTTGCATTTCTTCCTCTTCTTCATAAGTCATGCTAGAGCTTTCAAGTTGCTTACTAGGTGTTTACATTTTCTTTCTTCGGGGCATCAATTACTGATAATAATGCTTTACTATGCCCTTTGAATTCCTTCAAACAAAGCTTACGCAAAAATTTAAAAAAAAAACTACACACTTTTTTTCACTTTGTAGAAGCCTGATATTGAATCTGATGTATCTCTGTAATTTCGAATTATCCAGTTCTGAAATTGTGATCTGTAGTATTCTTCTGTGTCCTCTTTCCAATGCCACTAGTCTGATCCAAACTAGATTCTCCAAGCAAGAGTTATGCACAATCTCCTGTAGTGACCTGATTGTAGACTAGTTCAGTAGAGCGAACTTGTATGGAGTGCCACGTGTCACTGTTTTGACCTTTGACTCTAAAAAATATATAAAATAAAACTACATTTTGTCCTCTTTCTATACCTTCTTATGAAATTTCAATCTGATGCTCAGAAAGAAAGTTATGACAATTTTCCCTAGGTCAGCTGTTTGGAATGTAATTCAGGAGTCTGCAAAAAGACCAACTTCCTCAGATCATATCTCTGCAAATATAGCGCGAAAAGATCTGAAATTTGGATCCAAGATTCAACGCGATTTCGTCTCAAATGGTTTTTTTTTCGACTTCTGAAACGTCACAGAAAAAAGTTATAGCGAAAATTCCACGATGACCTGTTTGGAGTAGCGAAACCCTAGAATCCGAAGCTCTGATACCAAATGTTATGAAACCAGCTCAAGAAAAGATAGAAAAGATAGATCAACGCCTTAGAATTAAGCCTCTTCGAGGGGGCAACCTCCTTTACATTACATAAATGAATAATTCTTGGATGATTCAAATGAAAAAACCTCCTTTCTATATATAGGAGTCTAAGGAGTCAGAATATAATCCAGCCGACCTAACAATAATAACAATAGAGGGATTCTATGGGGCACAATAATAACAATATGGGGGCAATAGGGGCACAAAAATATTAATAAGGGGTATAACTACAATATTAATGGGGTAATCACTAGTATTATGGGGACCCAAAAAACAATCTTTGTAAGCCCATGAACTACTGCACTCACATATGGGCATTGTAAGCTAACCCATAACATCATTTTATATTTCTGCAATCCCTAACATCTTCAAAAACTTATCAATATTGTCCATGACAAGATACAAAATGAAAGCCTTTCAAAATTCTTTAATCTCTAGTAAGCATATTCAACGGTGCTAGCATTTCCTTACGAAAGGGCCTCAGTACCAAGTGTATACCAGTGACCTTAAGATCTCTCTGTTTTGCAGAAGCAACATCATAGTTTCACTCTACACTGCTAAGTTAAATCATGCTCTCTCGTCTTTGAAAAAGTGAAGATCCACTTCTAGGAAGCCCTTCAGATGCAGCTAAGAAATCAATGCTAGTCCATAAATCTGTTCCTAATCATGCTCATAATATTGTCATGCTTCTTTTTTATCAGTTCCATCTTGAAGATATACTCAGGCATCAATCTGTATGACACGGTTATTTCCAACTCATCCAGGGAACTAAGATAATTCCCAGACACCTTCATTATACATATTTAAACAAAAAGTGTTGCAATAAGGCCACCATCTCAGTTTGGAAGACAACAAAGCACAATTATCACTCCAAGAACCACTCTTAAGTTTTAACACAAATGATCTTATGCAGAGAACACTATACAAGCTTCTTGCTTGCAATGACGATTTCATGTTTTCTCAGCAATGCTACATTTTCCATGCCATCTGACTAAATGTATTTAACAAGTGGAATATGGAGGTCCCCAAGTACAATCCTCTATTGCAAACCAAGGTCATTGTATTTTCGTCCTGCACTGTGTTACTCTTTTGTCCCAACACTATCTTCTGGCCCAAGAAGAAGGTTTTATGTTCCTACATAGAAAATTGCATCCACAGTTACTGGAAGAGTAGACTTCTTGAACACCATATTTATGTAGTTTTTTATCACTTGCTTATGACTCATGTCAGTGATTGTCGATTGATTGCAAGTAGAAAAGGAAACATGTCCTCTTAGTTGCTGTCTTTTCTTCCTACAATGCATCACTTCTCCCAAGTCCCAACACTATTCTCTAGCCCAAGAATAAATTCATATCACCCACCATCAACATCCGAACTTATGAGGACAACATTCTCCATGCAGCTAAACAAAAATTATCATCATCCTTGATCCAATTCATGGATCCAACCCTTGTTATCTGTATAGGTTGAGAGTCTTTTTCAGTTGCAAATTGATGAGCCAATAGAAAATTGTCATTGTTGCAGTATAGGGTGCCCTCATAAACAACAAAATCATATCTTTCTCTTTCTAACTTGAAAACAATCATCCCATGGTCATGCTCAGCAGCAAAAAGATTCATATCAAGATGTGTTGCAAGGATCCAGAAGCACTCATGGTCTCTACGAAATGTTTGAACACCTCTACAATACTTGGATACATCTCAAACTCGGATACTTTTATATTCTAAATTTTAACAATAATGTCGTGGCGTAGATGGAACATCACACGAGACATATAGTTCACATGCCCTCTTAAAAGTTAAAATATCCAACTTCCCAAGCTTGGTACTTGAGAACAAAACATACTAACTTTTCACAAATTAATTATCTACAAAATTTTCACGTGCCCTCCTAAAGCATTCAACTTCCAAGGCCTTGATCTCATAGAACAAAACTAAATTTTCACAAATGAATTACATACAAACTGAGATGCTACTCAAGAAAGAGGATTAAAAAAATAAAAATAAAAAAATTATTATATCTCTAATGAAATAGACATAACTTCACCAAGAAATTGAATCTGCATGACATTCAATCTGCTTGGTGACTATCTTCTCCTCACACAATCAATGGCAAGCTGGGATGAAAAGCAATAACCTAGCTCACTCCACGGTCATCACATTCCAAAACATATTTGACAACAACATCACCCTCTCCAAAAATATATGTGTTCATCTGTGCTAACCTTAATACCATCAACATACAGTTTTCCTCCTCAGAGCACAAATATCCCATACACAATTAGTTTGATCCAAGGGGCATGAAATGACCAAATCTTCCTTAGGATGAAAAGAAGCACACATTACATAAAAAATTTCACCAGTAAGGTCATATACAAGTTCAAGATTTCAAGTTCTGTATCTTTATTATTTTTTCACCACTTGCATCGACAATCCAAGGATACTCATTGTGGAACTTAACTCTTCGAATATAGGTTGCGGTGCATATTATAGTTCCATATATTGATCCTAAAGTCATTCCTTGTAACATTAACAAGTAAATTGGAGTTACAACAACTTTTCTTAATTGTAATTTTGACTGTTATGTCAGATGACTTGTAGTTAATATCATTTATAATCGAAGACACTACTCTATAGATGGCCTAAATATACATGCACAATGTATACATAAGACGCTACAGGGCTGCAAAGCTTCACAAAACCTACCAATTCTAAAACAACTTTGTTCCTTGGATGGGAGAGGGTGGGAATTTTTCTTGCAGCTCTCCTTTGGCTAAGTGGTTGCACTATGAGAGTCATTTCTAAGCCTGCCAAAATCACCAAGGACTTGTCATCTATCCCAATCCCCACCCATTTAGAAGGTTTTAAACTAGGTATACTAGTTTGCTTACCTTGAGACGTTCTTTTTCCTTGCATGTAATTTCTCAGCCCACCCTCCATCCCATAGTGAGATTGAGATATTCCTCATAGCTCGTGAAGAAGAGCTCCAAACAACAATTGACTCACAAATAGGGAAATATAACATTTTCTTCCCAACCACCCAAGCTAGACCCAATTGATGTCAGTACAAAACTTGCCACTAGACGTGTGTAATTTCTAGACATTTTACAATATAGAGCAAGTAAAGGTAATATCCTGGTTGATCCATGAAAATATTTCCAAAATACATGAGGAAATCACACAACAACAATGTGTTCACGACCCTCTCCATGTCACCAAAGTGGTAGAGACCCACCATTCCAGGATATAAAAATGTATCCATTGAAACCCATATCAATCATCCAATTGACGAAACTACTGAAAACTGAACCTTGGTGATCAGTTTCAAAGTGTTGCTCAATCTTTGAAATACATAAAAAAGAGGTTCACATGGACCACAAAACATGCAATAAATATCCAAGGCCGTTGGCTTACCTCCAGACACAAACACGATTGAGCCTTGTGAAAATGTACTCCTCTAACCGGCCCATCATGCTCATCAAATCTATCAATGCTCCCATCTGATAATGCCATAACCGAATAACCCCACCATGAAGATTGGCTAGGATCGATTGCCATTTCATATAAAAGCTCAACCCCTTTACCCAGTTACTCTGGGACTCAAATTTGGTCGACATTGCAAATGATCTTCCGGCCTATATACCATAAATGGGTTGAATCAACATACGGAACCAGTACAAACCCTAGACCAAACCCCACATGCAAAGTCGTGAATTATCCAAACCATTTTCCCCATATTTATGTGGTATTGTAGTGATGCGTTATTATTTCTCCTTTAAGATTCTTAGCTATAACAAACATTGTGAGGCATTCGCCTCCTTTATGGGGAGAAATTGCTTAACGTGAATTTTATAGATGACCTTGCTATCACGGCAAAGCTCATTTAGTAATTTAGTGGAGGGAATGACAGAATGTATTGATATCGCCATTACAGTGACAGGCATCATGGTTAATCAAGAAAAGATAAAGGCCTTTATATTTGGGTAGGAATACTTTCTAGATTGGCTTGTCAATTAGGGGACTCTTGTTTCTTAAGAGAACTTAAGGTTGGGTTCCCTCACTTGCCGTGATAGCTCCTCTTCATAGAAACTTGAGGTAAGAGAATTCAAAGAAAATCTTCAAGTTAGGATCATTTATGTGTTATTTTCACATATTAAGGAAGGAACTAAAACTATTTTCTGTGTTTTTGTAGTATACCTTCATGCTTATCTCTAAAATAGAAGATAAGATTCCTAAGACCAATAATTTTGCTCAAAATAAACCTGTTTCCTCTTGTCAACCCCACACAAATTCTAAGGGATAACCCAATAAAATGGATTGAATTGTTCCCCAATGTAGCACTTACAAATAGGATAGGAAAAAATAAAAGGTGGTTATATTTTGACAATAAGTATGAACATTTTGAGGACAAATGTAGGGTCATTCAAGCTAAGATCACTAAAAAGGAACATACCATCCTTTTTAGCAACATTTTTATCTAAATTATAACATAGATATCACAAAATCATTCCCCACTCTTCCTATCGGCATTTCTTTGCACCTCTTGGTGCAATTGCTAGTTTATAGAATTATTTACAACATGCTAAGTTGAGTGAAATATCTTAGATTGATTACACACATATACAAAAGGTGAACATTCAACATTAAATTTCGAAAAGAGAGAGTCAAAATAGTAGTTAAAAAGTGTAGAATTAAAGAACAGAATGAACACATTTGAATCACTCAAATCAGTTATTGTGTGCTCATATGCCTCTTCCTTGTTATTTTAATTTGATTAGTCTTACCCTTATATGGAAGACAAATATGTGACCATTCTATCAAAAAATATCCTTTTTTTTTTTGAAACCAACACTTGCTTAGTAACAAAGCATGTGACTCAACCATTATTTTGGATTAGAAGAAAGTTTGAAAAGTACACACTTTAATTCACTATGCACTTTAACATTCAAGAATTCTAGTTGAACAATATAATTCATTGTTTTATTGAGTTCTACATTTAATATTTTATGAACTAAATATGCCATAGCACTAGAATATGCCATAAAATAAACCAACTAGTTATGTACATTTTAAAGTTTAACGACACAATTTGAAATTTGAAAATGGGCGGGCGAGTGGTGTTTGGTGAGTAAATGGAGGTTTCCAGGTGGTTTTTTCTTTGTATTAAGGCACAGAGGAAAGCAGGGATTGTTCTGAAGCTTCCAACCCGAGATCAAATCTTCTCATGGAGCTCCTCTACATGTACAACAAACACTAGTGACTCTTTCCCGCAGTTCCATTGTTCCTATTAACATTATTTGCAACAAGTTGATTGGCCATGGTGATCCTTTGGGTGGGTTGCAATAACTAGTAAACTTCCGTGGTTGGATCTCTAAATATTGTTGCTCGATTTACACAAATTCAAAGGTGTAAAGTTGTGTTGCTCACAACTTTACAAAATAACAATGACTGGAACCCAGACATCCAATGTTGGCATTACACGAGCGAGGGCCACAAAGTCCACGTTGAACAATGCCCTTCCACCTCTTCTGCCAACCCAAAGTAAGCTAAAAGGAAAGCATGCAACAATGGATTCAAATATTTTTGGATCCAGTGCTACCCCTGAACCCCTTAAACAAAGCGCAATTTTATCAAATGTATCCAATATCTGTAAGGATGTGGTCGCAATTGATTTCTTGAAAAAACCAAAAGAAGTTAAGGTTGTATCTCAAAATGCTAATATGAAGGGAAGAGGTCGAGGATTTCCTCGGAATAATAAGAATACTACTCAAGAGGCAGAGATTAAAAAAGAGACTTCACCAACTATTTGTAATGTTGACGATGCATCTATTGGTAATGCAATCGACCTTGATAAGGAAAATCCTGTAGCTCTCTCAAGAAAGGAAATCATTTTCCTTTTATAGGGGAAATCCCTTTACTAGTGAGGGAAGGATATTCCTTTCCTCTAACTCAAGGAATCACCTTGTATATATAAAATGAAAGACCTTTTCTTACAGAAGATTAGAGAAGTATAAATCTCATAAATAATTATAAAATTAATTTAAAGAACAAACTGGAGAACTGTTTAACTTTTGAGCACCCAACTATAGGCAACATTGATCTGTTCTGAGCTTATAGAGTTGATATGTTCAATGCATTCTTTTACCATATGACTGTGGTTTCCCAACCTAGCAAGCAGTCCTTAAAACATACCTAGAACAACTTCCTTTATTACGTTGTCACCTACAACAAACATGTTGTCTATCCATGCATCTTAATGTAGTGTTAAGATTCCTTCTTGCTACGGCTTAGGGTCTTTACTTAGCTATATATTAGGGCTCCATTGACAATGGATTTAGGCTTCTTTGTGACTATGGATTTAGGGCCTCTTTGGACAGTGGATTAGAGCCTCTTTGGATAGCGTATCAGAACCTTCCCTAACTGCAGATTTGGGCCTTCTTCTTGTAGAAGATAGGAGCCTTCTTTGCCTACGTATGTAGCCTCCCCTTGACTGTGGATTTCTGTGGATAGGAGCCTCCCTGTGTCTACGGCTAGGGATTCTTTTGATGAGGCTTAGGAGTCTTCTTAGACAACGGCTATATCTCTCCCTTTGACTGCGGATAAGACTATGATTGCGGCTAGGGCATGGCTTCTCCTTGACTGCATGTAGGGCTTTTCCCTTCAACTGTGTTTGAGTCTCTTCTTCACCTGCGGCTATGTCTCCTTCCTTTAGGACTGTGGCTAGTAATCTCCCTCTAGACCTCTTTCCACCAAAACTCAAACGAGTGGAGAGAGATCACAAGAGATGTGTGTATCAAATGAGTAGAGGTCACCTCTATTTATAATGCTACATTAAGGTTGAGCTAGGGTTATTTGCTTGCTGGCCAACCTTGACAAATTGTCAAATAACACAAATAAATTCATATCTTCATAAATACATGTCGGAATCCAATAGAGAATACAATGATCTCCCTGTTGTGTTAAGTTTCAATAGAGAATAGAATGATCCCCCTTCTTGAACTAAGCTTGGAACAATCTACAAGACCCCTAATATGCTTGCCTTCTTGCCTTGCCTGAATGAGGAGTCTCTATTAAATAGTAATTTCCTCCTATTTTCTAGCGCATTCCCAAGGCAATTCTTCTTTCTATCAACTCACACAAGCCTCCGGATTGACTCGCTCTCTCACAAGCTCACACACAAAACTCATGCTCAAGAATGAATGCATTTGTGCCTTCGTTCCTCCTTATAAGCAATTCAAATGGCTAAATCTAGCAAATTATATT
Source organism: Pinus tabuliformis (assembly GCA_031772625.1). Classification (NCBI taxonomy): domain Eukaryota; kingdom Viridiplantae; phylum Streptophyta; class Pinopsida; order Pinales; family Pinaceae; genus Pinus; species Pinus tabuliformis. The sequence goes on from CM062809.1 coordinate 646,294,081, forward strand.
TTAGGAAATTTATTTTGTGATTGACGAGTTAACTGAGTGAACTAACTCATGCAACTCATCTCATCTCAATTCTAGAACTTGAGATTCAACCATTCGTCCTTTTCCCAAATTAACTCGCACTAGAAGACAATGAACTCGGCCTTCCACTTTTGCACATTAGTTAACTACTTCATCACTCATCCTAATTTTTAAGGACTCATCCTAAATCATTGGAATTTGTCCTAAATTATAGGAATTAGCTCCTAAATTATAGGAATTTATTCCTAACTTATAGGAATAACTCCTAATGAAGCACATGGCTTAGTAGAAGTAATGGAGTCTATGAGGGCTTGTGACAAAAGAGTGTGGACACCTCTTGTAGCTACATCATCTTAGAGCCCTAATTATGTAAGGGATCACCTTGGAGCGTGATCTATGTATCCTTGGAGTGGAGAAATTTAATTTTGCTGACCTGCGTGAGTTTAATGCAAATTGCTTATAAGGGCTTCGACCTACATTCTATTGTTGGGCCAACATTCTCATGAGATAATGATGCAAAGTCTGACCAACATTCCCATTCTCTCTAATCATTGATTGGCACTTCCCTCAACCCATCTATGGAAAATAAATCCCTTTATACCATTTTTACTAATTTAAAGTTGAGTGGGAGGATTCCTTTACTAAAAAAGAGCCTTATTTTAAAACCAATGGATTCAAGCCTTGTAATCATATAACATGTGCAGGCCCAAGACCGAGGCAGAACCACCACGGCGAAGACTCTACACTATAAACCAAAGGGGAGGAATGAGTCCCTTTTGAAAACCACCGAATTCAAGTACCGTATAATATAACATAAACAGGAAACTTTACCTTTCTATCGTTAACTGACACGAGCTTATTTCTATATAGTAGACCCATTCTTTTATCGAAGCTCCCTTTCTTTAGCTCCTCGCAACAACCAGAATTACCATCAATCAGGGTTCTCAAACTCTTAGCGTTTTCACAAATAAGCGCACCTCCAACCTTCCAAGAGAAAACTCCAGCGAGACACAGATTATCTTTCTGTTGATTGTCGGACTTATTATCGGCTTCATCTCTGCCAGGCCTTCCCTTAAGCGCTTGTCAATAAGCTACTTGACCACTCAAATGACCATGGAACTGAAGCTCACCTTCTCAAATATTGGACTCTTCTTTGTCAGCACCTCTTGAACCTTCTGAGAAACATAATAGACTAGAAAATTGTCGTTAGATATCGTTCTTTGAATTCATGTCTCGACTGTTTATTTTCGTCTGACTTTTGAATCTCATATGCTTTGCTGACCTCCAAGACGGTAATAATTCCATTAACTACTGATCACATAAATTTTGTTTCTCACCCCCATCATCTACCACATTCTCGACGATTTAAAAAATTGATTCTCAGAAGAATCCCCGAGAGGCTTCTTCCAAGATTCTGTTTTGAGTTGAGAATTTCCTGACGAAACTCACTTCCTGTGTTCTTGATCTTTGTTATGTTACGGATTTCCGCAACTTGATAAACTCTAATCTCGCCTTGTGCTTTGTTCTAAAGGAAATGGTCATTGCTTGCAGGCTTCAACACAAACTTAAAGACTTATACAACATTCCTCCCTACTACAATTTTTCAAGATTTCTTAATCTCCACGCTTCTGTTGCACCCTCTAATTGAATTGGATCGTTGATCCGCTCATTTATCGACGAGCAACAGAAGGTTTTGGGCACTAATTCAAAGTATGTTTTCTTCCTGTGTGTTACTCCTCTTAAAGTGCACGAGAAAGCCTCAAGAAGTAAAAGCTCTAGGTGAGAGGCAAATGAAGAATTTCAACCAAACCTATATGGAAAAATATTCCTCATCTGCTGGAAACCAGCGATGCAAATCCATGATTTAGATCATACCCATAGAAAGAGATCTAGATTCATACACATGGGGTGGATTCCTCTCAGATATATCTACCAATGTCTGTTCCAATCCCTTTAAACCAAACGCCAACTTTCACAAGCTTCACACACAGGCGTGAAATAAGAAGGAACCTTTATTACGCGGGGTGTTCAAAAGAAGCGAAAGGAAGAAAGGATGATGAGTCGGGCGAAAAGGAGAACCTGAATTTGTGGGTTAGAAATGAAAATGTTGAATCCCAGGACACAAAAACTGAATCTTCTATGAATTTATCAAGATCCAATGTTACCCAAGGGCACATGGATCAAGGGATCTCAATGGTTTATGTGGTGCTGCGAGCCAGTTTTCTCAAACCACCCATCTAAAAATCGACGACTATTAATTATTACAGCAACACCATACCACTACAGGTGCTCTCGGGCAAGAAACAATGTTTTCAAAAACCTTCCATGTAAAACAGTGAAACCCACATGCCATCCATGTCCAACTTTGGTCCTACCCTTTTGTTTTGCAATTAATTTTATTTAATGTGACGATCACTGTAAAGGAAGCAAATTTAATAACGTTATATATATTATTTATGTAATATATATAATATTTAAAGTTATCATTGTAACTTTTTATCATTTTTAGAATGTCTTCCAGAAGCAGTGGTTTGGAAATTGTTTGAGAATTTGTTTGAGAATCAATTTCACTTTGATTATAACAATTAGACAGTTAGGTCTAGCATCAAGAATAAAATACCATAATTCCCCTCATCGAAGGGGTTCGAACAGGCATAGTTACCTATGACTAGCATTGTAAATAAAAATTCTCTTTGAAATTTAAATATATATATTGTAGTTTGATTTTAGTATTGGGAAGTTGTTGTGATTATTTTTCCCTTCTATCCCAGCATTCATATATGTCTTTTCCTCTCTTGGATAGTCCAAGATGCAGTGTGTGCTTTAGTTTACTTTTTAATGAATTTACTTAATTCTAATCATGAAAATTAACCTCAAAGCCCTTAATCAAGCATTCCACATCCAAAAATCCCATTCACATTTTATTAGCCTTGCATTATCCTTTCTGCAGTGGTTTAAATTTTGATTCTTAAGTGCCTAATTTTAACTCTACCTTTTATTCTTCTTCAATCCATTCCTTTAGTCCATCACTCTGCAACTCTCATAGTTTCTTTGGCTAAACTATGGCTTATGGAAAGGTAGGGTTTCAGAACTATAAGCTTTGCTTGCAAGGCCTCATGGTTTGTTCTTTTATCCATTGATTTTAATTATTTTTAATCAATCTCAAGATGTCTTGGGCACTAGTTCCCCATAACCAAGAATTGTCTCTTGAGAGTTACAACAAAGTGCAATGTCAATAATTCTGAGTTTGGGTGGATCCAATAGGGCCAAGGCATCTAAAAGTCTCATTCTTCTGTTTAATACACACATAATGGGATGGTTGATTCTTTGTGATAGTTTCACAGTCAAGGATTGGTTACAACACCTTGGTTTTACTTGGACATCATTTAATCTATCACAATCTTGAAATGGTTAAGTATGTGATGTGGAATTGTTTAGCTGTCCATACATTTTGGGCTTTCAATTCTATTGGATATAATCACTAGAATTTGTTTTGTTTCTCTTCTTCATTGGAAGGGAGTTTTTCTCACAAATAATTAATAAATTGATGCTCCAACAAGCTGTTAGGAACATGTGTGATGTGGTTCCATAAATACACTAAGTTTTCTCATATCAAACTTGGTGTCATGAAAAATTTCATGAGGCATTATCCCCATTCAGTTTGAGAGAAGTTTCCACATTACTATAAGATTTGGCTCTCGGGGTTCAATAAGGCTTGACATGTTTAGGAAGGATATAGATTGCCACTTGGAGCCATAGCAGTAATGTTAGAGCTCATGCCAGGGATTTTCTTGTGTTAATTATTTTTTTACTAGATATGTTGATATTCATGCACATTATAACACCCTCCTCCCACATCTACCCAAGTAACTGACCAACTAGGGTAAACATGTGATGAGAGGCTACTATAATGGGATTCAAGGTTGTGATCAAGGTTCATGTTTTCTTGGGGAGAAAGGCTATGGTCAAGCTTGTCAAGTCTGAGTTGACTATAATCCAATTGGAGTTCTTGTGAAGTAAAGATTGTCATCAACTCCAATTTGACCGTAATGGTCAAACTAGTTTTTTGAAGAGTTTTTTGTAATAGATTATTTGGAGCGCCTTTGAAGAAATCCTTTGAAGCATTCCTAAATAGACTTAAAGTTAGATCTAAAATAGAGGTAAAGTAATCCTTGTGTACAGGAAGACATTCTTTAAAGCACACATGAAGAGCCTAGGAGACACCTTCATTGAATGATAAAATGATAGAATACTTAAGGCATCTTTTGAGTTGACAGTAGAGTGCATTCATGATGACATTAATGGAGCATTCTTCAAGCCTTTGTTGAAACAACAGTCACTCTTGAAGAATAGTTGAAGACCAACACTTGAAGACTTGTTGTTTTGAGGTAGTCATCCTTGGAGTATAGTTGAAGACCAACACCTAAAGACGTGTTTTGTTGGAGTAGTCATCCTTGGAGCATAGTTGAAAATCAACACTTGAAGAAATGTTTTGTTGGTGCAACCATAAAAGTTTTGCTGAAGTGGACCTGAAGTTTTTGTAGATGTATATTGAAGAGCACTTTGTAGACCTATCTTGGATAAAAATTTTAGAAGTATTTGAAGTCTTTTATGGCTCAAGTGTGAAGAAGTATTTGAAGTCACCTTAAGAGATTGAAGCAAACCGAGAGGGTTCGATCCCTAGAGGATCGAAGTCGTCATACGAGGTTGGAGCCGGGATTAAAATGTGAGTATTGGAGTCCTCATATAAGGTTGGACCCTTGTGAGGGACCAGGTTGGAGCTTAGATTTTTAGTTGAATATTAGAGTCCTCATCATTTTCATTAATAAAATTATTTCTTGTTGCACATCTTGTGTTTTGGTGTAACTAGTGATTTTAAGTGCCATAATATAACATTTGTAAAGAAATATTGATTCAAACACCCTCTCAACATTTCCAAGACTAACACACCTTACATTTTTTTCACCTTGCAATATTTTTATTGACATGCTAGAAGGAACTTTGGCAATGCAATGTTATTATTGGTAATATGGTTGTTTATGATAGAAGTAAATATACATATGGTAGAGTTGCTTCACCTTGGAATGTTCTTATTAGAAATGTGATTGTGTTTGTGTTAAAAGGAAACATAGCACGCACTAGATTTCTTTTGGCATGCAATGTTGTTGTTGGTAGTATGCTTGTATTTGTGCCACATGTAAAGCTAACACGCATTAAATTTCTTTCACCTTGCAATGATTTTATTGGAAATGTGCTCATGTTTGGGCTAGAAACTATGTTAGATTTCTTTTGCTCTGCAATATTGTTGTCATCAATTTGGTTGTTTATGATAAAAGGAGATCTAGCAAGTGTTAGATTTCCTTTACCTTGGCAATGTTATTGGAAATGTGCTTGTGTTTGGGCTAGAAGTTGTGCTCGATTTATTTTGCTATGCAATATTGTTGTTGTCAATTTGGTTGTTTATTATAGAAGGAAATCTAATCTAACACATGTTATATTTCCTTCACCTTGGCAATGTGCTTGTGTTTGTGTTAGAAGAAAATATAGCATGCGCTATATATCTTCTAGCATGAAATGTTGTTTTTTGTAGTATGCTTGTATTTATGCTACATGTAAAGCTAGCACATGTTAAATTTATTTTACCTTGTGATGTTGTTATTGGAAATGTGATTGTGTTTGTGATAGAAGTTGTTCTAGATTTCTTTTTCTATGCAATGTTGTTGTTGGCAATATGCTTTTGTTTATGTTGGAAGCAAATCTAACACATTATATTTTTTTCATCCTACAATGTTGTTGTGTGCTTGTGTTTGTATTATGCGTAAATTTAACATGTGTTAGATTTTCTTCACCTTGCAATGTTGTTATTGGCAACGTGCTTCTATTTTGGCCCGAAGAAATCTAGCATGCACCAGATTTCTTTTTCACTACAATGTGGTTGTTGGCAATATGCTTTTCTTTGTGCTAGAAGTAAATATTACCATGTGCTAGATTTCTTTTATCTAGAAATGTTATAATGTGTTTGTGTTTGTGTTTGCGCTAGAAGGAAATATAGCATACATTAGATTTCTTTCACCCTTCTATGAGTTTATTGAAAATATGGTTGTATATGCGTTAGAAGGAAATCTAGTGTGCACTAGATTTCTTTCACATTGTAATTTTGTTGTTGGAAATTCAATTGTTTGTGTTACAAGGAAATCTAGTATGTGTCATATTTCCTTCAGCTTACAATGATGTTATTGGCAATGTGCTTGTGATTGTGCTAAAAGGAAATCTAGTATGTGATAGAGTTCTTTTGCCCTACAATGTTGTTGGCAATATGTTTGTGTTTATGCTATAACAAAATCTAGCATGTGCTAGATTCTTTAGCCCTACAATGATATGTGTTCGTGTTTTTGCTAGAAGGAAATCTACCACACCAAATTTCTTTTGTCTTGCAATGGTGTTTTTGCAAATATGCTTGTTTGTGCTAGATGTAAATCTAATATGCGGTATGTTTTTTTTCACCCTAAAATATTTTTATGTGCTTGTGTTTGCGACAGAATAAAATCTAGCATGTGTTAGATTTCATTCACCTTGCAATGTTGTTATTGGTGACATGTTTGTGTTTGAGATATATGTACAAATAGCATGTTAGATATAATTCACCTTGAAATATTGTTATTGGAGCTATGCTTATCTTTGTGATAGAAGAAAATCTAGCATGGGATTGATTTCTTTTACCCTACAATATTGATGTTGGCAATATGTTTGTGTATGGTGGAAGGAATTCTAACATGCACTAAATTTATTTTGTAATAAAATATTTTTTTTTTTCTAAGTAAAACTAAACTATTATATTACAGCAAGAGCAGAGTTACATTGTGCAAAATTACAACAGGGCCGCGGCCCTGTAAAATTTGTCCGAGGACAGACATTAGACACTTGAGAATTCTTGCCAGAATTGCAGAGAACACATGGACAAAGGACACAAGGATAGAGACTTATAGCCACATACATGCAACTGACACATGGACATAGACACTTGCAGTACATTGACACAGAACAGAGATGACATAAAACCGACACCATTACATAGAGACAGAGTGACAGACTCATATGTAACCGCATAGGAAGCTGACTGAGAAAATTCTTGCTGTAGAACCTGGAGTGCGAGCTGGGCGTGTCAATCTTCGTCGGTGGTCTGCGGCTCATCTTCTGCCTTGCAGCGTGGAGGCTGTAGGATAGCTTTGCCACGGTCGCGCGCTCCACGGTTGCTTGGGCCAGCGCCTGAGTCACTTGGGCCAGCGCCTGAGTCACCAACAGGCTCTCTCAGGCTCGCTCCCGGGTCATGAAAGGGTCGCCTCATTTCAACAGCAGGGAATTCCATATCCACCATGGGAACAATCCCAGGAACACGCGGAGGGTTCGCCCGAGGGATGTCATCCTCATCTTCCCAAGGATTACTACAATGCTCAACAGAGACAGTCACAAAGAAGGTGGAATGAGCTAAGGTGCAGGGGAGGCGGTAACGCACCATTGGGTGCTCCGTGTGCCCACAATCCATGCGCGCGGGCTGTTCTCCCATTCTGCTTCTGCTTGGAGGCCGTCCCCTCGGCCTTCTGCAATCAGAGGATTCCTCAATTGAGGAGGAAGTCGAGGTGGCTCTGCCACTGTGCCCACCCCTGCCGCCGCTACCTCTACCCCTTGAACGATGCATACTGGTCTTGTGAGCAGAGCACTCAATACCACAGTGCAACAGCGAAGTCGGCCAAGAAATGCTGCCAGACCAGGTATGAGGATCCCAATTGCCTTGACCAGTGGCAGCAGCGCCTTGACCCTCTTTCTCAATGATTGAGTGAGGGCTGAGACTCTGAGCCTCCGCACCTTCGAACGAAGCAAGAACCGGACTTAACAATGGACGCGGATACGAGCTGAAGCTCCTAGAGCCCTCACCTTCGAACAATGCCAGAGCAGGAGCTGACGGAAGACGCATACAGAGAGGCGTTACCAAATTTCCAGGGGCGCAATTGGCTTGCTTGTGAGCTTGCCAATTGCCCCGCTCTTCCTCTGCAACACACTCACAATCCTCTGCAACACACTCACAATCGCAATCTAAGTTCAGAACCTCCGTCAACCCCGGCGAGAACGAAACAGTTGCAGCAAACAATGGCGTGAGAATGTCTGGGAGAAGGCCGTTATGAAGCGCCATGATGCGCTTCTCAAGAATCGCCTTGATGGTTGACAGGACTCCTCTGTCAACCTTCTTAATTCCCCTCCTTAAATGCTGAAGGGTGGTGGGATGCGAACATGTCCTGCTGTCATGCTTGGCTCGTCCGGGCGGACACCTGCCCTTTGGACGAGCCTTGTGTGTCACTTGGCTAACAATCACCCGCATCCGGGGATTTTGTAATAAAATATTAGTGTTAGCAACATGCTTTGTTTGTACTAGAATAAAATCTAGTATGAAATAGATTTCTTTTTCAATGCAATATTGTTGGAAATGTACTTATGTTTTTGCTAGAATGAATTCTATCATGCGTTGGATTTTGTTTGCCCTACAATGTTAGGGTTTCCAATGTGTTTTTTTTTGTACTAGTAGTAAATCAAGTGTATGCTACATATCTTCCACCCTGCAATGTTTATTTGGAAATGTGATTGTGTTTGTGCTAGAATAAAATCTAGAATGTGCAATATTTATTTTACTTTGTAATGTTTTTTAGAGTAATATGCTTCTATTTACGTTATAAGGAAATTTAGCATGTGGTGGATTTTGTTCGCCTTAGAATATTGTTATTGGCAATGTGCTTATGTTTGTGCTAGAAGCAAATCTAGCATGTGCTAGATTTATTTGACCATGTAATGTTGCTTCTAGCAATATGCTTATGTTTGTAGTAGAAGGAATGATATTGATTGTTAGCTTTCATTTGAGGTGCAATGTTGTTGTTGGAAATGGGCTTCTACTTGTGATAGAAGGAAAGCTAGCACACATTATCTTTCCTTCATAATGCAATGTTTTTATTAGAAATATGTTTGTCGTTATGCTAGAAGGAAGGTTAGAATGTGTTAAATTTCCTTCATCTTGCAATGTTATTGTTGAAAATGTGTTTGTGTTTGTGTTTGTGATAGAAGTAAATATTTCATGCATTAAATTTTTTTCACAATGCAACATTACTGTTGGAAATGTTCTTGTATTTGTGTTAGGAGTTATAGAATGCACTAGATTTCTTTCTTCTCATGCCAAGAAGAAAACTATCAAGATTTCACCCTCACCAAGGTTAGTGCTTTGATATTGTTCTTGGCAGTACATTTGTGATTATGCAAGACAGATACCTAGTAATTACTAACTTTCTTCTAGACACCATTACACTTATGTAACCAATGCTCTAGGAATGACATTATCTCAATAATCACAATGGTTAGAGCTATAGCTTTTGATGTGCTATTTTATTGAATTTGGAACAATTTATGAAGATCAATGATAGTGCAAAAGAAGTGTATATAAATATATGTTGTTTTTGGCACTACATTTGTGCATGAGTTGGAAGGAAAGATAATTGTATAACTTTCCTTCTGGCACAGACATAATAATCTAATCATAATTATTTGATCCATGGAGAATAATGTGATCTTTGTCTAATTTTGAAGTTTATGAATAAATGTATTATTGAGGTATACTATATTTTTCTTCCAATACAATTTCTTTGCTTTCAGAACAAAAATGAGGATTATCTAGTATTTACAATACCAAAACTTTTATTTGGAAGAAAACCTCTAGTTTGGCATTTGATTATCAATTTCAAACATCAAACATCCTCACTAAGTGAAATATAAATATAATTTCTCCTTCTCATGGGGATTTTAGACATATTATGTAGCATCGATCTTGGAATTTCTTATATTTTCTAAACGACCATGTTTTGGTTCTTCAATTTCTACAAATTTCTTATGATCATTATTCATACACATGCATCAAAACTACAAGTGTCATTTCTAAAGTTAAATAGGAAGTTGGTGTGGTATGATATTATCTACATCTCTAATTTCCTGTTCTTCATATATATTTTTTGTGTAATTTGTATGTAAAGTAATTTTTAGTGGTAGGCACTAAATGGTGGGAAACAATGTTTCATTACATACAATATGACTACCATATTATTAAAATTATTGCATCTATATTACTTTTTCGTAAGTTGTGTGTTTTTGCGAAAATATAAAGTCGAACTTTACATGGTTCAACCTTTTAATTACAAATTATGATTTAGCTGTTACAAAATTTATACAAGCTACAATGGAAAACATAATTTTGGTAAAAGGGGACTATGTTGATCTCCTTATTAATGATCAAGTCATCGGGCTAGGAAGGGTCGAATCTATAGAGTCTGGAACTTATTATGTCAAAGAAAGGGTTAATGCAGGTTATGTTACAATTTTGATAATTAATGTCACTCAACCACATTTGATTGATGAGGATGTTAATGAAGGGGACATACATCCATGGAAGATCATAGATTTCAGACACAACATAGGTAAATCAAAATATTGAAGCATGTGTTAAATATTATTGATAGTATAATAAGTGTTTTCTTGAGTAAAGACTAACCTTATTTACATTCATTTATAGGTGAAAATGTTTCTTCTACATTTTTTATTAGAGACAAGGTAGATCTTCTACAACATGGAGTGAAGGTAGGAAATGGCTCCATATTCAATATAAAGCTTGGGCATAAAGTGCATAGAAATATGGTAAAGAAAGGATGCATAGTGGTTAAAATATAGGTGTTAAAACATGATGCTCCTCTGCCACATCAAATAGGATTTGAGCATACACTAGGGGGTGCATTGGAATCTTATGAGGTTTGGAAAGAATCATATTTGGAGCCTCACTATCATGATCATGACATAAATATTCCCAAAGATAGGGTTAGATTCATATTTACAAAGGTTTCTCTTAAAAATGAATGCATGGGAACAAGCATGTGCATTACCAAAGGAATGCTAGTTAATGTCTGCGAGGATGACATTGTTTTGGGTGAAACATTAGGTGAAATGGAATTTGGTGTTTTTTGGAAGAGATAGATGGAAATTGTGAGATATACAGAATTGTTGATAATTCTATACATTGTTTGGTTATATGGTCAATAAATAAATTGGTGGACAAAAAAGGTGTGATATTAAGGGTCAAGGAAAAATTCAAGGAGCCACCTAAGAAAATGGTGATATGGGATGTTATAGAGGACACAAATACCTTAAACAAATGGGATTGGTATCTCTGTAATGAAAAATATAGAAACTCAATTGATATGGATGTAAAAATGTCATATAAAAGGATTAAATGAGTTATGGCTACAAAGTTTTTTGTAAAATGTCAAACAAAAATAGAAGAAGAGAAGGAAATTTGACTTTTGGCAATAGATGTATGTTGTAGAAAATATTGTCTTCAACATGTGGATAGGAAGGCCATTGTAGGTGCTAGAAGGGGTATGAGACAAATAAGTAAAAATGGTATTAGGGAATTTGTCTTGAATTCACTCATGTCAAACACAATCATGTCAAAGGGTCATGGCCTACCATCTATTGCTAGAAATGTAAAGGACATGAGATTTAATGGGAATATTATTTGTAACAAAGCATTGTATAAGATAAATAAGATTCCTCAAAGCACATTCTATAACTACCAGCATTATTTCCAACATGGACATATCAAAGCTATTCATGCTAACACCAACACATGCAAGGCATGAACTCACATAGTGGTAGCAATAGAAATATTGCACAAAATTGTAATTGATAATTCGTATTGTTCACCAAACTAAACACGTCATGTTGAAGAAGATGGAACATCTGCTCCTTTAAGTTTGCTTCCTTCGACTTGCAAACAAAATTATTTGTTAAAAGAGACCAATGAGGCTCTTTAAAAGCTCAAGTAACCATGAATATCACAGTATCTGGAATACTAAGTTTCGAGATGTGGCATTTTCAAAGAACACTGACTTTAGTAAATGCAGTGAATGTATTATGTTGAAAGCACAAATGAAGTCAGCAACTACAAAATAGTTGGAAGAAAAGGCACAAGGTAGGTTGAAAAAACATAACAAGATTGTTATGTGTGGAAGATATTGCTACTATGCCCATAGAATTATGTTAGAGCAGTTTCCAAAGGACGTTTGAGAATTATGCATGATAAAATGGACAAAACAAAGATTTCAATCCCAAGGCTATGTGTCAAATCAAAATCTATTGTAGGAACATATTTAGGTTTGTCATTAACAAGTATGCTTACACATGGGCATAAGACAGGAGGTTTTGGTCATTTCTCCCTACCATTTGTACATCTGGGATCACAATTTACTATTACATCCCTTGCAAAGTGCTTAAGGGACCTTGAAGACCCACAAATGGATATGTATGATGATCTAATTTATGAAAGTGGAAGTTCAAGAAACCCACTTACAAATGCATTACTTGACACCTCTATTTACTCAAAATGTCAAGTGTACAAGGATTATTTTATATCTAATGGAAGATTAAAAAAAGTCAAAATGTTGATTTTAAACCTCTTCCTCCACATTTTTTGTTATAGTTGGAAAATTCAGCAAGTGATAATAAGAATCAATATATTTTCATGTTTCTATCACTTTTAACTACGCTTGGTGTCTTCATCACTATTGCTATTGGGTTCTTGCATGTGGGGCACACCCATGAAGACATAGATGGAGCCTACATAACAATGTCTTCTAACCTAGAAAGTAAAGATATTTATTCTTTATCTTAAATGATGGATACATATCACATAATTGAATAAAATCGAGTGTTTCCACCTACACTTATTGACAAGTTATATGACTTCAAAAGTTTCCTTAATGGATACATCAAGAAGGGAAAAAGTGCACTAGTTGGACATCTTAATGTCCAATACTTCCAATTTCTTGTACTCAATGATGTTTTAGTACTAAGGTAAAAAGATTCAATTAGCGATATTAAGTGGTCGAAACTAGTTGAGTTATGGAATATAGATGATGAAGGTCAAATTATAATTCCCACAGGGAAGCCATCTTTCTTAGCTTCCAAAGAGAATGATGTCTATTTAAAAGAACTAAAGCAAGGGATAACATCATACATAAAAATGTGGAAAGACACTATTGGGAATGAGGATTCACCAATTGTTACCGAGGAATGGAAAAATAAAGTAATGTATTGGGAAAGAGTTCTTGATACATTAGATGGAATCTATAATGATCATAGAATAATAAATGAAAGTGATTCATCTTCTGAGGATTTCTGGCCCAAGACAAGGCACATTGTTGATGTTGATCGTAATGCACTCCAAGTAATATCAAGTATTATGGATGGAGATTTTGATAATGTGATAGATGAACCAGTATATGTTGGACCCAAATGAAACAAGCGAAAGCCAACATTCAATCTGATGATTGATGTTGAGAAAGGAAAGATGTTGCTAGTTAGATCAAGAAATGAGGATGCAGGAGAGATGATTTGGCTGGAAAAATCCTTCTAAGATATCTTTATGGATAATGAAAGTGAGAATCTTCATGTAAAGGTTGACTGGTGGAAGCCTATGCTAGGGAAATACAATGGAATTTTTTTAGAGCAATATTGGGTACAAAATCCTAATGACATAGAACTTGGCTCTATTCCAATTAATACCATAATGTGGGCATGGATTCCAAAGAAAAAACATTGCAAGAAGACCAAGATAAATAAATATGGTGTGGAAGCCATTCTTGTTCTACTTGAGAAAATATCTTAAGATTAGGTTTATATGATTCATGAATGTAATTTTTTTTAAGGATATATTAATATACATTTAGACACACTTTTCAATATTTTTTGTATATCAAATATTCTCTTCATATTATTTTTGGAGGAGTTTTATATTATTTAATATTTCAATGTAATCATGTGTTGATACGAATTACATGACAGTGCCATAAAATATTTAAGTTTCCATAAAATATTTAAGCTTTCAAAGCTTTATTTGACTAACATGACTTGTCACCATATCAAATATGCATAATCATATTCAACAATTCACTTAAAAACATATTCTAAACTTGGTTTATTAAAACAATAGTGGAGTACCTAATTAGTATTCTATTTAATATAAACCATTTAAACACTTAATTAATAAATGGTAGACACTTGTAATAATGTTTGAAGTGAGTTTTCCTTAATATTCCTTATTATAATTGATATAAACCAAATTTGTGATTTTGTTGCACTCTAATTAATAAAAAAAATATTTTGATCATTGAACAACACAACTAGAATTATAAAATATTTCCTCTTATAGATTTTGAAGTGGTGCCAACATTGTACTAGTATAATAAATTTGTACTCAACCTAGGAAAAGTAGTTAGTGCCAATTTAAAGTGGTCAATAATAGTAAGAAAGAAAATATTAATATATTGTTAAATAACTTTATAGGTAAGAATCCTTTTACAAAATCTATTATTCATGAGTCAAATTTAATACATAAATACAAATATAAATATTAATGATAATAGAAATAATGTAAGGAATCTAAGTTTTAGATTAATATCAATATAATATCCTTGAACACTACATGAATAAAAACTAAACATTTGTAATAAATAGTTTAGTCAATTTTCTCTTTGTCCTCTTGTATTTGAAAATAATCAAATTGCACTACTTTGTTAATATTCTAATTCATGATTGATTTTGATCATTAAAATGATTAGTAATTGAGTCGGGAGGCTTATTCTACAACCCAGTATGAGGGGATGTGTAAGTTTGTTTGTCTGTTTGTGCCCCTTTAAAATCAAAATTATGTTCTAAATAGAAAAATAAAAAACTGAATATGTTTTAAAGTAATTAGAAATAAAATTTGTGTGAATTAGATGTCTAAAACTTATACTTTTCAAAAATAGTTCACCTATAGATTCAAATAAACTATTTGAAGATCTATGTTAACTAATTTATGTAAATATCAACTTCATATATATATATATATATATATATATATATATATATATATATAATGGCTAACTTTTTTGTTTGGTCTTATATATACCCTTTTTGGCATTCAAAAATATAGTTTGAACAATGCAAAATAACACATTGTATTTTGCACTCTAAAAATGTTTGCACGTGAAGAAATTTGATCCCTACATCCACACTTAAGATGGATATATGATGGTATATATTGGACACATTACTATGATCATTTGTCATTAAATAAATTTATACTTAATATATATATATATATTGGATATTAATCTATTATTCATTAAGTAAGCCTCAATCAACTTAGTTTTTAACATAAAAGTACAAATAATAAATAATAAATAAATTATGCTACTACTCACATTCAACATTTAATTTGGTCCTAAAAAAATGTTTTCTCAACTCTAAAATGGTGCAAACTTCCTACAACAGTATATAATGATGATGGTGATAATGATGATTATCATCACTAAGACCAAATGTGGTATATAAGAAGGCAAAACGATATTACTCAAAATTATTTTGAATTTTATTGTTATGCTCAAAAAGCATTAAAACAAGTGTTTCTAGAGCATCATAATGTTGTTTACTTAAAAGATCAAGAAGGTTGGTAGTGTCACAAATATTTTGAAATTTAAATCCAATATGAGTATAAACTGGATTATCTATGAGAGTTTTTTAATCTTCAACCAAGTTACTAGTGTTGCAAATGTGATAGACTTTTAAATTGTGCCAACATTGTCTTAGTAATAATCATAACTTAACATATACATGATATTTACTGTATAGGATTATAATTAAATGGCTTAATAATAGTAAAATACACATCATTATTTTCATAAAATAACCTTAACAAACTTATGTTTTAATACAAACCATTAAAATATTAACATAGATAATGTAAGGAATCCAAGATTATGATGTGAAAGATGTTCTTTTGCAATTTTATATAAATTTGGTTTATAAAGTTTATCATGATAATTTTTACACAAAAATGGTGAATATATAGATTAAAATTAGTGAACTAAGTGACTTTTTAATTCCTCATTTGGAAAAACTGAATCTAGTTAAAGTTCTAAATTCTAGATCCACTCACTACTTCCAAATTTAATGAAATATGTGTTCTTTGCTTTTGAAAACTTTGACACATCTACAAATATATTGCATAATTTGTCCTGGTAATTCTCTAATGGAATCAATTTTCCATTAGAGTTTCTAAGATTTGGAAGTCCCTTTTCATGCAATAACGAAAACTTTCTATTGAATCTTTTTACCTATAGCTCTAGCTCTTTACATTTGTTCTCCAACTACACCATCGGATTGTTTTTAGTCAAAACTCTTTTGAATTCCATCACTGTTTTTGTGTTGTCTTGGATGTTGATTTCTTCAAGTTCTTCTCTAGTTTTAGAGTTCAACACTCTGATGACGTTCTATGCTTCTTCTGGCATATGCCCAATGTCTGCTTTAGTTTTCTCTACTACTTCTTTGACTCTCTACATGATCCAAGATATTTTTACTTACATATGCATTAGAATTACATATAACAGAGTTAACTAACCATGGAACTTAAAAGCATGTAAACAATGTAGAAATAATCAGAAGAATGGAGTTCATCCAATTTGGACTATGTCTCCAAGCCCTGCTCAATAGTTGGAGGCCTTCATTCATTAAGTGGCATAAAAAGAGATAAAAGTAAAAGAAACATTATTTACAATACTTATAACCCCAAGCTAGAAGATGGACAAATAATGAGATCCTAACTTTAGAAATAGACAAAACCACTAAAATCCTAGCGAAAAATCATGCAAAAACACCTATCAAAACACCCAATTTGGATAATTAGACCTTCTGCAACTTATTCGAACCTCTTTGCTGCTCAAGGTGAGGTCTCGGCCTACTGCTAGGGTCAGGGTATATTGTACAATACTTTTGAACTATTTTGTTGATCCTCTCTACCTTCTTCTAACACAAAAATGGCCTTTTATAAACATGGGGTCAATCACTCAATACCCGGGCAGTTCAAACAATAGACCAAGTTAAGTGACTGGGCATATTCCACAGAGGTTCTTAAGCCCCTGAATAGTATGTGGCAACAATCCTTACAAACATGGAAAAAATCTTTTAACTTTGTGTTTAAACTAGCGCAAGACTATCGACGTTTCCAAGCATCGACGGACAGTCCTAGGCCCAAACAACAGGCACTCTGCGATATGGCGGACCTGACAAGAATATAAGACATGATATAACATATCGCATCTGAGGTACCCCACTGGAATCACAATCGATGGAAGACCCACACTCTGTGATGATTATGGACTCGCCAAGATAATATAATGTAGTTTATAAAATATCACATCCGGACCCTCCCCGCAAATTGTAATCAGCAGAGTCCATCAGTAATATGTATATCAGCATGGTACTTGTGTGGTATGTGATTGTGATTATATAACATCGCAACTTGGCTTCATCGGGGGCCAATTCTTAAGTACTCATTCCTCCTCCCACTTGTGAGATGCGATAGCGCAATCGTAGTCAGGATCCTGCCGGGACCTATTCTCCTTAAGTCGAGATCTTTTTTTCTGTGATAAGTGAAATTTGGAACCAATGGCACCCTACCACTTGGAACTTCCCAATTCACTGAGATTGTCTTCCACGTCACTCCTCTTTCCACTTGGACAAGTCAAACATCAACTTTGACTTACTCTAACTTCTTCATATGAACTCAGATTTGAGTGACGTCCACACCATTGGAATCAAGATGACCAACACTTCAATCCAATGCTAAGTTTATCCAGATTATGCCACTTCATGTTTTGCACCTTTTACCATGCCACTGGTACTTTCCTGAATATCCACATGGATCAATCCTCTGGGATCCTCTTGGATCAATCCTCCAGGATCCTCTTGGATTAATCATCCCCACTAAGAGCTTTTGGACCACCAAAAGAATTTTCGGTCAATTGGTAAGTGAGGAAATTACTCCCTCATTTTTTCCTTCTCCATCCATCAAGCTTTACTTGGATGCATTCCTTTGAATCCAACATGGATTTACTCCACATCTCCTCGTTGTGAAGTTCTGGTTTTCCAGTCGAGTATGATATATTTTCCAAAATTATCTAGATGCTTTGGTGCAAAATCATCCACTATAGGAATTTGTGCAACCTCCTTGGTATCCATAACTAATGAAGGTTCATAAATCTTTAGGTTTTCTATATTTACCACTAAGTACATCTACATATAAGCAGGCAATTCAAGATGAAAATAATTTTCTCCAATCTTTTCCAATATGGTGAAGGGACCATATCAGATGGGTCTCAACTTCTTCCCTTCTCCCTTCATTCTATCCTTGCTGATATGGAGCTATACCTTGTCCCCAAATTTAAACTAATGATCAAGTTGGTGCTTATCATGTCGAGATTTATACCTAGATCGACTCTTCTCCAACTGCTCTTGCACTTCCTGATGAATCACTTGTATTCGTTGAATGAACTTTTTTGGTTTTCCCCTATCATCTCGTCCATTTATCTCATCCTCTATCCCAAAGACCATTTCCAAGGGATCTCTAGGTAGATAGCCAAAACATGTCTCAAATGGTGAACTCTATGTAGATGAATGTGCTATTTGATTGTATGCTTGCTACACATAAGGAAGTTGTTCATCCCACAACTTGGGATTTTTCCCACAATAGCCTTGCAACAAGTGTATCATGGTGTAGTTGACAACCTCTCTCTGTCCATCGGTTTGTGGATGAAATTTTATTCTTCTTTTCAGCTTAGTGTCCATCATTCTCCACAATCTGGACCAAAAATTTCCAAGAAAGCGAGAGTCTCGATCTGAAACATAGATGTTGGAAACCCAAAATGTACCCAAACATGCTTTAAAAAAAGAAAAGAAGCCTACTTAGCAGTGAACTACTTTTTACAAGGAATTAAAATACACATTTTACTAAACCAATCCACAATGACATAAAAGTAGTTGTGACCTTTCCTAGACATAGGAAAACCTCCTACAAATTCCGTGGACACACTTTCCCATGGTCGACTCAGAATAGGGAGTGTTGTGTAGAGCCCAATTTTTCTATTGGAGGGCTTTGAAATAGAACACAACACACGCCCCTTTACAAAGCGAGCCACAATGTTTTTCATATGAGGCCAAAAACAAAACCTCTACAAATGACATAAAGTTTTCTCAATTCCAAAATGACCAGACACCAGAGAGGTATGAGCCTCTCTGATTACATGAACACTTTCATAACTAGGTATGCATAGTTTACCATGGTGGTAAAATATATTTCCTTTCAAGTAATAATTGTCCACCTATGATCCACGAGTTAGTTTTGCATAGATTTCTTTAAAATCAATATCATTAGCATATTGTTCAGCATAACTTTCTAGTGATAAACAAACATTTTGCAAAACTACAGATGCAAAAATAGGAGGGCGAGAAAGCATATATGCTACTTTTCTGTTGGCGACCTTCTTGTATCTTATCACCAAATGAAACTATTGGAGGAATCCCATCCATCTGAAGTGACAGGCTTGCTGAAGCTTGGTCTATGACTGAATATACTACAAGGGTTGATGATCTGTATGGAAGATGGTCTCCTTGTTGATCATATAATGTTTCCACTTCTTTACACTTTGGACCAAGGTGTACAACTCCCTGTCATACGTGGGATAATTTAAAAAAGCGTGGGAGAAAGTCTCTGAATGGTAACAAATAGGCTTTCTTTGTTGCATCAATATAGTGCCCATGGTATATCCATTGACATATGATTCTATTTCAAAAGGCTACTGAAGGTCAGGTAAGGCTAGTACTAGTATTGTGCTAGTCTTCTCTTTCAGTATGTCGAAGGGTTTCTATTTTTTCCTCCACACTGAAAGGCCTGCTTCACACAAGTCAAGGAGTGTAAGGGGGATACAATAATGGAAAAGTTCACAATGAACTTTCTCCAATATTGTACCGTGCCCAAAAAAACTTCAAACCTCTGTAACATTCGTGGGCTCAGGCCAACTCATAATCGCTTCCACTTTAGAGGGATCTATATTTAATTCTTCATTACTGACAATGTGGCCTAAATAAATCATAGAAGTCTTCCAAAACTCAAACTTTGATAGTTTCAAATACAACTTTTCACTTTTTAGAACATCAAGCACTTTCTTTAGATGACACACATGTTCATCCCATGTCCTATTGCACAAAATAATATCATCTAGATATACAAGAACAAAATTATCAAGAAAATTCCTAATAAATCATTCATTACCCTCACAAACGTGGCTAAAGTGTTGCACAGTACGAATGGCATCACCATCCATTCGAACAACCCATGCTTGGTTTTGAACATAGTCTTCCAAATGTCTTGCTTTGCAATTCTAAATTGGTGATAACCAGTACGCAAATCCAACTTTGTAAAATAAAAAACATTTTTCAACTAAACTAACAATTCATCAAGGCGAGGGGGAGGGTATCAATTCTTCACCATGATATTTTTCAGTGCCCTGTAATCTACGCACATTCTTCATGTGTCGTCTTTCTTGGGCACCAACATGATCAATGAGCCACAAGGAGAAGAACTTGATATGATGGCTCCATGATTTAATAGTTCCTGCACCTATTTCTTGATCTCCTCCATCTCGATAGAAGCCATCATGTATAGTGTACATGCCAACATTTGGTAAAGGAGCATCCTCTTGTAAATCGATCTCATGTTGGATTTCCCATTTAGTGGGAAATCCTCTCGATTCCTGAAACAATCCATCATAATCAGAAACAATTTCAAATAATTCTTTCTTATGATTAGGATTACAACCTTTGAAAGCGTCATCCATCTCGGCCTCTTTCACTCTCACTACCATGAGCATGCACCCTTTGTTGCAATTAACCATTCATTTAATCTGTCCTGCACTTACAAGGGTAGCATTAATTTTTGTATGATGAGCTCTGACTATCTACTCTACCCCATCCTTTGTGAGGTGGTATTTGTTTTCATGCCGAAAGAAAACAACCTTTCTGTCATATAGATATGGGCTTCCCAAGATGATTCCACATATGTCCAAAGGAACTACATCTAACTTTACCTCATCAACTAATTTAGAAGCAATAACAAATATGGCCCTACACTGCTTGGTGACCTACAATTTGGCTTTATCACTTACCCAACCAAGTGGGTATGGACTTGGATGAGGCTTAGTTTCAATGCCTAACTTTTTCACTAAGGACTCTGAGATTAAGTTTGCTTGGGAACCTAAATAAAACAGAGTTTCCGCCTTTGTATGTTTTATGACAAATCTAATGTGGAATAAATCAATTATCTTCTGCTCATTACTTACAGGTTCATTCAAATAACTAGTACTTGCAACCAAATCAAAACTAGCATTAATAGAAAGAGTACCTCTTGCACCCACGAATGTGATCAATGTCTCATTGTCAGAATTTGATCCAAGGTCCCGTGTTTTTTCCATTGTCTTCTGCTTCCCCTCTGAACCACCAAACCTCTTCATTCTCAACTCTGGATGCAGCTTCTAGCAGTAGTTCTCGTCATGACCATCTTTCTTGAAATGAGTGCAAGACAGTGTTGCTCCATCCCCTTTCTTGGTTGCAATAGTCTTCTTATGCTTCCCTTTTCATTTCTTCTGGAATTTTCCATGCTAACGTTTGAACAATGTCTTCTTGGCTTGATCATATATGTCATTCTTGCCTCGACATTCAAGATGAATAGCCTTTACACTGGCCGCATCTATCTAGGCTCGAACAATAATAGTGAGTGTCTTATGTGACTATGTAGTGCACCAACATACTTAGTTACAGTCTCGGGTGAATCTAATGAGATGCGCAAATTCAGTTCTTGTTTCCAAAATTATTCAGTGACACTTTGCAGATGCTAACCCTTACATTTCCTTAGATATTGCCATTCCATAAGTGCCTTTTGTTTATAACCCAAAGGGTAAAATTGGTCTTACAATGCAGAAATAAAACTATACCAAGAGGACAAAAGGTTACCTGACTTTGTGCTTCCCTTCTGCAACTTTATTTCCCATCAAATGAGAGAAGTGCTGCTCAGACGAAGAGACGCTTACTGGACATTCGCCTCATCTTCTTTGATCTACTGGATCCAACAATAAACCTCTATTTGTCTTATCGAGTTATTAAGTTTTTTTGCACTACACTCTCCATTGTACATGGGTAGGTCAAACTTTATGTCTAACTTGAAGAACAATTTCTTAGATATATGTGTTAGTGTTAGTCTTTTCATACTTCCATCAGGGATCAAAATATGCTCTTTTGAATTTTCATTGTAGGAGTCCCATACTGTAAATTTTTCATCACTCCATTAGGTCATGATATATGTATCGACTGATGGTTTTTTTCTCTTCAACTCCTCCCTCATAGACTTTACTTGCTGATCCTCCTTCATATTGTTTTCAATCATGGTTCATAAACAATATGCAACCCATTTCATTAGGTCCTAGGGTTTGATATAATTAGGTCTAGGGTTTCATTACCAGGGTCAAGAAAATAATTTCAAATGCTAATAAAGGTCATCAAGGGTATGAGGATGATAAATAAATCAAACATGATGGCTTGGAAGTCATAGCATACTGAAAATATTATTTTTGTAACCTAATTTAATTTTCACCTCAAAAACATGATTTTGAGGTGAAAACAGAGTATTTTGAATTTGTTTATATTTCTGATGTAATTTTAAGTTTTTATATGTAATAATGGATCCCAGCTACACCTAAGCACTTCTCCTTGCTGCATGACAAAGACACTACAAAATAAATCAAGTTAGTTTGAGCATTTATCCACTTGCAAAGACAATGAGAAAATGCACTAAAAAACAGAGTTTTGAAGAAAGACAAGAAACATTAGAAAGTGGGCTTTTCAAAGTGAAAAATCAGATGTACTCCTATTTAAACTCTCATATTGCATTTTCAAAAAACCATTATGTCATCTAACAAGCAAAGAGTCCAAAAGTAAGAAGAAGAGGTGAATTTGAGGTTTGGGCAAAAGGAAGTTTGGCGCTGCGCGTTGGCTGAGAGGCACTGCGCTTCTAGGAAAAACAGGTTGGCACTGTGCATAGGAGGCAAGGTGCTATGCATAGAGCCAGGCGTTGCGTGTCTGGAAAAGTTATGTAGTTCAAATTAACACAAGTGTTGTGCGTATAGCTAGGCATTGCGCGTCTGGGCAAAGGCACTGCCCATTGAGCAGAAAGCCTCCAAACCGTCCATAACTTCAAAACAATCATGAAATTGTCTGCTCTTTTCCTCTTTCCAAGTAAGTCACCCTCCTCTCCTTCATTTTTGCTTGAACACGAAAGTCACAAGAGCCATTCTTCATGATTAAAATTAAACCCTAGTTTGCTCTATTGTGCAAAACCCTAAACCTCTTTGTTTTTTTCCCATCACCTATCATTAGAGCTAGAAAACCCTTCTTTACATCACTATCGGTCCCCTCATCTATATTCCTTCATTATATCCCTCATCCTAAAACCCCCTTCCCTCACTCTCATAATCTACCCTTCATTGTCTAATCTACCCTAATACATCCCTTCACTCCTAAAAGATTCCCATTCATTCCCTTTATCCCTTCCTAGGAGTGTGCCACCAAAAACCTTGCAAACATGGATAGATAAGACTATTATTACGAGCAGGAAAACACAGCAAGTGACAGCTCAATAGACAAAGCTAGGCAGCACAAAAGACCTCATAAGGGAGGCAGAATTACAAGAGAAAAGCCATCAAAACTTAGGGAATTGCAGGCTTCTCGGTTGTTTGTTTCATGTTTTAGATATCATGGATGCTATGAATTTTGTGAACAAGTGGAGAGATTCAAATACTGCCTAGAGCTCACCATACTCTTTATAGCTCATCTTCAAAACAACAAAGTGACTCTTGCTGGGGTGAATTTCACAGTTTCACCATCCATCATTTCAGATGCCACCAGAATTCCTAATGTTGGTGAGAAGTGGTATAAGGCCCAAGATCTTGATGAAAATTATTATGAGCCTTACATTAGACCTCAATACATAAATAAGGTGAAGAGGCTCTTTCCTTTCAAATTTCTTGAGAACAAATATGTTCCCTTGATGATAATCATCATCAAATATTTCACTTGTGAGGGCAGATTCTCCAGGTTGTACACTTATCACATCAAGCCCCTCATGCATTTTACCAGGGTAAAGATGTTAAACCTCCCATACTTTTTGTTCAGGAACATTGAGAAGATGGCTTATCCGGTGTAGAAGAAGCCATACCCTCATCGGATGAGCAGCCTCTACCACTACTCCTTGATCAAAATTCTTGTTCTTCATCATCTCAGTCTCCTCAACATCCCTTGGGAGAAATTTATTACTCATGACATATTTAGGGGTCCTCAAATTCCTTCACAAGTGTCTAAAGAAGCAAGGGTACCTTCCAGTCAAATGGAAACAGGAGAAGAGATCAAGGATACAAGAACTGTTGAGGTGCCAATTTACTTAACATATCAAAGAGGCACAAAGAGATTATTTACAGCTGCTAGGCAAGTGTTTGCTCCACGGGATGTGGAAGAGACCTTGCCTTCTTCATCAGCCCATAGGCAAATGCTAACTCCACAGGATGTGGAAGGGGCTTTTCCTTCTTCATCGACAAAGCAGGTATAGGTACAGTAGTTGCATAGGGGAAAAGAAAATATGCTAGATGATGATGAGGAGGAAAGGGACTTTCACTTGGCAGAACATGATGAACCTCAGCAGCCTGACATTGAGATCATTGATTTAGAGGCTGAGGAGAGGGAAACAATAAAGGACATCAACATATAGGAAAAGGAAGCTCAAATACAAGCTTTGATGGACAACCTATAGAGGGCCAAGTATGTCATCACATACTTAGAGCAAGAAAACAAACAGTTGAGTGACAAACAAGTCCTCATGGAGCTGGAAGTGCTCAAGGCAAAACGATAAAGTGACAAAGAGGCTCATGTCACTTTGACTCCTATTGAGCATGAGATTGAAAAGGATAGGGAGATTTGGCTTGAGTGATTCAATCTACACCTAAAGAAGCTATTATAGAAGGCCAACAGAGACAATTAGATGATAAGGAAAATGGCCTATCACTACAGGACCCGGAACGGGATTTGCAACATGAGGATCATGAGAATGAAAACTAAGCTAAAGCAGGCCTTGGAAGGAAAAAAAGAGGGGGGTAGGCTTAGGATGTTGGCTGAAGCCTCCTTGGCTCATTAAAGCACATGATGGTGGTGCTTCACACAAATTTTGCGCAAATTTTTTCATTTGCAAATTTTGAATTTTTTTACATAGGAAAACTGCCCAGAAGCGGCGCTGCGCTTTCCCTAGGGGCATTCAATGGAGGAATGTCTTACATTTTTGGATTTAGGGCAGTGAGGACATGCACACTAGCAAGTTTCAAAAGTTTTGGAGTAAAACTGGTCCACCAAAAGGTCCAAAAACACCCTAAAAATGACCTTTCTGCCACTTTTTGGACACACAGAAGCAGTCTTGGGAGAATCAACATTTGAGGGGTCAAATGAGATCCAAATTCAGAATTTCTAGGTGTTCTAGAAAGTATACTTGAATACCTTTCCAATGAGCTATCATTGGCTCAATTTGGATGATGAGAACGCCTTCAAAAGGGACCTAAAAATGGTGCTACACGTTGAGCCAATGGCACTACATGTCTGAGCAAATTTTGCTCAGGATGCCTACTTTTCCATTGTTTGACTATGATCATGGATTCTCTCTGATGGTGGATTATTTACTACTGTAAATTATGTCGTGGCTTGTAAATGTTATGGTTAGAAATTTGTAGAGGGTAGATTCATTGCTTTAGGAGTTATTTTGAAGTCAAATGAATTAGTCTTTTACTTTTGGAGGCAAGCTATTGATAATGCCTATATTCCTATTCCTTGTTTAGTATCAGTTATATCAGCTCCTCTTCTTATGGATTCAACCCCTGAGACTAGAGTGAGTTGTTTTGATGCCTATATCATGTGTTTTCCTAGTCATTTGCAGAAGTTGGACTCACTTGGATGCTCAAGGCTTGATTATACATCATTGTAAGTAGTTTGGCAAGGAGATTAATAGGATTTGCAACTCTTTTTATGGGCTCCCTATGTTATGGAGTTTTATCACAGTTTCTTCCTTTGTAATAATTTGTTTACATGTTTTATGTATGCCATCATCCATTTCATTTCTTCTTATTGAATGTTATCAAGTTAGATATGTAGAATCCATTGTAACAGTGCTTTATCTTGGGAAATCATTCAATATTTCATGTCTTCTACTATTTGAGAAGGATCCATGATTGTCACATGCCCTCATCAGCTCCTCATCAGCCTTAAACACCTCACACCATTAAGCCTAAAGTGCTAAATCCTATGCCTACCTTTCCCCATAGAACACCCTGCATTTCTGACCTAATTTCTCAGACCTAAATTGCCTAGCTCCATCTGATCCAATGAAACATGAAAAAAACCCAATCAAAACTCCCATGCTACTATACCTAGCCTAAAATCCATACCTGATCCAGTCATCTTGACTGAGATTCCAAAGGAGAGAGCCCTCTCCCAGCCTTGTAGGGCTAGCTACAAGGTTAAGCTTGGTTTGTGGTTACCCTGGAAATTGCCTCCCTTCAACCTAAGGTAAATATAGGTGATAACATTGGACATAGGCAATTCTTTCATCCCATGTGTGTGGATGATTCTAGTTTTACATACACAGAATGTGTACGATCATCCCGTTGACGACCTCTGTTTGACCATCAATTTGGGTGTGGAAACTCGTGGACTTGGTGAGCTTGGTATCCAACATCAACTAGAGACATGGCCAAAATGTACTTAGGAACCTGTTATTCCGATCTAAGATAATGGATTGTGGGATCCCAAAATGTACCCACACTCATTCAAAGAACATCTTAGCAGTGACTTCTACCATGATACTCTTCTTGTAGACCACTAAGATGACCATACCACTGATGAGCCCCAAAAATGGGTAACTTATTGGGCTCATTTTTCCTATTATTCTCGATTAATCCACCATTCTTCATAGTTATTTGCATTCTTTTGAACATATTTATGTTAATTGAATGAATGAGAATAGTCACTTGACCACAAAGTCTAATACGTGCTTATTGCAGATTTTTGGACATCTTCTGGACCAAGGTCAAGCATTTATGAGCAAGTTGACAGCCAAATACGAAGGAACAAGGCTAAGGATTCGTAGGAAGCGTGTCTCCAACACTAAATGACCCCTTCCTTGAGTTCTCCACCATCAGCTTGGAGTTCAACAACCCACCAAAGATGATTTCAAGGGGCAGTCGAGCAGATTTTGTGAAGTGGTTGATTAACTGCAGTTTTGAGCAGCCAAGCTCCTAAAGTTAAGGAGGGTTGTTGGGAGCTCATGGTGCATAAGTAGGAAGGCTTCAAGCCTTCATAGTTTAGCCATTTAACAATTATTTTTCGCACTTTAGTGCAGCTCTGCATTTCAGCTCATCTTCGAGCTTTTACTGTAAACAGTTTTATGACATGATTATTTTTTGAGTAATGGAGATAAATTTCACTTTGTATCAGCTCTGAGCTTTCTTAGAAGGCTATAGCCCTTGGGGTTGGGCCCAACCCAAGTGCCAGTACCTCCTTTGTGTACTTTTATGTGTCTTTGTTGCATTTTTAGAATAAATTCTGTTATTTAGGTTAAGATCTTGCTTTGCTACTTAGGTTGTTTTCGATGGTTAAAATAGCTTTTCATACTTCAGGTTGATTTGAAAGTTTGGTAAAGGAAAAGATCTGCAAAAAGGCCATCAAGAAATCCTTGATCCCATCTCTCCCTCCTTCGAACCATGAGCTGAGATCAAGGCATACTTGCTGCCACAAAAACACTGTTTTTGCCTTTCCATGCAGTTGCTAGTGTTAGATTTTTAGTTGGAAAAGTTGATAACAATTGTACTTGCATGTTTAAGATCTATTCTTGCTTAGTTTCCATAGTTATCTTGCATGATTTCTTGTCTATAAACTTTTTTTCATTATGTTTCTATTTCTTAAGTCAGATTAGGTCAAAATAGCTAGATCTCTAGTTTTCCTAGTCTTTGTTCAATCAGTTTTGGAAAATATTGTGCAAAGCACTTGTAATACATCCCTGCCTATCCTTCTTCCATCATACAACCTACTCCAACCCCTAATCCAATATTCCTTCCCTTCATTTGCCACATTGTTCTGATTTGCCATAATTTCTACATTCTTGTGCAACATTGCTCCCTCCATCCTTGAACAAATCCAACCCCCTTAATCACTCCTTAGCTTCATTCACCAGGTCCTAGACCCCATCACATCCTCATCCAACATCCATTTCCACTTTCCATCATTTTTTCACCACCAAACCTCCAAAATCCTCTTTCGGCTCTACCTATAGAATATCCCGTAGAACCCCTGCAGACTTCCTGTAGAAGTTCACGTGAGCAGTTTTTCGAGATCTGATCAATATGAAACTCTCTGGAAGGGTTTTAGGGACCCATTAGGCCCTCTTATCACCTTCCCAACCTTCTGCAAGCACCTACTCCATTTCCTTTTTTCAATCAACCTCTGCACAGTCAAAAATCACTAAAGCACATGCATAATAATTCTACAAAATTACTCAAAAATACGAAAAGATGCTTTTTCTAGATTTTACTTCAGAAGTAGCTTAGTCACATGCATTTTACCTTTCCAAGAGTCAATGGCATCCATTCCCACCACTTTCATCTCTTTTCTTGCACCAGTAGGGTTAGTCGGTAAAACTAGGGTTTGCGTTTCTTTTCAACTTTCAGCTTCTTTCTGCAAGTAGACTAGCCTCCTTTGAGTTAGCTTTCATCCATCATAGTTAAAATATTCTTCTAAGAGCTCATAGAAGTTGGCTTAAGCTCCTAGCATACTTGTGCCAACTGATCAAGTGACAGCCTGTAGCAAGAGCTAGTACTTGTGCATATAGCACCATCACTTCCAAGTTTGTTACGAATAACCAGGTTGATAAAAGTAAAGAAGGGAGTCCAAGGAGTTGTAGCATCATTGCTGCAATACTGGAGCCCACCATTTTTTTGGTGTCGTTGTAAGGGAAGCATCAGAGTATTTGTGATTGTTTCT
Organism: Pinus tabuliformis; assembly: GCA_031772625.1. Classification (NCBI taxonomy): domain Eukaryota; kingdom Viridiplantae; phylum Streptophyta; class Pinopsida; order Pinales; family Pinaceae; genus Pinus; species Pinus tabuliformis. Next base: position 646,323,175 of record CM062809.1, read on the forward strand.
TTTCTTCTATTTTCTACTGCAACCTTCTGCTAAGTAGTTTATTTCAGCAAGAGTAGAGTAGTTGTTTCATTTCCATTCTGCAATTTCGTTTCCGCAAAAGTAGACTAGACATTTCTTGCTTTCCTAGACTAGCATTTCAATTCCACAAGCGTAGCTTAGCATTTCATTTCTGCAATTTCATTTCAGCAACATAGATTAGTCATTTCTTGCTTTCATTTCAATTCTACAATTTTCATTCCAGCAAAGTTTACTTTAGTTAGTTGCAATTTGTTGTTCAATCAATTTGAGTTTTGCAGGTACAAGCAGAGAAAAACACAAAAATCAACCAAAAATATTTCATTTCGTGCCTCGTAGGAACTGAGACAATTCAGGAAAATTCTTACCCAATATCCCCACCACATCACTGAGTCACCCTTCTCTCTTCTTCGGTGGCAGTGAACCTCTAGAGATACACAAAGATCCTCTAATAGAAGAAGAGAAAGAAAACATTCCTCTTGAGACCATGGCCGAACACAGGAATAGCATAGGTGATGAGGATAGAATAGAAGGTGCCTTTCCCATTTGAAAGACCAATGGGGACGCAAAAGTGAAAAACATAAGTCCCTCAGCCTTACCTCACTTCCATGGATTGACCACTAAAGACCCTGATACCTTCTTGTTTGAGTTTGTTGTCCTCTGTCGAACCTATGACTATGTAGAAGACGAGCAAAAGTTGAAACTCTTTCCCTCTACCCTCAAGGATGCAACACTGCGCTAATTCATGGGGTTACCTAGAAACAATATCAAAACTTGGGCTCAGATGCAGCAAGCCTTTAACAACAAATAACAGGATTATTGTAGGTCAAAGGGAACAAAGGGAGAAATATTTTGGATGACCATGGGAAGCGATGAATCTTTAGAAGATTACGAAGAAAGGTTCCAACTCAGTTATAAGAGGGCCAGGTGCACACTTGACCCTGAATCTCTAAAGCTGGTTCTACTCCGAGGAATCCCTGAAGACCTTCTAGATACCCTCCATTTGCTGGTTGGAGGAGACATCTACCAACTACCTTATGATGACACAAAGATTGTGTTTAGAAACCATTCTAGGGCAGCCCAGAAAAGAGGTAGGGGGAATCAAATTTCAGCTAGTGCCACCTTCTCCAAACATGAGTTTGCAAATCATATGGAAGACCTTAAAAGTGAGATGAGATAGACCATTGCCATGCAACTGGATACTTTCTGAATCCAATAGAAGAAAGAGGAAGCTAAGAGGGCTTTGGCCATCTTTTGTCCCAAATGTACAAGGAAACATCCTCGGAATGAGTGTCCATTGCACTCAGTAGAGGTATGTTTTGTTTGTGAGGAATACCACACTACAAACCAGTGCCCAACCTTACCCAGACTTAAAGCTATGTAACAAGGGGCTGAAGGAGCCACTAAATTTCTCTACTTCCTAAACCAAAGGAGGCCACATGGATTTAGACCTTACCAGCAGGGGATGCAACTGGCATCCCAAACTTATTACAACCCCAACCAATCCACTTACATACCTTCTTGGGGTCCCCTTGCTCATCCTTTTTGTTCCGCACCCCCTCCTTGGTCATATCCATCTCAATACCATACCGAACCTGCTGCTCATTCATTTCATTCTCATGTTCAGTCCCAACCTTAGTGGAATGCACCTCAACAGGGGTGGAGGCCCAAATACAACTCTCCTCCCACCATTTTGCCTCCACCACCTGCTAAACCCTAGATGCTTGCCCAACCGAACCCGAACCCCAATAACAAATAGGCCTAGTAGGTATATACTAGAGAGAAAACATTCCCTACTTATGTTGTGGAGATTCAAGAGATCAACCTATGATCTGGGAAGGTCCTCCTAGATAGCCAACCGCCTCCTAAGGAGGATGAGGAAGAGAAATAGGAAAGTGAACCCAAAGTCATTCCACCCTTTCCTGAGAGACAAACTGGAACCACGCAACCAAACCCGGAAGAGACTGAACTTCTGGGCGAGCTTAAAAAGTTATGTGTGAAAATACCACTTCTCCAGGCCATAAAAGATGTACCAATATACAACAAATTGATTAAAGAGAATTTTTTCAGGCACACAAGCAGGCGAAAGAGAGATGCCCCAACTATCAATGTCAGAGGACAACTGTTCGACTTAATGTTGGGACAAGTAATCTATCCAAAATATCTGGACCCTAGGAGTCTTGTAATTGATGTCCACATCAATGGCACCATAATCCCCCACACCCTGATTGACCTAGGGGCTGCCATTAATGTGATGACCAGGGACACTATGCTCAAACTCAACCTTCAGAGTACCCTAAGAAAGACCTCAATAATACTGTAGTTAGCAGATCGCTCCACCGTGACCCCTGAAGGGATTGTGGAAGATGTCATGGTCTCCATTGATTCTTGGGAGTACCCTATGGACTTCTTGGTCCTTTAGCCAAAGGCAAAACTCACGTGATACCCCCTCATTCTGAGAAGGCCTTGGTTAGCTATCGTAGATGCTTACATCAATTGTTGATCTGGGAGCATGACCATCAAGAATGGGCCTATGTCCAAATAGCTCATCCTATATCCTCCGGCCCAACCTCTGCTAGAACATGACTTACCTCTCTGGTTGGAGGAGGAGGATGAGGATGAAGCCTACTCTACTCTAGTGTGCACAATGGAAGCCACCAGGGGAACTCCTCAAACTGAGGATGACCTTATTGAGAATTTGATTCAGAATCCACCTCCTAGCATGCTACCATTAGAAGAGTTGGTAGAAGACACCCAAGCCAATGCTTTAGTGGATCTTTGTGTGGCTGATTCGACCTCCCCTTGAGTTAAGAATGTGGAATTTGGCCCTGAGAGAACCTTGAGGATCAACTCATCCCTATCCCCCACTCAGGAGAAGGAGATGTGTAGCTTATTGAACTACCATTTGGATTCTTTTTCTTGGAGAAATAAGGAGATGAAAGGAGTCCACCCTTCGGTCTGTACCCATCACATTTACATTAAAGAGGATTGTAAACCAGTTAGGCAGCCTCATAGGAGAATGAATCCATCCCTTAAAGACATTGTCAAAGAAGAACTGCAAAAGTTGCTGGATGTAGGATTCATCTACCCCATCTTTGACAGCGAGTAGGTTTCTCCTCTAGTGCTTGTGCCCAAGAAAAACAGGAAGTGGAGAATTTGTGTCGATTATCGAGAACTTAACAAAGCCACCAAGAAGGGCCATTTCCCTTTACCTTTCATGGATCAAGTGTCAGATGGGCTGGTAGGGAAGAAGATCTTCTCCTTCCTAGATGGGTTCCGCGGGTATAATCAGATCCAAATTTGCCTAGAAGACCAAGATAAGACTACTTTCACTTGTCCATGGGGTACCTTTGCCTACCAGGTCCTTCCCTTTGGGTTATGCAATGCTCTTGCCACTTTCTAGAGAGAAGTACTGAGCATATTTGCTGAATTGGTTCATGATTCAGTGGAAATCTATATGTATGACTTTACTCCTTATGGGTCCAACTTCCAAGAAGCATTGATTAACTTGGGAAAAGTTCTAACCAAGTGTATTGAAATGAACCTGTCCCTCAGTTCAAAAAACTGTGAATTTCTGATGACTGAAGGGATCGTGCTAGGTCATACCATTTCTCAACAAGGATTAAAGGTGGATCCCAACAAGCTTGCTATCATCCAAAGGGTTCCACCTCCTCAGAAGGTAAGAGATGTTCAGAGTTTTCTAGGCTTAGCAGGATACTATAGAAGATTCACTAAAAATTTCAGTAAGCTAGCCTCTCCATTATTTGGTCTTTTGGGGAAGGATGTTGAGTTCATATGGACTGACAACTATCAAGAGGCTCTGGATGCATTGAAAGGTAAGTTGGTAACTGCCCCAATCTTGAGAGGTCCAAACTAGGCCCTGCCTTTCCACATTCACATGGATGTCTTGAACAAATCCATAGGAGCAGCCTAAGGACAAGTCGAAGAGAAGCTACCATATGCCATATATTTTGTCAGTAAAAACCTATCCAAGGAAAAGTTAAACTATACCGTGACCGAGAAAGAGCTCCTAGCTGTAGTCCATTCCCTAAACAAGTTCAGATACTACATCATTGGTTATCAAACATTCGTACACATTGATCATGCTGCAATTAGATATTTAATGAATAAACCTGATGTAAATGCTCGTATCTTTAGATGATTACTTTTTTGAAGAATCTTTGGCAAAAATCACATAGAAAAACTTTTGTCGACGCGTTTCGAACCAACCAGTGTGGTTCATCGTCAAGATAAGTTGAATGAGCAGATCTCACTTTGCACATTAAATAGATAGGGCAGAGTATCCCATGACTCAATTTTAGCCATTACCTTATCGAGAAAATTGAGTCATGGGATACTCTGCCCTATCTATTTAATGTGTAAAGGGAGATCTGCTCATTCAACTTGTCCTAACGATGAACCACACCGCTTGGTTCGAAATGCGTCAAAAAAAGTTTTTCTATGTGATTTTCGCCGAAGATTCTTCAAAAAATTGATATGGATCACAAAAGTCTCAATTCAATAATGGTTACTTTTATTGCAGCAATTTGATTTGACCATTGTTGATAATCCAAGTAAGGAAAATGTTGTTTCTAATTTTCTGTCTAGACTAGATTTGTCTGCAGGTGAAGAAGGGTTGGTGGATGATCAAATGCCAGATAAACACCTATTTGCTATTTCAGTACTCTCTCCATGGTTTGCTGATATAGAAAATTACTAGGTTTCAGCACAGTTCCTGCCACACCTATCCTCAAAAGAGAAGAGCAAGATCGTGAGGAAAAGTGCCCCATTCACATGGATTGGCAGTAACATGTTTAAACTTGACCTAGATCATATTTTGAGGTGTTTTGTCAGGGAGGAGGAAGTTTTTTACATCCTCCTCACCTATCATGATGGGCCCTGTGGAGGCCACTTTGCAGCAAAAAGAACCGCTTTCAAAATTCTATAGGCAGGCTACTATTGGCCCACTCTTCATCAAGATGTGAGGAGATACATCAGCCAATGTGACCAATGTTAAAGGATGGGAAGCTGACTCCCAGGGATGAAATGCCCCTCCAACCTCAAGTGACTTTCGAGCCATTTGAGAAGTGGGGCATGGAATTTGTGGGTCATATCAACCCTCCTTCAAACCAAAAGTCTTACATCATTGTGTGCACGGACTACCTGACAAAGTGGGCAGAAACAAAGGCAATCAAGGCAGCAATAGAAGAAAAAGTGGCTGAGTTTTTTAGGGAGAATATCTTCTACAAGTTCGGCTACCCAAGAGAGTTAGTCAGAAATCAAGGAAGTCAGTTTACTTCTAACCTGATTGAAGACTTGCTCACTCATGACAGGATTAAGCACAGAACTTCCACCCCTTATCATCCACAAGAAATTGGATAGGTGGAAGTCACTAATAGAGCTTTGGAAGAGATTTTGACTAAAGTGGTAAGTAGCAGCAAAAAATATTGGGAAGATCGCTTGGTTGAGGCCACCTGGGCCTACAACACTACTTGGAAAACTACAACAGGTTTCACACCTTATGAGCTGGTCTACGAGAAGAAGGCTTTGTTGTCCATAGAATTTGAATATAACACATTGAGGTTGGCAGCTCAGCTGGACCTAGATCTCAGCCATGCACAACAGGAAAGATTAATTCAGTTGAATGGACTAGATGAACAGAGAATGCAGGCCCTTCTCCACTCAGAGGTGGTCCAACTTCAGAGGAAGATATGGCATGACTGGTACCTTAAAGAAAAGCAATTTTAGTCACGATATTGAGCGTTATTATATGATTCAAGATACAAGGATTTCAAAGGGAAGCTAAGGACAAGATGGCTGGGACCATATACAGTGCAGAGATGCAACGACAATGGTTTAGTCCTTATTAGGACCAATGATGAAGAAGCCATCCCCATGGTCATCAATGGGCATCAATCGAAAATCTACAAGAAGCCCTTTTCTAAGTAGGAGTTCATTCAAACTCTGGATAAATCAGTATTGGTAGTGGAGCAGGCCCCTACCTCCACTCCACCCACACCTTGAATACAAAAAAAATAAATAAATAAAAAATAAAATAAAAGATTCTTGGGTGAAAACCTCTTGGAGGCACCCAGGGTAGACAGTGAGGGTGAAAACCTCCTAGACGCGCCTTAGCTGTCTAAAAAAAAAAAAAAAGATAGAGAAAAAAGAAAGAAGAAAAGAGAAAAAGAAAAATAAACCTAATTTCTGTTGAATAATTGCAAGTTGTAGGAAGGAAATTGCAGGTTAGGAGGATCGCACAAGACAAAGAAAAAGGTCAGCACCAGGCTGAAAGCATCCCTCACAATCCATTCCTCCATGACCACTACCCTTTCCTAAGATTTGGTCTCATTCAGACTAAGATTTCATCTTCTACAGGACGTTTTGTGTCTTCTATAGGAAGATCCTGTAGAGCCTGCAAACAAGCCAAAATTGATCTCTGAAGAGGACCCGAAGGTTGGGAATCTATCCATGAGGCCTGTAAACATCCATGTTTCCATCCATTTCCATATGTCACCTTTTTCCATCTCCGTACACCTCCATTGCCCTCATTTTTTTATGTTCCTGCACAGTCACACACAGAAATCTTGTTTTCTTCATACTGCCAGCAAAAACTTCTTAATGAAAAATGAAGCAGCAATTTTTCACTCACCATACCTGTTACCCTCTGTCTAGATTCCTCATCAGCTGAGACCCTAATCAGTAGTATAGCCTTCCTCATTCTAGCCTGTATTCCAAGAGGAGAAGCAGCGACATGACATGCTACGGGAATCCTGTAGCAGCTGATCCCGCTGAAAGACATACTCCAGATACAGGGACAACAAAGTATGGCAGAAGAGACATGGATGGATCTCTTCTTGAATGTAAGAACATCAACAGTAGTAGAGGCCAAGCATGCAGTATGCATGCAGCAACAACAAATGAAGGAATGGGTTCCAGAACCTGAAATATGCATAACACGGTCGCGACCATGCAGGTAAGTGCCTAAACTCATTCTTCAATTGAATAAATCATATTTTAAAAGCCGCATGACTATGGGAATCATTTGGATTAGGTGAAATCAATGGCCAGTCAACTGGCCACCCTCGGCCAGTTACATATCCTCGTGAAATACAAACGAGGCCCGTTACATTCAAAATTGCCGATTAGATGTGCAGCGAGCACTCCATTTAGAGAGAAATCATTGGGACTGGTAGTGGTGGCAGTAGATAATGGGAGAGTGGAGGTGATAGTGGTCAGAAACACACAGAAACATTATGGCTGTGACGTCAGATCAATGGTATGGTCCGGCCACCTCATCCCCTCACCACGAATCACGTCGCAATTAAAAGACGCTCAATCGAAACATGCACCACCCTCTGTTCATTATGCACTCACGAAGTTCTCGACTAGAGTATGCTTCCACTGCTTCCAAGAACAGTTAACCAGTTGTCCTCCACTAGTTTTTTTGCCTATTTTAAATAATCTCCTACTTATCGAGCTCTATCGGAAGCACAATTCCATTCTACAGGAACTGAGAGCCTTCTACAGGAAGGGTTCTACAGGAAAGTCAGAGAACCGCTTGGTAGAAGGGAAACCCGAAGTTTTCATTGAATTTCAAGCTCCAAACAAGGTAGGCCCAAGAGAAATTCTATGTGCATGATTTTTTTGTGCAAGGTGGTGAATTGAGCAACATCAGTTTGAAAAATAAAAGTCTACTTGTGTATTGAACAAACTGTGAAAGATTGTCTGCATATTTCACTGTATTTACCTAAGTTATTTCTTTGCACTCCGAAATCTCCTCATCATTTTTAAAATTCTCCTGTAAGGAAGATACATGCTGTAGTAGAGGCCACCTTGTGTGTACAAAAAACTGAATTTACATATCTATCTATGTGCTGAGAAGAGAATTTGTGTACTTATGCTCTGTTCTGCAAAAAACAAATTCTCCTTTCAATAGACAGACAGTCAAATTCTAGGTGACAAAAACAAGGGACTTATTGCTATCTGGGGTTGTAAGGAACACACAAGAAACACCTTTCTGGGTTCAAAAGACACCAAATTCAACTATCCTCTATTTCAGTGATTGACTGTTGTTTTCCTAAGCATTTTCTTTTCTGATTAATACATAAGAAGAACACTCAACACCATGCCAGGGGGATTCATAAGGAAAGAGCCCTCATACTCCAGCAAGCTATACGAGCACCCTGAGGTGGTGGACCTTTTCACCTGAGCAAATTGGATATCCTTCTTTTACAAAATTCAGGGTCATGATGAGGAGATAACTGAAGAGTTTTTAATGTCCCTGAGACCACATTCAAAGACACATGTCACAATTAGTTTTAGGGGTTTGACCCTAGAACTAACCCCTAAGCTCATCAGTAGAATTACTGGTCTACCATTAGGGTTCCCTTGGAGCAAGGAAGAGAGATCATTGGGCCAGATTGCTAAGAAAACATTTTTTCTGCTCGAGGAGCATCCTGTAGAGGAAAAAAATGGAGTTAGAAGGACAAGCCTGCCCCCTCTCTAGAGTGAAGTTAATTATCAAAGTATGAAGTACATCACATGTGAAGGGAGGTTTAGCATCATCTATGGATACCATTTTAGGTTGTTATGTGAATTAAGGCATGGGATTGACTTGCCTCCAGCCAAGAAACTAAGCATCCCATATTTCCTTCTTCAATCCCTAATTGAATGTGGTACAAAGCTAAATAAAGGGATCCCATACCAGTTGGCCCACCATGGGCTCATCAAACTGTTGGTGGAAGATGCTTTACACACCTACACTATCCCCATATCTTAGGAAATCTTCAAAAACATGTCCAGAAATGATAACATTAGAACTTTGGCTGAAAACATCACTCCATCCAGCAGTGAGGAGGGGGAGCAAACTGAGGAAATGGAGAAAAACAACGATGAGGGCACACAAGGCATCCAAACAGAAGGCAGAATAGAGGAAGCACAAGAAGAAAAGAAAGAAACTAGCAAGATTGCTGAGCCTAAAACAGAGGAAGAAACAAAAACAAAAATAGCAAGGGAAAAGAGGATACAGAGTAGAAAGGAAAAGGCTGAAAAGGCCGAAATGAAGGCTGCCACAGCTAAGGCATGCACCCAGAAATAGAAGGAAAAGGCACACCCTGAGATACCAGTCACACAGACAAAAATAGTGGACACAAATATTTCTATTGGAAGCGAAGAAAAAGAACAGCAGGAAGAGAAATCCCTAGAAACGTTCGCAAGGGAGGCATCAGCTATGCTTGTTGCATTAAGCACACCTGCAAAACAAAAAGGAAAGAGAAAGAGGCTAACCTCCATGTACTTTAAAGCAAGGAGGAGCACACAGATCAAAGTGGGCAAACGCCAGCCACAATCAAAGGAACCAATTGTCATTAAGGACACAACCACTAAACCAAAAGAAGAGTCTCCTTCAAAGATATCTATCACCTATGAAAGAGGAAGCCCAAAAACCTCCACCTAGAGAGAAAGAATTAGGATGATGGACTCAAAAACAACTCTACAAGAAGCTGAAACGTCTCTACAAGAAACTATGGCGAAGTTAAAAGAAACCGAGAAATTGGAGGAGAAGGTAGCCAAACAACCACAGGGAGAAGAAAAGATTGAAGAAATACTAGAGCCAAGCCCTCAGCCTAGCTTGGGCTCATATTACAACATGTTAGAAGGTGGGAAGATCATCCCACAGAAGTTTTTTGTACCACTCTTCTTTGCATTGGAACAAGAGCGGGTTAGGACTAACACTTGGATGAGGATTACCAAATCCAATGGTGTTGCGGACATAGGCCACCTGGAGGAATAGCTAAAGGAATCAAGGAAAGAGTTGGCCATGGTGAGGCACATGAAAAGCAGTCAGAGAGCCAAACTACAGGAAGAGAATGAGGTACTAAGGAAGCAGTTGCAACTACAGGAAGGTTATAAGGAAGATAGGTCGTCTTTTGTGGGAGAGCGGTAGCAGCAAGAAGGACCTCCAACAGACAGGGAAACAACTAAGGAATAGTAAAGAGAAGAAAAGATGCCAACTAATGTTTAGATGATAAAAAAATTGCTACAGGAAAAAGAGTCACAGGCAGCAGAAGAAATACAGGCTTTGAAACAATAGGTGCAAGAGAAAGAAGCCCAAATGGCTTTCATGGCCAGCTAGGCAGTAGAAGCCTTACAATGTAGGCAACCTGCAAAGTCATATGCATTATATCTTAAGGATCAATGGTTGCAATTTCAAATTAACACACTGGCCCAAAGGGGCACCATTCCATTCCGGAACTACAATTGGTTCATACATTTGTGTGATAGTAGCTCAGCTAAGGATAAGGCCAAGTTAGCATAATTCTATTTACACAACTTGGCACTTCCAAACATGAACTTATGGGACACCAATGTAGCATTGGGGGATGTGCAACTAATGGCCATGGCCTCTTGGTTAAACCATGAGGAAAAGAGGGTAGCAGAAATTTTGGAAGTTATGGACAGGGAGCTGAGTGAGCCACTCATGATCAGAGCAGAACCAGAAGATCCCTCAGCTTTAGTGTATGCCCATCAGCACCTGGCCAACAACCCTCAAGTTCTCCCAGACTACTTTAAAAGACAAGCTTAGGCCATTTCTCACCTTGAGGACATGGAGAGACTGTTGCATGATAACTGCATCCATGCTTGCACCAGGAGATGGAGCACATTTTCCCACAGTCTAAAAATAAGGGAATACCACTCCCCAACAAAGATGCAGGAGGCTTTGGCTAGAGTACCCCTCTACAAACAGTCAATGAAAAATCTGAAGGCCGGCTAGATTGGCCTAAAGTTCAGTCCTCCATTGCTTTTGGGACTGTTGGAAGGGGTCAAAGAAGAAGAAGAACATAGGCAGTGGGAAGAGGTAGAGAGAAAAGCAGGGTTTCATGAACGAGAAGAGGACATCACCTTGAAAGCCTGGGATGTCAGAGAGGCAATCAAAGCAATCAAAGATGATGAGTTGGATTAGTTGCTCAGAGCAAGAGCAACACATTCAACAGGGGGGTGATGATGAGCCCCAAAAATGGGTAAATTATTGGGCTCAGTTTTCCTATTATTCTCGATTAATCCACCATTCTTCATAGTTCTATGCATTCTTTTGAATATATTTATGTTAATTGAATGAATGAGAATAGTCACTTGACCACAAAGTCTAATACATGCTTATTGCAGATTTTTTGACATATTTTGGAGCAAGGTCAAGCATTTATGAGCAAGTTGACAGCCAAATATGAAGGAAAAAGGCTTAGGATTCGTAGGAAGGGTGTCTCTAGCACTAAATTACCCCTTCCTCAAGTTCTTCACCATCAGCTCAAGTTCTTCACCATCAGCTCGGAGTTCAACAGCCCACTAAAGATGATTTCAAGGGGCAGCCGAGCAGATTTTGTGAAGTGGCTGATTAACTGCAGTTTTGAGCAGCCAAGCTCCTAAAGTTAAAGAGGGTTGTTGGGAGTGCTCATGGTGCATATGTAGAAAAGCTTCAAGCCTTCATAGTTTAGCAATTGAACAATTGTTTTTCGCACTTTAGTGTAGCTCTGCATTTCAACTCATCTTCGAGCTTTTGACGTACACAATTTTGTGACATGATTATTTTTTGAGTAATGGAGATAAATTTCACTTTGTACCAGCTTTGAGCTTTCTTAGGAGGCTGTAGCTCTTGGGGTTGGGCCCAACCTAAGTTCCAATACCTCCTTTGTGTACTTTTATGTGTCTTTGCTACATTTTTAGAATAAATTATGTTATTTAGGTTAAGATCTTGCTTTGCTACTTAGGTTGTTTTCGATGGTTAAAATAGCTTTTCATACTTCAGGTTGATTTGACAGTTTGGTAAAGGAAAAGATTTGTAAAAAGGCTATCAAGCAATCCTTGATCCCATCTCTCCCTCCTTGGGACCATGAGCTGAGACCAAGGCATACTTGCTGCCACAAAAACACTATTTTTGCCTTTCCATGCAATTGCTAGTGTTAGATTTTTAGTTGGAAAAGTTGATACCAGTTGTACTTGCATGTTTAAGATCTATTCTTGCTTAGTTTCCATAGTTATCTTGCATGATTTCCTATCTATAAACTTCTATTCATCATGTTTTTGGTTTTTAGGTCAAATTAGGTCAAAATAGCTAGATCTCTGGTTTTCCTAGTCTTTGTTCGATCAGTTTTGGAAAATAGTGTGCAAAGCACTTGTAATACATCCCTGCCTATCCTTCCTCCATCATAAAACCTGCTCCAACCCCTAATCCATGATTCCTTCCCTTCATTTTCCACACTTTTCCGATTTTCCCTAATTTCTACATTTTTGTGCAGCATTGCTCCCTCCATCCTTGAACAAATCCAACCACCTTAATCACTCCTTAGCTTCATTCACTAGGTCCTAGACCCCTTCACATCCTCATCCAACCTCCATCTCCACTTTCCCACTATTTTTTTCACCATCAACCCTCCAAAATCCTCTTTCGGCTCTTCCTGTAGAACATCCTGTAGAACCCTTGCAGACTTCCTATAGAAGTTCACGTGAGCAATTTTTCGAGATCTGATCACTATGAAACTCTTTGGAAGGGTGTTAGGGACCCCTTAGGCCCTCTTCTCATGTTTCCAACCTCCTGCAAGTGCCTAGTCCATTTCCTTTCACCAATCAAAATCTGTACAGTCAAAAATCGCTAAAGCACATGCATAATAATTCTACAAAATTACTCAAAAATACAAAAATATGCTTTTTCTAGATTTTACTTCAGAAGTAGCTTAGTCACTTGCGTGTTACCTTTCCAAGAGTCGATGACATCCATTCCCATTGCTTTCATCTCTTTTATTGCACCAATAGGGTTAGTCGGTAAAACTAGGGTTTGCGTTTCTTTTCAGCTTTCAACTTCTTTCTGCAAGTAGACGAGCTTCCTTTGAGTTAGCTTTCATCCATCACAGTTAAAATATTATTCTAAGAGCTCATAGAAGTTGGCTTAAGATCCTGGCGGCCTTGTGCCAGCTGATCAAGTGACAGCCTGCAACAAGAGCTAGTACTTGTGCATATAGCACTGTCGCTTCCAAGTTTGTTACGAACAACCCGGTTGATAAAAGTAAAGAAGGAGGTCCCAGGAGTTGCAGCATCATTGCTGCAATAGTAGAACCCACCAATTACAGAATCTGTCAATGACCACGAAAACGCAGTTGTTGTCATGCTTAATAGAAGGAAGGCTAGACATGTAATCCATTGATATGGATTCCCAAGGTCGACTAGGAGTAGGAAGAGGTGTATATAGGCCTTGCTTCCTTATGTTCAGCTTGGCAATAGTGCAAGAAGTGTAGGATCTGATGTACTTCCCAACGTCCTATCAAAGGTTCATCTAATAAAAATAATAATGCAGTATAACCATTGTTTTCTCTACCCCAAAATGTCTAGCGACCTGAATATAGTGCGCCTCCCAAATCATCTTGACATGCTCACTTAAAGGAACACATATGCTTCCTAGGTGGCATAAAAGTGCATCCTAGAGGTGAAAATTTGGAACTTTCTTACCTTCCAGGACTGTATGGTATGTGCTACCGAATTCTGGATTGCTCTTGTAAAAATGAGGCCACCCTGTAGTGTCCTGCCCACAAGAGTTGAGCACAGCAGTTGGTACCATGACCGGTGGTCAGTTGAGGTAGTCTGCAACATTGTTGGTTCTTCCCTTCTTGTACTCAATCTTCAAATGGAATTGTTCCACGTATGTGGACCATTTTTTATGGTGGTCGTTCTAAAACTTCCCTTATGTTTGTATGCACTATAGGGGTCGGTAGTCTATATGAAGAGCAGAGGTAATGCTTCAATGCAACAAATGCCTTTTTTTGGGATTTAGGCCAAACTAACTTTTCTATCGCTCCTCCCTTGGTTACTTGACTTAAAGGCCAAGTGATATGAGAGAACCCCAACATGAACCTGCGATAGAAATTGGCAAGGCCTAGAAAGTTGCAGAGCTCTGGTAGATTGGTTGGGCCTGGCAAATCCCAAATGACTTATGTCTTGTTCGGGTCCACATTCACAACCTAATCATCAATGATGTACCCAAGATATTGAAACTGGGTCATGCCAAAAGTGCATTTCTCCAAATTGGTAGACATCTTATGTTGTCGCTGGGTTTCAAGGACCTTTCGAATATGGTGGAGGCGCTCTTCCAAACTCTGGCTGAAGATCAAGATGTCATGTAAATACACCACCATGAATGCATTAGTGAAGGGTCGCAATACTATGTCCATCAATCTCATGAAGGTTGTTGGGCCATTCATCAACCCAAAAGGCATGGCCGACCATTTGAAAAGGCCCTCCTTATATTTGAAGGTCGTCTTCCACACATCAAAGGATTTGATAGAGACTTGGTGATAACTAAGCTCCAATTCAATCTTGCTAAAATATTTGGCCCTGCTGAGCTAGACCAGAAGGTCATCAATCCATGGAATTGGGTACCTATTCCAGAAAGTGATCTCTTTCAACACCCAATAGTCAATACAGAGTCTCCAGGCCCCATCTCTCTTTTGTACCAATATAATCGGGCCCTCATAGAGTGATGAGCATGGCCTAATGTGCCCTTTCTACAATATCTCCTGAATCTGCCTCTTGATATCATCATTCAACAGAACAAAGCGTCGATCGATCAATCCATTGGGTAGTGGCATGCCTGGGATCAAATCGATGGAGTGCTTGACACATGATAGTGCAAATTTGCCCCTGTAGGTGAGGCAAAAATGTCCCTATACTCCTCCACGACCTTACCCATCTATTTCTGTTGTGTTGAGGAACCCTGTCTGGAACTAGTGGCGACAACCTTCTTCTTTCCTTGAGGGCGAATCATAAGGAAAACAAATTTTTTATTCTAGGAAATTATCTTACTGCATTTCTTTATAGTGATCAAAGAGATGGTGTTAGGTGGGGCTACCTCCAGTATCCTATACAACTTATCACCCAAAGTAGTAATCATGGAGCGAGGTCTAGACTCATATACAACATGCCGCTTCCACAAGTATGGTTTTCCTAATAATACATCACTTAATTCAAGAGGAGCAACATCACACAGTACCTCATCTATGAAGGGCTTGATGTTGGAAATAATACTGAGAGGGGGTGGGGGGTGAATCAGTATTAGCAAGTCAATAATATTTCATTTCCATATTCTGATTCATATATGCTACTTCAATTAATGAAACTTGCGTGTATACACAATTGTATATAAGGAAACTAGCGTATACCCAGTAAACTTATA
Organism: Pinus tabuliformis; assembly: GCA_031772625.1. Lineage (NCBI taxonomy): Eukaryota > Viridiplantae > Streptophyta > Pinopsida > Pinales > Pinaceae > Pinus > Pinus tabuliformis. The sequence continues at coordinate 646,338,407 of CM062809.1, forward strand.
ATTTAGTTAATTTTTCATATGTTGATCTTTAATCTATGCATTAGAACCATATAAATAGTAAGCAGGAGCATTAAAAACAAAATAGACAATCACACACATGAACACAAGATATACGGTGGAAACCCAATGTGGGTAAAAACCACCTGTTGCACTCGTCTCTATCTTTCTTTTAATAAGAAATTTCTTTTTACAATATTTTGTACTGGTGCAGTATTATACTAGTGCGCAAGCTTCTACCTATAGAAGGTTACAACCTTCTCTCATTCTCCAACTTCTCTTGGAAGGGAGCTACAATCTGTTGGGTTGTGTTATATTCTTTCCACATAGTTAATAGGGGGTTTGAAGGGCACCCGTAACCCCACTTTATGGGGTCCGGGGCAGCGCCCTGGAAAATTTTGGTTTTGGACCCTATGTTAGGTTGGGCGGACCCACCTATGGTTCTGTGCATGATTTTCGCACATGATTTTTGGACGCGATGGTTTTCTGTCCATGGTATTGGACGCGATGGTTTTCGGTCCATGGTATTGGACGTGATGGATTTCGGTCCATGGTATTGGATGCTTCGGCATGTATAAATATGTATTGTAACATTGAAAGGAATATAATGAAAAATCAAGCTGGTAGTCCTGGTTTTGGGATCCAGGGGAAAATCTCTGTGCATATGTGTTTTATGTGTTATGCTCTCGCATTGTTTATTTTCTTTGTTTAAGAATTCATATGCAGGTAATTTCTGTACAGGGTTAAAACCTACATTTGGTATCAAAGTTGTTTTGGCTTCAAGGGGATGCCTTTGTTGCTGAGGGGTTTTTTGCTCGGGCCTGTGGTAGACCCTGTTCAGTGGGAGATCTGCGAGATCAATTCTAGTGGTGAAATAAGATGGTGAGCAGTGGAAAGATAGAGATTGAGAAGTTCAATGGTCAGAGTTTTGAGTTGTGGAAACTCAAGATGGAGGATCTGTTGGTGGATAAAGATCAGTGGATCACGGCAAATCCGAGTACTAATCCAACGGGAGTGACCGATGAAGAATGGAAGAAGTTGGATTAGAAGGCAAAGAGCACAATACGATTACGTGTCTCAAATTCAGTATTGCTGAATGTATCAAGGGAAGCTACAGCGAAGGGTTTGTGGGACAAGTTAGGGACTTTGTACCAATCTAAGTCTCTAGTGAATAAACTGTTCCTGCAGAAAAAGCTGTATAACCTGAGGATGAAAGATGGAGACTCAGTGATAGAGCATCTGAATGCGTTTAATACTGTGGTAAGTCAGTTATCATCTGTTGAGATTAAAATTTCAGATGAAGATAAGTGCATCAGTTTGTTTTGTTCTCTACCAGATTCGTGGGATAGTCTGGTTATTGCAATAGGTAGCAATGCAACTGCTTTGCACTTTGATGAAATAGTCTCAACCTTGCTGACGGAGGAGATGAGACGAAAAAATATGGAGAGACAGAATGGTGATGCCATGTCTGTTCAAGGACGGTACCTGAACATAAATAAAAATAAGTCATCGAGTGGGAGATCTAAATCTAGAGGGAGATCTAAATCTCCAGGAAAACCTACAAAGGTGGTGTGCTGGAAATGCGGAAAGGAAGGGCACTTCAGAAGGGATTGTAAATCTAAAGCTCCTGATAAAGGAAAGGGATCTGATGATGCTCCTTCTACAGAGGCGAAAACCACCTCAGATGAAGGTGGGGATGTGTACTTGGCTTCTTCAAGTACACATGTAGATCATGAGGCATGGTTGATTGACTCAGGTGCATCCTTTCACTTCACTCCCCATAGAGAGTGGTTCTACGAGTATGAGAAATACGATGGTGGTGATGTCTTCTTAGGAGATGATAGGAAGGCTAGAATCATTGGTCGTGGAAAAGTAAAGTTGAAGTTGCAAGGTGGAAGGGTTAGAACACTTCTGGGCGTTCTGCATATTCCTGCATTGGCCAGAAATCTGATTTCTGTAAGCAAGATGGATGATGCAGGTGTAAAGACAGTGTTCGAGAAAGATACCTGCAATATGGTTTGAGGAGCACTGATATTGATGCGGGGAGTTCAGATTGGAACTCTGTACAAGTTGCAAGGTAGCACTATTGTTGATGGGTGCAATAGTTCTATGGTTCTTGAAAATGGAGTAGAAAATCTAGTAGTCTCTGGAGAGAAGACCATGTTGTGGCATCAAAGGCTTGGACATATTGGAGAGAAGGGCCTTTGAATACTTCATGGTAAAGGTATGGTAGAAGGTATGAATAATAGCTCTCTGGATTTTGATTTTTGTGAAAATTGTGTATATGGGAAGCAGAATTGGGGAGTTTCCCCTCTAGTGGTAAGAGGACGAAACAAATATTAGAGCTTGTGCACAGTGATGTGTTTGGACCTGTGAAGGTTCCATCACTGGGTAAGTCTGTGTACTATGTATCATTTATAGATGACTTCTCAATGAATACATGGATATATTTCCTTAAGAAGAAATCTGAAGTTTTTGAGAGGTTTAAAGAATTTAAGGCTTTGGTGGAAAATCAGAAAGAGAAGAAGATAAAGGTGCTGAGGACAGATAATGGTGGAGAGTTTTGTAGCAAGGAATTTGAAGAATTCTGTAAGAAGTGTGGTATAGCACGGCAGAAGACTACTCCATATACACCTTAGCAAAATAGAGTCACAGAAAGAATGAACAAGACGTTGATGGAAAGGGCAAGAAGCATGCTCAGTGGTGCCGGGTTAGGACAGGAATTCTGGGCAGAGGTGGTGGATAATGCATGTTACCTAGTCAACAGGTCACCTTCATCAATGTTGGAGGATAAGACTCCACAAGAAGTATGGACTGGTAAGAAACCCTCTCTTTCACATTTGAGAGTCTTTGGATGTGATGCATATGTACATGTTCCAAAGGAGAAACGAACCAAGTTGGATATTAAATCTGAAAAGTGCATATTTATTGGGTATAAAGATGGTTTAAAGGGTTATAAGCTTTGGAACCCAGTCACACGGAAGGTTGTGTACAGTCGAGATGTGGTGTTCAGAGAGGTGAAAGATGTTATTAAACATGAAGTCCAACCAAAGGAACCTGTGAAGATAGAGTTTGAACTAAAGGAGGAAGAATCAGACTCTGTAGCAGAGGAGGAATCAGAAGATGAAGAGCCACAAACTCCAGATGTGAGAAGATCAGTGCGAGAAAGAAGGCAGCCAGAAAAGTATAGTCCATCTGCTTTCTGTTCAAATTTTACTTTGTCTGTTACTGATGATGATTCTAGAACTATGAAGGAAGCAGTGGATTCAGAGGATGGAAAACTCTGGAAAGTGGCCATGGTTGATGAAATGGCATCTTTGCACAAAAATGAAGCTTGGGATCTGGTGGAGTTGCCGGCCAGAAGGAAACCCATTGGCAGCAAATGGGTGTTCAAGAAGAAGACAAATGTAGAAGGAAAGGTCGAGAAATAAAAAGCTCGGTTGGTAGCAAAAGGTTATTCCCATGTGCCAGGAATTGATTTTGGTGATATTTTTTCTCTTGTTGCCAAGGTAACTTCTATTAGATTACTTTTATTTGTTGCTATTGCTTTTGATTTTGAGGTAGAACAGATGGATGTGAAGATAGCATTTCTTCACGGGGATTTGGAAGAGGAAATCTACATGAAGCAACCTGAAGGCTTTGTGGTGAAGGGTAAGAAAGAACTAGTATGCAAGTTAAAGAAGTCTCTGTATGGGTTAAAATAGTCACCAAGGATGTGGTATCAGAAATTTGATACATTTATACGGGGACTTGGCTTCACCAGAAACAAAGCAGATTATTGTGTGTATTTTAAATTAATTGGTGACCATGTTATTTATCTAGTCTTGTATGTGGATGATATGTTGCTGGTTGGAAATGACAAAGAAATTATCCAGGATTTGAAGACCCAATTGTCCTCCAAATTCGACATGAAAGATCTTGGTGCTGCAAACTATATTTTGGGCATGGAAATTAAAAGAGATCGGGCAAAGAGGAAGCTCTGGTTAAACCAAAGGAAGTATGTGGAGACAATACTGCAGAGGTTTAATATGCAGGATAGTAAACCGGTGAAGGTTCCTATTCCTATAGGTGTGAGGTTATCTGCTAAACAGTGTCCCAAGACACAAGAAGAGGAAGAGGACATGTACCATGTTCCATATGCAAGTGTAGTGGGTAGCTTGATGTATGAAATGGTCTATACTAGACCAGACATTGCACATGAGTGGGAGTATTGAGCAGGTTTATGTCAAAACCTGGGAAGGAGCACTAGACAACACTGAAGTGGGTTTTCAGGTATTTGTGTGGCACTAGTGATTATGGTTTGTGCTACCAAGGAAGACCAGGATTGGACAGAGTGTTGGATATTCATGGCTTTGTTGATGCAAAATGGGCTGGAGATCTGGATCAGAGAAGATCTACAAGTGGGTATGTGTTTAACCTAGTTGGAGGTGCATTCATTTGGATGAGTAAGAAACAATCTGTAGTGGCACTATCAACTACAGAGGCAGAATACATAGCAGCCACTCATGCAAGCAAGGAAGCAGTTTGGTTGCAGAGATTGTGTTCAAGTATGGGGTTAGTACAGGGAGCTATAAGAATAGACTATGACAGCCAAAGTGCAATTTTCTTGGCAAAGAACCCTGCTTATCATTCAAAGACAAAGCAAATTGATGTTCAATATCACTTTGTGAGGGATATGATAGAAGACAGAAACGTGTTGCTGGTAAAGGTGGACACTTTGAAGAATACTGCAGATGCATTGACAAAATCTGTGAGCTCATAGAAGTTCTCTTGGTGTAGAGAAGCAATGGGCATCTCAGGGCTAGAAAAATGACTAAGCTCTCCTGTGGCCCCCTGTGGAAAGAAAACAACAAGTGGGAGATTGTTGGGTTGTGTTATATTCTTTCCACATAGTTAATAGGGGGTTTGAAGGGCACCCGTAACCCCACTTTATGGGGTCCGGGGCAGCGAGTTAGGCCCATATACTACTAGTGTAACCCCTTATTGTTATTAGTAAAACCCACTTATTATATTGATGTACCCATGTAGTGCCCATATTGTTACTATTGTGCCCCATAGAAGCCCACTATTATTATTATTGCGCCCTTACATTATTATTGTTATGTAGGCTCTGATTATGTTAGACTCCTATATATAGAAAGGAGGTCTTTTCATTTGTATCATCCAAGAATTGTTCATTTATGTAATGTAAAGGAGGTTTCCCCCTCGAAGAGGCTGAATTCTAAGGCGTTGATCTATCTTTTCTATCTTTTCTTGAGTTGGTTTCATAACATTTGGTATCAGAGCTTTGGATTCTAGGGTTTCGTTGCATTTTCGCTATAACTTTTGTTCTATGATGTTTCAGAAGTCGCAAAAAAAACCCATTTTAGAAGAAATCACGCTGAACCTTGGATCCAAATTTCAGAGCTTTTCACATGATATTTGTGGAGATATGATCTGAGAAAGTTGGTCTTTTTGCAGACTCCTGAATTACATTCAAAACAGGTGACTTGGGGAAAATCGTCATAAATTTCTCTCTGGGGATCAGATTGAAATTTCGTAAGAAGGTACAGAAAGAGGACGGACTGTAGTTTCTTTCATGCATTTTTTAGATCCATAGGTTGAAACAGTGACTCATGGCACGTTGTACAAGTTTGCTCTACTGAACTAGTCTATAATCAAGTCATTGTGGGAGATTTCACATAACTCTTCCTTGGAGAAACCAATTTGGGTCAGACTTGTGGCATTGGAAAGAGGACGCAGAAGGCTACTACAGGTTGCAATTTCAGAACTTAAAGATCTGAAAATACAGAGTTACAGTCGTTTCAAGATCGAGCTCCTAAAATCAAGAAAAAGAAAGATGAGGAAGTTTGATGGCAAGGATCCGGTAAATTGGATACTTCAGATGGAGCAATATTTTGATCTACATGGTGTACCACTGTTACAAAAGGTATGTATTGCATCTTCATATTTAGAACCAGATCAATTTTTATGGTATAAAGGGCTCTGTTCTCATAAAAAACTTGTTACGTGGTCAATTCTCACGGAGGAAATGATAGCACATTATGAGGATACAAAGAGCAACACCTTCTTTAGAGCAACACCACAACAATTGGAAAGAGTAAAAGGGCTTTGTGACATATTGGAAAGTAAAATTATGGAAACAAGGAAGTCTACCCCTCACAACTATAAATATGGAAGTGTTGTTTCTCCTAGCCTTCCACAACCTACAAGGGTTACACCACAACAATTGGAAGAAAAAAGAGAAAAAGGGCTTTGTTACAATTGTGATAGCAAATGCACTAAAGGTCATAAGTGTGCTGAGAAGAAATTATTTTACATAGAGTATGAAGAGGAGGAAGAAAAGGATCAAGAAACATCAAAGGAAGAGGATATATGCCAAGACCCAACCCCAGAGAAAGAAGAAATGAATGAGACCATATCTTGTAAACTATTGGCAAGAATGACCACTCCTCAAACTCTCAAGATAGAAGGACATATCAAGAAGAAAAAGGTGCACGAAGTGAAAGATCACATCAAGAAAGAAGAAATGAATCCAACCATATCTTGTAATTCATTGGTTGGAATTACCACTCCTCAAACTATCAAGATAGAGGGACATATCAAGAAGAAAAATGTTCAAGAAGTGAAAGATCACATCGAGTGTCAAGAAATGAATCCGACCATATCTTGTAAACGATTGGAAGAAATGACCACTCCTCAAACTCTAAAGATAGAAGGACATATCAAGAAGAAAAAGGTTCAAGCAGCGAAAGATCACATCGAGCATCAACAACAAGTTCTCCAACTTTTAAAGGATAACGCCATTTCGGTGCAAAATCAAACGAAACAACAAATAGATTAATATCGTAGTGAAAAATGTTTTGATGTAGGTGATTGGGTATTTTTACTGCTACATCTCAAGCAAGCTATTTATGAGAAGGAAATGTTGGCAATACTACATGCACTTAAAAAATGGCGACCTTACCGAATGGGAAGACTCTTCAAGGATGAGGATGTGTAAGCATTGTTTTGTGCTATTTCTATTATCCAACCAGAATGGATAAACGAAGCAAGGGATGAATGGAAGAAGGACAAAGAAGTATGGCCACTTATTCAAAAGTTGCAAAAGATCCCAATTCAAACAATATTGCCAGACATTGAAGAGGAAGGAAAAATCATATTGGAACCTAGAGCAGTCACAGAAATAAGAACCCGACAGCTACAAAATCGATCAATTTCAGAGTATCTCATCAAGTGGAAGAACTTACCTGCTGAAGATTCCACATGGGAGGACAAGAATTTTATACATAAGCATCAAGAACTACTCAAGCGTTGAGGACAACGCTTTCTGAAGGAGAGGGGAATGTTAGGCCCCTATACTACTAGTGTAACCCCTTATTGTTATTAGTAAAACCCACTTATTATATTGATGTACCCATGTAGTGCCCATATTGTTACTATTGTGCCCCATAGAAGCCCACTATTATTATTATTGTGCCCTTACATTATTATTGTTATGTAGGCTCTGATTATGTTAGACTCCTATATATGGAAAGGAGGTCTTTTCATTTGTATCATCCAAGAATTGTTCATTTATGTAATGTAAAGGAGGTTTCCCCCTCGAAGAGGCTGAATTCTAAGGCGTTGATCTATCTTTTCTATCTTTTCTTGAGTTGGTTTCATAACACAGCGCCCCGGAAAATTTTGGTTTTGGACCCTATGTTAGGTTGGGTGGACCCACCTATGGTTCTGTGCATGATTTTTGCACATGATTTTTGGACGCGATGGTTTTTTGTCCATGGTATTGGATGCGATGGTTTTCGGTCCATGGTATTGGACGCGATGGATTTCGGTCCATGGTATTGGATGCTTCGGCATGTATAAATATGTATTGTAACATTGAAAGGAATATAATGAAAAATCAAGCTGGTAGTCTCGATTTTGGGATCCAGGGGAAAATCTCTGTGCATATGTGTTTTATGTGTTATGCTCTCGCATTGTTTATTTTCTTTGTTTAAAAATTCATATGCAGGTAATTTCTGTACAGGGTTAAAACCTACACAATCCCCTAGCTCTTGTACTAGCTCTTGTTTTGATAATAAGAATGAGTTTCGTTTTGAGCCAGCACTGAGTTAAATCAAAGGGTTGAAGCTCTTGGGTTAGGGCCCAACCCGAGCAGCCAAAGCTCCTCTTTATTTTACATGTATGCTAGCACAAATTCTTAGTTTTCTGTTCATTTGCTTAAGTAGTTGCATTTACATTACAGCAGTATAGCGTAGATGATTCATGGTTTTTTTGTTCATTTTCATAAGTAGCTGCATTTTCATTACAACAGTATAGCATAGAGTTATGGCTTTTTTGTTCATTTGCTTAAGTAGTTGCATTTCCATTACGGTACTGTAGAGTAGATCGGTTGTGCTTGAGTTTACTTCCATTAGTGCCTTCTTTCAATTAGCGGGTTAGCTAGGAGAAAAGGAGTTTACTTCCATTGGTGCCTTCTTTCAATTAGCAGGTTAGCTAGGAGAGAAAGATCACCATAAGGTTTTCCACAGGTGTCTTGGCCTCACCTCCTCCCTCCGGGACCATGACTTGAGGAAGAGACCCTTTACCAACCCCAAAAACATAGGTTTCTAGTTCTCGCATGAGCTTTGGAGTTTGTTGTTTGATGCAGTTACTTGTTTCATTCCATTGTCATCGTTTTCCCTCACTCTCGGTCCACCCTCACCCTCACTAGTTTTTTCTGTTGTTTTCATCGAAACCTCTTTCAGCATGTTCTTTATGCATAATTTCCTTACTGTCTGATCCACAACAAACTTGACCAATCACCATCATATTCATTAGTTTACCCAACGACCATCATGCGTGAAGTCTTCCACCTACTTTATGTGCTCCAATCTCCACCGTCGATCTGTCTCTTGATCCAATGGCTATCACGTCACTCGCTTGCCAACTAGCTTGGCCAATATCTGCCGTTGATCTGCCTCACCTGATTTGATGGCTATCGCATAATCTCGTGCGGATTCTTGCATGGTCGCTATTTGCCCGAGAGCATGTGAGAAAAGTGGTTTTCTTGTGGTACGTGTCACCCAGTTAGGCTAATCGCATGAAATTTCAAAATATAGCTTACAGCTTTTAGGGCGCGCACGAAATTGATTACCACCTCCAAAAATCTGCTCCATCATTTCCGCACATTTCTTTCGTGATAAGATCTTTGTTGTCCATTATCCATTAATCCTGTCCATCCATTCATTAACTTAGTTCCCTGCAATAAGATCTTCATCGTTCATCTACTAATTAATCATGTTTGTCCATCCATTCACTTAGTTCCCTACAATAAGATCTTCATCATTGATCTTGTTTGTTAACCCTGTTCATTCACCTATTCACTAAATCACCCGCAATAAGATCTCCATCGTCCATATTTTGTTCATTGATCGATCCAATGGTCCCTATGCACTACTATGCCCTTATATCCTCCTTTCACCAATTTCGATCTCCGACTGCTCTTCCACTTGAAAACAGAATTAGTTTAGTTTATTTTCTTGCACCTTAGTATATTTTGATGTTCTTTGCTTCTGTAACTTAGATAGCAGCATTAGGTTTGCAATTGATTTAGCAATTCTACTTAGCATATATTTTTAATTGGTTAATTAGGTTATGGTGTGAGTTAGCATTACAAGTTCTTTTCTTGAATACTGCAGTAGAATAACTCTCTCTTAGAATCGATTTGATCTTCTTCCATTAAATAATCAAGCTTCTTCTAACCCTATAGAAGTCGTGCTTGGAACCCTTGGGGTCTCTTGCCAGATGAATAGTGACAATAGGCAGGACATTCACTTTTACTTGTGCATATAGCACTGTCACCTCCAAGTTTGTACAAACCCCAAGTTGATAAGTAAAGTTGGTAGCCCTGGGAGTTGCAGGATTCTTGTTGGAATACCTAGGCTCATCACTTTTTGGTGCCATTGCCGGGGAGGTGTCAAAGTAGAATGTGATTATTGCTTTCTTCTATTATGTAGTCTTCAATTTTCTTCCATTAGTTTATTTCTGCAATAGTAATCTAGTAGCTTCCTTTCTTTCATTTGTCATTATCTGCTTTCCTTTCCATTCTGCAAGTAGAATTTCAATTCAACAAATAATCTTTTTGTTAGTGGTTTTCATTCAATCAAAAATTTCATTTCTGCAAATAGAATTTCAATTCAGCAAGTAGTCTTTTATGTCAGTAGTTTTCATTCAATCAACAATTTCATTTCTGCAAAGTACTTTCTAGCTTTAACAAAATCTTAAAAAAACCAACCCAAAAATATTTCCTTTCATGCCTTGTAGGAATAGTGACAATTTAGGGAAATTCTTGTCAAATACCCCCCACTACATCCAACAGTAAACCTTCTCTCTTCTTCGGTAACTGTAAACTGGAAGAACCTTTAGGTGAGAAACCTTACATATTTGAAGAACCTACAGGGGAAGAAGAAGAGGAAGAACCCATTCCAACTGAACCAATAGCTGAAAACTGTAATGACAGAGGAAATAGAGAGAGAATTGAGGTTTCCTTCCCCATCAGGGAGACCAATGGGGGCACTAAGATGAAGAATATTAGCCCCTCTACTCTAACTCATTTCCATGGCCTGACCACAGAGGACCCTAACACTTTCCTATTTGAGTTTGTTGTCATATGTCGAACCTATGACTATACAGATGATGAGAAAAAGTTAGAACCGCTTCCATCTACCCTCAAGGATGGAGCATTGCGTTGGTTCATGGGTTTAACTGGAGATAGCATCACAACTTGGGCTCAGATGCAACAGGATTTTAATGACAAATATAGGGGCTACTGTAGGTCAAAGGATACTAAATAAGATATTTTTAGGATGAATCCTTAGAAGACTATGAAGTAAGATTCCAACTCAGTTACAAAAGGGCCAGGTGCACACTTGACCCTGAGTCACTAAAGCTGGTCCTACTTAGAGGAGTAATGGAAGATCTTCTGGATACCTTACACATGTTAGCAGAAGGATAAATCTACCAATTACGCTATGAAGATATCAATATTGTCTTTAGAAACCATTCTAGGGAAGCCAGGAAAAAGGGTAGGGATAGTTAACCTATGGCCAGTACATCATCCTCCAACTCATCCATCAAGGGTGAAATTGGAAATATGCTGAAAGATTTCAAAAGTGATATGTTGCAAACCCTTGCCTTGCAATTGGACAACATGAACATCAAAAGGAAGGAAGAGGAAGCAAAGAGAACCTTGGCCATCTTTTGTCATAGATGCACCAGGAGGCATCCTAGGAACGAATGCCCATTGAACTGTACTAATATTTTCTCAGTCTGTGAAGAAAACAACTCCACAGATAAGTGCCCTTCTTTACATAGACTCAAAGTTGTAAATCAAGGAGCTGAAAGGGTCACTGAGCAGATTTTCTAGATCGACCAAAGGAGACCTCCTGGGCCTAGACCATACCAGCAGGGTATGCAAGGGCCATACCATGCATATTACAACCCCAACCAAACCACAGCTATACCTTATTAGCGACCCCCTACTCATCCTTCCTGGTCTACACCCCCTCCTTGGTCCTATGCATCTCAGTATCATTTCCAGCTAGCCAGCCATTTATTTCAACCTTATGTTCAGCCACAACATCAGTGGAATACCCCACTCCAGGGGTGGAGGCCCCAATTCAACAATGTTCTAGCCCTATTGCCTCCACCACCTACCCAACCACAACTCCTGCACACTGCTCCACCCAAACAAACCCAGATTCCTGCCTAGCCAAATCCAAACCCAAACAATAGGTAGACTCAACAAGTATACATTGGAGAGACATCATACCCAACTTATGCTGTAGAAATTCAGGAGATCAACCTAAGATCTAGGAGAATTCTCGCTAATAACCAACCTCCCTCTCCACATAGGGAGGTTGAGGAAGAAATATAGGAAAGCAACCTTAAAGTAAATCCACCCTTTCCTGAGAGATTAGCCCAACCACTCTAGCCTACCCCAGAGGAAACTGAACTTCTGGGAGAATTGAAAAATATATGTGTAAAGATCCCCCTTCTCCAAGCAATAAAAGATGTCCCCATTTACAATAAGTTGATTAAGGATAAATTCTTCAAGCATCCAAGAAGAAGAAAAAGGGATGCCCCTACCATTAATGTCATTGGGAAGTTGTCTAACTTTTTATGGGGTAGGTAATATGTCCAAAATATTTGGACCCTAAAAGCCTTATAGTAGATGTGCACATCAATGGCACCATTGTCCTGCACACTTTGATTGATCTTTGGGCTGCCATTTATGTGATGACCAAGGACACCATGCTCAAGCTCAACCTCCAAGGGTCATTGAGGAAGGCCACAGCAATTCTGCAACTTGCAGACCATTCCACAATCACCCTTGAGGGAATTGTGGAGGATGTGATGGTCTCCATTGATTCCTGGGAGTACCCTGTAGATTTTCTAGTTTTCCAGCCTAAGGCTAAGCTTACTGGTTACCCTCTCATCCTTGGGATGCCATGGTTGGCCACGGCTGATGTTTACATTAGCTGCAGAGCTAGGAATATCACCATCAAGAATGGGCATATGTCGAAACAGTTAGTCCTATACCCTCCTACTCAACCTACCCTAGAGCATGATTTACCTTTATGGTTGGAGGAGGAGGAAGAAGATGAGGTTTATTCTGCCCAACTTTATGCTTTGGAAGAAACCATAGGAGGAGGATAGCAAGATGAGGATGACTTAATTGAACACTTGCTCCAAAGTCTAACTCCTAGTTCATTACAATTAGAAGAAGAAGTAAGGGAAACCTAGAACAATCATCCAATTGACTTATGCTTGACCAATTCCAACCCACTCCATGTCAAAACCATAGAATTTGGCCCAGAGAAAACTTTGAAAATTAATCCATCTCTGTCTGCTCTTGAAGAGGAAGAGTTATGCAACATGTTGAGAGAAAACCTAGAATCCCTCTCTTGGAGTTACAAGGACATGAAGGGAGTACACCCTTCAGTGTGTACTCACCACATATGCATCAAAGAAGGTTGCAAGCCAGTCAAGAAACCACAAAGGAGGATGAATCCAGCTCTTAAAGACATAGTCAAAGAAGAACTGCAAAAACTGCTACATGCAATATTCATTTACCCTATCTCAAATAGTGAGTGGGTCTCTCCTTTAGTGTTAGTTCCAAAGAAAAATGGTAAGTGAAGGATTTGTGTCGATTACAGGGAGTTGAACAAAGCCACAAAGAGGGATCATTTTCCCTTACCCTTCATTGACCAAGTGTTAGATGGCTTGGCAGGGAAGAAGTTTTTTTTCATTCCTAGATGGATTTAGTGGGTATAACCAAATCCAAATCTACCTAGAAGACTAGGATAATACCACATTCACCTATCCTTAGGGTACTTTCGCCTATAGGGTCCTTCCTTTTGTCTTATGCAATGCTCCCGCCACTTTCCAGAGAGAAGTCTTGAGTATTTTTGTTGAATTAATACATGATGTAGTGGAAATCTATATGGATGACTTTACACCTTATGGTTGTGATTTTCAAGAAGCCCTGACTAACCTAGGAAAAGTATTGCACAAATGCATTTAAATGAATCTGTCTCTCAATTCAAAAAAATGTGAATTTTTAATGATTGAAGGGACTATGCGAGGTCATTCAATATCTCAACAAGGACTGCAGGTGGACCCAAACAAAATAGAAATCATCCAAAGGGTCCCACCTCCACAAAAGTAGAGAGATGTCAGGAGTTTCTTAGGGTTAGCTGGATACTACTAAAGGTTCATAAAGGACTTTAGCAAGTTAGCCTCTCCTTTTTTTGGGTTGCTGGCCAAAGATTCTGAGTTTATATGGTCAAAGAGTTGTCAAGAGGCCTTAGAAAGGGTAAGTTAACCACTGCACCAATTCTTCGAGGCCCAAACTGGGCCCTCCCTTTTCATATCCATGTTGATGCCTCACACAAATCCATAGGAGAAGGCTTAGGTCAAGAAGAGGAGAAATTGCCCTATGCCATCTATTTTACCAGTAAGAACCTATCAAAGGCTGAGCTAAATTACACTGTGACTAAAAAGGGACTCCTGGCTGTTGTGCATTCATTAAACAAATTTAGGCATTACATTACAGGCCATCAAACATTTGTGCATGCTGATCATGCTACAATCAAATATTTAATGAACAAACTAGATGTGAATACTAGAATTATAAGACGGTTGCTTTTATTACAACAGTTTGATCAAACTATTGTTGATAATTCTGGTAAGGAAAATGTTGTTGTAGACTTTCTATCTAGGATGAATCTGCTTGCAAGTGAAGAAGGAATGGTGGATGACCATTTACCAGACAAGCATTTGTTTGCTATTTCAATTCTCTCCCCATGGTTTGCTGATATAACAAACTATTTGGTATCATCACAATTCCCACCAAACATGCCCTCCAAAGAAAAGAGAAAGATAGTTAGGAAAATCGCCCCCTTCACCTAGATTGGGGGAAATCTGTTCAAACTTGGCCCAGATCAAATCTTGAGAAGGAGTGTAAGAGAAGAGTAAGTTTTTGACATCCTTATGACCTGTCATGATGGGCCTTGTGAGGTCACTTTGCAGCAAAGAGGACAACATTCAAAGTGTTACAAGCAAGCTATTATTGGCCTACTCTTCATCAGTATGTGAAAAATAACATTATTCAGTGTGATCAGTGCTAGAGGATGGGAAAGCCTACTCCAAGAGATGAAATTCCCCGACAACATCAAGTGACTTTCGAGCCATTTGACAAGTGGGGCATGGACTTCATTGGGCCTATCAACCCTCCTTCAAAGAAAAAGCAATACATTATTGTGTGCACTAATTATTTGACTAAGTGGGTTGAAACCAAGGTAATTAAGGCAGCAATATAAGAGAAGGTGGCTGAGTTCCTAAGGGAGAATGTATTCTACAAATTTGGGTACCCTAGAGAGCTAGTCATAGACCAAGGTAGCCAGTTTACCTCCAACATGATTGGAGAACTGCTCAGCCATCAAAAAATCAAGCATAGGACCTCCAGTCCTTATCATCCACAAGCTAATGGACAAGTGGAGGTGACCAACAGGGCACTTGTGAACATCTTATCCAAGGTAGTGATCAGCAGCAGGAAGGATTGGGCAGAGAGTCTAGTTGAGGCCACCTAGGCCTATAATACAACATGGAAGACCACCACTAGATTTACACCCTATGACCTGGTCTATGGGAAAAAGGATTTGTTGTCCATTGAGTTTGAATATAACACATTGAGGATGGCAGCCCAACTAGATTTGGATCTCAGTCATGCACAGAAAGAAAGGTTGTTCCATTTGAAGGGCTTGGATGAATTTAGAATGCAGACCCTCCTACATACAGAGATAGTTCAGCTTTAGAGGAATATCTGGCATGACAAACACATTAAGGAGAAGCAATTTCAGGAGGGAGACTGAGCATTGTTATATGATTCTAGGTATAAAGACTTCAAGGGCAAGCTAAGGACAAGATGGGTCGGATCTTATGTGGTGGAAAGATGCCATGATAATGGTTCAATGCAAATTAGAACTATAGATGAAGAAGCCATTCCATTACTTATTAATGGACACCGATTGAAAATGTACAAGAGGCCTTTATCAAAATAAGAGTTCATTGACAATATTAATAAGACAATGATGATGGTGGAGCAAGTTCCAGTTCCTCCCTCATCAGGGCACTGAAAAGGAGAAAAAAGAATAAGGATTCAGGTCAAAACCTACATGAGGCTACTGAGTCCCATCTTTGGGTTGAAAACCTTGTAAGATGGCCCAAGGATGAGAAAAAATGAAAAAGAGTAAGAAGATCCCTGGGTGAAAACCTTCCTTGAGGCGCCCAGGGAAAATATCTAGGGTGAAAACCTCTCTGAGGCAGCCTAGGTGTTTTTAAAAACAAAATGTAATAATAAAGAAAAAAAACACATAATTGTTATTTGCAACTCGGTGAGAAGGATAATCAAGGAGCAAAGAGAAGATCCAAAGGGAACCCTGCCTAACATATGTTCATCTCCTCCACTCCTTACCATGCATCCCTCCATCAATTCCATTGTTTTTTTTACTTCATTGCTCCATTTTAGGTGTAGATAATGTTTTCTACAAGATCCCATGAATGGTTGATTGGTTAGGTCCCCAAAACTCATTCTAGACATGATCTAACCCCTCACCTCATCCATTACCATCACCCTATCCCATAGAATATAAATCATCAGCTACCGATGATCTAGGAGCTACACAACAATAGCAACATCATATCTGCAGTCACAGACACCATCAGCAGATAGCAGAGGAGGAAGAGAAATGACCATGCAGAAAATAAATAACACAACACCTCCGATCCTCAACAAGCTACAACATGGCATCAAGACCACAGGTAAGTATCCCACTCACTCACTCATATGCATCATTTGATCAAAAGTTGTAAAGGTTATGAGTTAGTTGGTTTGTATGTGAGAAGGTGGCCAATTAACTTGGCCACCTTCGTTCAGTCATCAAATACAAAGCAAGGTGTCCTCTCACACATGGCTGCAATCAACGTAAAGAATAGAGGAGGAATAGGATAAGAAGTAGTTAACTATGGATTTAACAATTGTGGGAGCTGATTACGAGGAGTGGGAATGATGAGTTGTTATAAAGGGAAACAAAACATTGTTTGTGTGAATTCATGCGTTCCACTCCTTGAAACTCCCTCACTCAAGTAGTTCTCATAACTCTAGCCACCCACTGGAAGCAAGGATCCATCGTTCTACAAGAGAATTTCCATAGGAGCATGCACAGGTATTCCTATAGGAACAGTCTATAGAGGTAGTCCACAGGATAGGAAAAGAAGGGTTCAAGAGGGAATATCAAAAGAATTGTCCACTACCACCATTCTAAAGACGTAGGATCTAAAAATCCATCCCCATTTACAAGAAAATGAACTATAAGTGCTCTAAAATCTAGTGGATTACATATACAGGGAACTCTATTTTCTCCTGAATTTAAAATTCTTGTGCCACACCTCTCATTTCCTCCTAAAGCCCCACAAAAAAGATGTCAGGAGGGTTTAATAGGATAGAACCCAAAAAAACTATGAGGGTAGATACAACGTTGTTTATGGCTACCATTTTAGGATGCTTGAATGATTAATATTTGGGATCGAAACACCAGCTCACCAAAGACTCATCATTCTTTATTTTCTGATGCAGTCACTCATGGACTCTAGCAACAAAGCAAAGAAAGGAAATTCCCAACAGTTAGTTCACCATGGGTTGATCAGGATCATCATTAAGGATGCCCTCCAAAACCTCAGGATCCCTATAATATGGTTAGTCATCAGAGACCTACCACAGAGGATGACATCAAAACCCTCATCTATGATGTTAGCCCTTCTATTAGTGAGGAGGAGGCAAAACAAGAAGAAGAAGATACAGATCTAGATGGGGATGCGATGGATGAAGAAGAAACTAATATAGAGGAACATGATGAAGTAGAAGAGGAGGATGATGCTGAAACAGAAGAGGAAGAAGGCATTGAAATAGAGGAGAAAGAACATTAAGAAGAACAACATAAGAAAAGAAAAGAGGAAGAAGGCATTGAAACAAAAGGGGAAGAACAAGAAAATTAGCTAGCATGTATGGCTAGCCTCTCCTTGGAGGCCATCCAGTGTAGGATGCCAACTAAATCCTATGCTCCTTACCTCAGAGAACAATGGATGCAATTTCATATTAAAACACTGGTTGGCACAAAGGGACACCATGCCATTTCAGGACTACAGGTAGTTTATTAATATTTGTGATCAAAGTACACTAGAGGATAGGGACAAAATGGCTGAGTTTTACTTGCACAACATGGCCCTCACAGACATGAATATTTGGGATCCTAATTCCAAGCTAGGAGATCTACAACTAATGGCTTTGGCATCATGGATGAACCATGAAGAGTCAAGGGCTATAGAGATGAAAAGAATATTGGCCAGAGAGAAAATGAACCTCTTTTCATCATAGCTAAACAATCAAATCCCATGGCCCTAATCAGCACCCATAATCCAATTACAAATGATCCTCAACTGTCACTTAGATATATTACTGCCCAAGAGCAAGCAATTTCACATTTTGAGGATATTTTATACATGCTTGCTAAATGAGATGGAACACACAGCTACACAGCTGAAGATCAGAGAATATCACTTCCCTCAAAGGTTGAGAGAGGCACTCAACGGGACACCTATGTATAAGAAATCAATGCAAAGGTTGAAGGTCAATTGGATAGGCCTAAAACTCAGTCCACCACTAATCCTAGGGACGCTAGAAGGGAAAAAAGAAGAAGAGGAAAAGAGGCAGTGGGAAGAAGTAGAAAGGAAAGTAGGCTTCTATAAACAACAAGAAGAGACCACAACAGAAGCATGGGATTTTAGAGAGGCTACCAGAGCCATGAAGGACATGGACATTGACTAATTTTCTCAGAGGATGAGCAACACTTTCAGTAGGGGGGTGATGATGAGCCTCATCATTGTGTAATTATATGGACCTTAATTGGCCTTAATTCACCTCCTAGCTTAGTCAAACCAACTATTCTCACAACTTATTGCATACTTTTGATTATATTTTGTTTATGAGATGAGTTAGTTGGATATTTTGCTTTGTAGTCTAATGTGCATGTAATGCCGGAATAAAGGATAAAAGCAAGGAAAAATGAAAGAATAAAGGATAAAAGTAAGGAACTGTGGCCAAAAAGTGATGAGCCTAGGTATTGCAATAAGAATGCTGGAACTCCTAGGGATACCAGCTTTACTTATCAACCTGGGCTTCATACAAAATTGGAGGTGATAGTGCTATATGCACAAGTAAAATTGAAGGTCCTTCTTGTTGTCACTGTTCATCTGGAAATAAAACCCAAGGGTTCCAAGATAGACTTCTATATGATCAGAAGAAGCTTGATTCTTTAATGGAAGAAGAGAAAATATATTCTAAGAGAGAGCTACTCTACTATAGTAATGAAGAAAAAAACTTATAATGCTAACTCACACCGTAACCTAATTAACCAGTTAAACAACTATGCTAATTAGAATTGCTAAATCAGTTGCTAAACTAATGTTGTTATCTAAGTTACAGAAGAAAAGAGCATCAAACTATACTAAGGTGCAAGCAAAGAAACTAAACTAAATCTGCAAGCGAAAGAGCAGTCGAAGATCGAAAATGGAGAAAGGAGGATGTAAAGGCACAGTAGTGCATAGGGACCATTGGATCAATAAATGAATAGAAGATGGACAACGAAGATCTTATCGTGGGAAATTTAGTGAATAGGTGAATGAATAGGGTTAACGAACAAGATGAATGACTAAGATATTATCATGGGGAAATAAGTGAATGGATGGACGAACAGGATTAATCAGCAGATGAACGACTGAGATCTTATCGCAGGGAACTAAGTTAATAGATGGACAGACAAGATTAACAGAGAATGGTTGGCAGAGATATTATCATGAAAGAAATGTGCGGAAATGATGGAGTGGGTTTTCGGAGGTGGTAAGCAATTTCTCGCACACCCTCAAACCTGTAAGCTGTATTTTGAAATTTCATGCGATTAGCCTAATTGGGTGACACATAGCACAAGAAAACCACTTTTCTCACGTGCTCTCGGGTAGATAGCGACCATGCAAGAATCCACACGAGATTATGCGATAGCCATCAAATCAAGTGAGGCAGATCAATGATGGATATTGGCTAAGCTAGTTGGCAAGCGAGTGATGTGATAGCCGTTGGATCAAGAGACAAATCGACGGTGGAGATTGGAGCACATAAAGTAGGTGGAAGACTTCACACACGATGGTCGTTGGGTAAACTAATGAATAGGATGGTGATTGGTCAAGTTTTTTTTGGATCAGATGGTAAGGAAATTATGCATAAAGAACGTGCTGAAAGAGGTTTCGATGAAAACAACAGAAAAAACTAGCGAGGGTGAGGCTGGACCGAGAGTGAGGGAAAACGATGACAATGGAATGAAACAAGTAACTGCATCAAACAACAAAATCCAAAGCTCATGCAAGAACTAGAAACCTGAAGTCATGGTCCCAGAGGGAGGAGGTGAGGCCGAGACACCTGTGGATAACCTTATGGTGATCTTTTTTTCCTAGCTAACCTGCTAATTCAAAGAAGGCACAAATCGAAGTAAACTCAAGAACAACCGATCTACTCTACACTAGCATAATGGAAATGTAGCTACTTAAGAAAATGAACAGAAAAACCATAACTCTATGCTATACTGTTGTAATGAAAATGCAGCTACTTAAGAAAATGAACAGAAAAACCATGAATCATATATGCTATACTACTATAATGGAAATGCGGGTACTTAAGCAAATGAACAAAAAACTAGGAATCTATGCCATGTACAATAAAGAGGAGCTTTGGCTACTCGGGTTGGGCCCTAACCCAAGAGCTTCAGCCCTCTGAGTTAACTCAGTGCTGGCTCAAAATGAAACTCATTCTTATTATCAAAACCATGGATTACATAACAAACTGTCACAAGTCTTGCAGCTCATAAATAAAGTAGAGTTTTACAATAAAAATATGAATCCTATTGAGGTCCTAAACCTCTCTACTTATACATCTGAAGTCTCTAATGACTTCCTTCCAATTAGGGAGGCTTGGCTCTCAACTCAAGATAAACTGGTTTCTGTCACTTTCACTTTCTCGGTCGTCTTCTAGTCCTCATGATTTGGCTGTTTGCACTCTGAGATGGAGGAATATTGAAATGGAGGGGTAGTAAATGAGGAGGATTTACCTCCTATAATTCCTCTCCCTTGTCCCATTTGAGTTTTTACCAAGGTCTTTGCCACAGTTCCTTTCTTTTATCCTTTATTCCTGCATTTTTCCTTTCTTTTATCCTTTATTCCTACATTACATGCACATTAGACCACAAAGAAAAATATCCAACTCTAACTTATCTCATAAACAAAATATAATCAAAAGTATGCAATAAGTTGTGAGAATAGTTGGTTTGACTAAGCTAGGAGGTGAACTAAGGACAATTAAGGCTCATATAATTACCTAATGATAAGGCTCGTCGTCAAAAATGCTGCTCAGAATGTTTGATACCCAGCTTTGTGTGAAGGGTGTGGAAAAAAATTGTAAACTCTGACACATCTTGGCCCCTTCCCCACTGTAGTGTGGTCCACTTTATGTATTTATCTTCACAGCTCCTGACACAGTAATATTGTTCCTTGATGGAATATCGAAAATAATTTCAAGTGGGTGCAGCTGATAATAGTCAGGATTTCCTATCCTCCTTTTGTTCATAGTAAGTTTCCCACCATTCCTTCACATGTGGGGCAACTTTGAGAAGTGTAAAGGTATTTATTTCCCAATTGGAAATTTCATGAATTGAAAAATACCCTTTCAACATATTTGACCATTTATCTACGACGTCTACATCTATATGGCCCTCAAATATGGGAATATCAAAGTTAACTTGTACCTTAAAAGGAGTGGCACCTGCAGAGTGGCTACTAGATGAAGATGCGTCAACTATGGGTATTCGTCGAAGGAATTGGGGAAAGTTATCCATCATTGTGTCCCTCTGTTGCTCAAGGGATTCCTCGAGCAGTATTTTAAAAGGATCTCCTACCCCATCATCTTTCTTTTCTTCTACCATGGGAGGTCGTCAGGTTTTACATGGTTGGTCTTGAAAAGGTTCAACCAAATCGAGCCCTAATTCCTTATACCCTGACCTTGATGGGGACATGCAAAGAAAAATAAAGAAAGAGTAGACCCCTCTGATATCATTGATCTAGACTTATGCAGGAATGCAACAAAATAAAGAAATACCCATATACACAGAGATGCAGCAAAAATAAAAATTCATTTCATTAATATCAAAGAAGTGAAATATGCTTACATACGGAAATAAAATGAACTAGCGCACGTGATGGTCGCTTATCTCTGAGAAGATATTTGGTGGCTACATGCCTTTGAACTATGTTACAATGTGGCTCAAATGCCTATTTATTATTGAGAAAGAATGAAAAACCCCAAACATCCAAAAACGTAACCCTAGGAGATGAAGCACCAAAATTGTGGACCCCATTTGGGTAAATTGGCACATCAACTTCCCGGGGTCGTAACTTTGGCATGCGATCTCTGTTTGGCTATCATAATACCTTTTTTTGAAGATATAGAAGAGAAGGAAAAAAGAAAGCTAGCAAGCCAGTTTGGGACCTTTCTAGACTCTCTGTTTTCCCTAAAAACATTGCTTAGTGCCTCAATATGGCTCCGAAAATTCAGGACCCGAAGAAACCACCAAAAATAGTAAACTCTGCTACAATTAAGGAAACTCAAAAATTGAAGGAGATAATGTTGGGGGTCCAAATGGAATAGGTGGGCGGCCACCAATATCCACCTCGATCATAATGTCACATCTCGTTTCTCAGACCCTTTTATCTGATGAATATTCATGTTTAATTCAGTTTGTGCCTTCTCTAGCCTCTTCTTCAAACTTACCACCTCTTCTTCCAATATTTCACACTCCTAGATTTTCTATTTTATTCTTTGCATCAAAATGTATTCTACCATCATTCCTTCTTCAAATTAAACTGTCAACTTGATAATGTCTTTTGAATTTGATTCTTCTTTTACATATTTCAATATGATCTCTTTTTTCTTCCTATTCTTTAGTTTAAGCCTTTCTATTTCATCTAGGGCATTGATCAACTCCCCCTCAATATCTATCTCACCTTCCTATTCTTCTTCATATTCTTGACAATATTTGTCAAGTTCTTCCAAGGCCATCAACATGAATTCACTGGTTCCATCTTCACTAGAGGATTTATTAGAACTTCTAGATACATTGCTATCTTCTTGAGCATAGAAGATTTTTTTGTTAAACTTGTTCTCTTTCTACATTTTATTAGATTTGTTCTTTTCTTTCCCTTTAGGCTGATTTTATTCTTTAATATAAGGATATTTTGAGGCATAATGCCCAACTCTTCCACAATTAAAACACATAAATGGAAGTCTTCGTTTGTAGTTACCTATACCTTTTTTCAACCTTCTAACAAATGTTTCTTCTTCATCATCAGAATCTGAGAATAAACGTTCATTATCTTCTATGAACTTGTCTACCTTGAAAGATGCCTCTCTAGTGACTAGCTTCCCTTTTGGAATTCTCATCTCATATGTTGTCAAAGAACCAAGGAGTTGATCCCTATTTAAAGTCTTAAAGTTTTTTGTCTCTTATATAGCTGAAACCTTAGGATGGAATTTAGAAGGTAATGACCTCAATATTTTCTAAACTATTACATATTCTTTGATTATTTCTCCTAGAACCATCATGACATTTATGACTTAATCAGCTTCTAAAAAGAATTTAGCTATATATTCATCTCCCCTCATTTTTAAGGTCTCAAACTATGTTCTATATACGCGTAATTTGGCGATCTTCACCTTTTTATCTCCTTCATGAATATTTTCTAATTTAACCCAAATATCTTTGATTGTCTGACTATGCATTACCTTAATAAATTCAAATTCACATAGACCACTCAGAAGTGCATTCATAGTTTTTGCATTAACTAAAAATCCAATATTGCATCTTTATCATGAGTCATTTCCTTTGGTTCTTCATATCCTACCATCATAGTAGCCCAAACTTCTACTCCAAGAGACATTAAATATGTATTCATTCTCACTTTCAAGAAGGCATACTTTGTATCAGTTATTAGAGAAGCTTTATTTTTTTAGCTTCCTTCTTGAATAGCTAGTTTACTAACTTAGGACCTCCTTCCAGGTTGTTAGACTGCTACTGGAGGAACTTGGCTCTGATACCAATTGATATTTATGTTTGAAAATTACTGAGAGGAGGGGGGGGGGGGTGTGCTGAATCAATAATTTAAAATTTTACTTTTTACTCGACTTAATTTTCTTCTTATGAGTTTATGTATATGCTATATTATTATTGGAATCCTTTTGCAGCTATCAGAGAGAGAAATTTTCATATATACTTATCTAGAATTCAAGAACATTCACACAAAATTCAAGAACCAACACATGATGACCTCAGATATAAGTAGAAACCCCAAATGGATAAAACCGTTAATTTTAGTTTGAAAGTGATGTGAAGGAAAGAAACTACTCCTTATTACTTCATATTTTTGTAGGCTCCAACATACAAGAGGCTCCTACCTTAAAGGAAGCTCCAAATCCCATAAATTTTATGTTGGCTACAATGCAAGAGGTTCCTACCTCAATAGGCTACAACTTGTTTTTTATCAAGCTACAACATAAAAAGGGACAATAATCTCCCAATCACAATATCAAGTCAAAAGTATTGGTTACCTGATATGCAATTTTTCTATTAAGTCTACTACAAATCTTCACTGCTTCTCCTTTTCAATTTTGTGCCTCTTCTATTTCTCCTCATAACCTTTCTCATGTAGACTACTTCACTTCAAAAAGTTTTCTTTCCATTTAACAATGTATATTTTATAACAAAGCCTTATTGGTTGTTTGTATTCTTTGCAGGAATATGAAATGAGGTATTGTTTGTTGGTATTCTAAAATTATTCATAGGCTTGTCTCTTCATTTTTAGTTCTGAAAAAAAATACATAACATAAAATAGAGCTGAAATAAAATAGCTCAACTAGTAATGATTATAAGACACAAATCAGATTTGTATTATCTTATATCATGCATTTTTCTATTCAATGAAAGAATATATTTTTTAGCTTGTGTCTCAATATTTTATGTTCAATTTGACAATGTTCAACCTTCTCATTGATTATCATATCCTTTGAACTTCACATCAATTTTAACCTTCGCAATGACATCAACAACATTCATCGACATTAATCAATCATCCTAATGACAACAAGTTTCCTTATCATGACCATTTGACATCAATGCCAACATTACCAACAATTGTATGTGACTATGAATGCCCAAGTACATCGAACAATCTTTTAGTTCCTCTAGAATATTTTGACTTGAAATATTTAGATCTAGAATCTCATTCAATCGAAGAATATGCTCTTATGGAAATTTACTCTTCATCTCACTATCCCTTTTGTTCTAAAATTTACAATGCATCAAATTGCAATCAAGATACTCCTTTCTCTTCAAGTTCTTCACCTGATGAGTTAACTTCTCAATTGAAACAAGGTAGTGAGGTTATCCATGATTTAAAATAAAACAATCAAATCATTGAGTATTCTTTCCATCCCCCATCATCTCTTGTTTCTCATGAAGACAACTCTTCAAATCAGCTTGCTCATGAAACTTCCCTCATTCATACATCTTTGGATTTGCTATCAAAATAATCTTTCTTCTTAAGTAATATGGTTTTTGAAGTTGTAAAATTCAATAAAATCAGTGAAAGACATAATTTGATCTAGTTAGTAGTGATCTTATTGAAATCAGAGTTAGTAGAAATTCTTACAGAATGCATGATCTGGTTCAATCTTCAAAATGAATTTTTACAATAGAGTACTGGGACTTGTCAAGAATTCTAGGCACTTCAACTTCTGTTGATGGTTATGTTAGGGTCTTGCAACTTTGGCGAGGTCTCTGAACTAAATCAGATTTTGATTTTCTCGCAAAATTCTTTCCTTTTCATGGTTTCACTAGATGTAAATTCCTTCTTGAAAGATGCTTTGTATTTTGACAATAAATCTCACAACTTTCAAGATTCGATGTATCATCAGGTTAAGGATTCTATTTCAGTTAATTCATCTTCATGCAAATCTCTTGTATCAAAACCCAATTTGGAATGTGCATCTCCCATCAAATTATCGAATTGTGAATTTGATCATTTCAAAGATCATCTTTAGCCAAATGAATCATATCTATCAAATGATTTTCATAATAGTCAGCTCCTAGTTTTTCTTGCGAATGTTATATCACAAATCTTGTTCTTCATCGCACCTGAGATCCTTTTGACTGCTAATGAATGCACGCATTATTGTGTGAATTAAATTCTTCTTTGTTCACTGTACCTTGATTGGTATCTTGTGTCTGTTGTACTATCATTCTTGTTCACTTCTTTCGACGACTATGATGCAAATGTAACATGTGACCAGTTACAAGGAAATCATTTGTTGCTTTTATCATGTAATGAAGATGATTCTTTTGTTCAAGGAATTTGTAAATTTTTTCAAACTGATCTATGTCTGTTATGCTCTAACCTATAATCCCATGCCACAAATAGTCCATTTGATCATAAAATTAATTGTCATTCGTTTTATCATTTTCCCACCAGTATATCTGAAGAAATTTTTTTCACGTCAATTAATATTTATGGTTTATCTCACTATTCAAATACTTTTCAAGCAGTTCAATCACTTCAACCTTCGCTAATGGTTATGCTAGGCCCTCACTGCCTTGATGAGCCTTTTGAGCATGATCAGATTAATTTTCCCTTAGAATATTCTCATCCTGGTCTCATTCTTTTAATTGAAAATTCATCTTTTCAAAGATTTTAGGGTTTTCAAGAGGATTGTTTCTAATTTCATAATCTAATCGCTAAATGGTTAGATTAATATTACTTGGAAAGCTCCATCACAAATAAAAAGTTTTGATTTGTCCTCATGCTTGCTAAGGAGTACAGTGAAGATGAAGACACATTCACAAGAAGCTTCTAAGGTTTGTTTAGTGATGGTTTTTATCGAAAAGGTAACAATGCAAACTAGTTAGAATTAGTGGCTATGGAATATCGTTCTGATGACAGGCAAGTCCTTCTAGTTATTGTGCAAGTTATTAAAGATCTTATATTTTCTGTTGCACATCACTTTATATCATTTTTAATTGTTCATATCTTTGTCTACGCATGTTAGGAGAAAATATGGTGGCTTCATTGGAAATTTCATTATACTTAACCCTAACCTTCTAGCTAGTTAGGATATGAGTAGGTCTAGTTGCATTCTAGTTTCCCTTTCTTGCACCCATCCTACTCTTACTCTCTACTAGTCTTTCTTGTTTTCTTATTTTTGTTTCGCATTCTATTTTTAGTTTAGCCTCTATTTGCTTTGTCATATTGATTTTGTTTCTGTGTTTTATCATGTATTTTCCTTTAGTTTTTGCATGAAAGATCCTTCGTTGGGTCAAAAGACAATGTGGAAAAACTTGAAAATGGAAATTGTGATGATGAATGATGCTTGGATTATATGCTATCCTCTTCTCTATCTTGGGTTTACATACCTTTAGAGTTAATGATGTCTAGAAAGAAAATACGATTCATTCTAGAAATAAAGCCTTTGGTTAAACCACGAAGCCTGTATCTTCAAATGGACTCTCATTCTTGATTTTGCCTTGTATTGAATGGTGTTTTGACTTGTCAACTCGACTAAGTAAAGAAGGGAAAGGAGAAAAAATTGAAACGAGGATGTATCTTTTAAATCCATTAAAAAAGTAACTATCTCTCCTATTCTCAATAAGTTGGAATCCCTCTTCCTGCTTGATAAATAAATAAGTGCCTAAGCATAATTATGTAAATAAAGTAAATAAAGGGTGAAAGAAGAGAAAGGATTCCTATGCAAAGAGGTGAAGCAAGAAACTTTGTTGGGTGTACTATCCAGAACTGCTACTAGCAAAGTGATTCTGGTGTTCTCTTGAGGTGACGTCCTTGGGGTACTGTTCCAACTCACTGGAAATGGAGCAACAATAGCAAATGTGCTTAAAAGTTTGATATACTTACTATCCTTCTCCCCTAACAAAGTAGTTGAGTCTTGACTAGTCTTATTTTGAAGTGTTTTAAGTTGATCAAAGAATAGAAGGGAATATATACTTAACAAGGACAAGTGGAAAATTCAAGGTAATTCATAGGGTGAACCAATACTTCCTGATATATTAAGACCTTTCATTTAAGAATAAAACCCAAATAGAGAAGTTGGAGTTCTATCAGTGTGTCGCCAAGTGTTATCGTTGTGACAAACACCCTCCAAAATTTTGCCTACACTTGAATTTTGGAGCCTACTGTGGATCTTAAGATAGTCACTTCTTTGTCATTTGATGCTTTGCTAAGTCTTTCAGCTCCATTCTTGAATTGTAAGTGTCAAAGTCACCTTCTCACACATGCTCAGTCTACAACGAGTTCATGAACACATTCTTTTACACAAGATTTAACATTCCTAGCACAATCCATTAAGATATTGCACGTGCAATGTTCAATCCATGTCAATAATCAGTGCACAATGACATTGATAGCCTCTCACTTCTAGCTGTGTTTGTACTCCTATTTCGGTGAGTTTTGCAAATTGATGCTTTTGCGCACCTTTTCTTTTGTTAGTGTTGTTTTCATTCTTTCGACTTTTTCTTTTTCTTTATTTCACTTTAATTAGTGTCATTTTCATGTTATGTTTTCTATGGCATGTGTCACTTTCTTCGTCATTCACATATCGTAAGTGTCGTTCGTACTTTAGAAAATGTCATCTTTTCGCAATGAGAAGTTTTGTCTATCATGTAAAAGCGAGGAATAATCTTTGTGATTATGAGTTTTTCTTATCATGAAAGTATGTATCACACTCATTTCCAAAGTTTCAAGCAATTTCACACAAGTGTCGTCACTGTCGTAACAAAGTGTACACTTTGTGTCGTACTTGGTGTAGGTCATCGCAAAGTTGACGCATTGAGGAAAACCATGATTTTCATGTGTTCTGAGTGTTCCTTGCCATGTCATCAATTAATCTAAGTGTGTGATCATGTTGAATTCTTGCTTTTATTTAAATTTTCTTCACTGATCCAAAACTTAGCATAACTGGGAAAAATCTCCGACATGGCTAGTTAGCCTCATTTATCCATCTTGAACTATGCACTATGTAGTGTCAATCCTCAACCATAATCCTTGTCCCTTGGCACTAGGTAACATGTAGTTTCTGCCTTCCAGAATTGCACTCTGCGTAATCTTAGTGTTCAAGCCCATCCCCTTAGCTCCAGAACTGCACAGTCCTTGTCTCTAGCAAAGCCTTAACTGTACATTATAGAGTCTGAGATCTCAGGCCTGAGCCTTGAGCTCCTGAGCTACGTAGTTTCACAGTCACCTAGCCTCCTTTGCCTACCAGAACTGTGCAGTAGGAAAAACCAGTGCTCAATCCCTTAACCTTGCTCTTTCGGTCCCTCAACTATGTAGTCACTCATCCTTGGCCTTCCAAAACTTGCTCTTTCGGTCCTTCAACTATGTAGTCAACCTCAAGCCTCAAGCCTCAAGCCCCAACTTGACCTCTTGAGTCCCTTAACTATGCAGTGCCTCTTCCGAAGCCTCCAAAACTACGTATTTCATAATATCAAGCCTCAGTCCCAAACATTGATCTTTGGAAATGAGAAATCCTTGATTTAGTTGCTCAACTAGTCACCAATTCTAGCACTGAAAAGTGATTTCATGAAGCATGTTATATTAGGGGTTTATTGAACTGATGTCATGTTCTCATGAGTGGATTGCAGTCTCATATATTCTTTCGTTCTATGATAGGAGGATGATGAAGGAAATGGAGAAGGAGACCATGCTAAGAGACACCTATGGAGCTAAATAAACTAGATGATCATTAGGAGAGAATATGAAGGAATGCACGATTACAATAGAAAACATAATATCAATACCACATTGAAGACTCCTTATCTTCAAGTCACGAGGAGGAGAAAGAAAAGACCATGTTCTATCTATCAATAAGATACAAAGAAACTAGCAGCAAAGAGTGACTTGACACTTCCACGTCATCATGTAGTCCATGTCATCAACTTCATGTCATGTTGTGTCATGAGTCATCATGTACCACATCATTTTATGGATTATTTAAATTATATAATGGAGAACTACAATGTAAAGTGGAAGTCCAAGATTCAGTCATGTAATGTGAAAAATCATATAGGAAGTCAAAAGCTCATAGAGAAGTCGAATAGTCATGAGGGTAGTCCAAAAGTCACAAGGGAGGTGAAGCATTGCTCCACTCGTTACATATACACCCTCATTGTATAAGAAATGGACTTTTCACCTTAGCTTCTCCCATAAGGCATCAGAGAGATAGATTCAATACCTTTGGGGAGCCATTCATGGCTCCAATGCTCCATTATTGGAGCTAGTAATGTTCATTGTACACATGTATCTTTGGAATTTTACTTACTACTTGAAACCTCATGGTTAACACATTTTCATGCATGGATTGTGAATATTTGTAAGATTGTTCTATAAATGTTTATGATTTATGTTTTGTTTCACCTGTACTAAAGTAGTTGAACTATTTCAGTTATTTTAGTGCTTATCATATAGAGAATGTGTTGTAATGGTTGTAACAATTGTCGCATCCATGTGGTTTATCCTACTTGATGTTAGGCGATTCTTTCTTGATTTTGTGCGCCTCTACTAGGGTGGTACTATTACCTCTCACTTAGAGGATCACTTTTTCTCCATATGTATTAGCAGAACCTTTATACACCTCCAACCAAACATTCACCAAACACACTTTCTTTCTTTTTCAAAGGCACACATATGCTTCTCTCTCTTGCTGATAGTTAAAGCTAAGGAAAAATTGTAAAAATATATGGCAACCAGATAGATATTTTGTATGGGGATCCTATTCCATATAGTGTGAGGTATAATTGGAACTTCACACCATGGAGAACCCCTTGGTTGATGGATTTCTGACACCATCAATAGAAGGAAATGAAATTGAATTAAGGGGTATCATAGGGAAAACTAGGAAGATAATTATCTCTAATGGCATGAAAAATATTTTGAGTAAGGAACAATGAGGTGTAATTACAAAATTAAGATCATTAGATGTTCAAACATCTAAGTCATCCATTTCTCCATATCTCTAAAGAGTCCTTGGCAATCATTCCAAAGCATTTGAGACTCTCAAAGGTCCCCCACCTATTAGTGATTATGATCATGCTATTCACTTGATTCTAGGAAGTGTTATTCAAATCATCAAACCTTATAGATATCCCTATGCCCATAAGAGTGATATTGAACATATGGTTGTAGAAATGTTAGAGTCATGTCTAATTCAACTAATCTTGGTGCACAAGAAGGATGGATCATGGTGTATGTGTCTAAATTATTAAGAGATAAAAAATGTCACTATTTAAGATAAACCCATTCCTGCCAATGATGAATTTTTGGATGAATTACATGGATAAATTTACTTCACAAAGCTAGGCCATCATTTATAATATCATCAAAATTGAATGAGACAGAAGACATTCTAGAAAAATAACATTAAGAACTCATGAAGGTCATTATGAATTTTTGGTCATGGCTTTTGGCATTACTAATGCACCTTCCACATCTCAAGGTTTGATGAATTCCACTTTCAAACACTTCCTTATAAAATGTGTGTTAGTATTTTTTGATGCTACACTAATCTAAAACAATTATTTGCAATATCATGCTCAACATGTTAACAAGGTTCTCAAACTACTGGAGAAGAAATAATTGTATGAAAAACCATCTATATGTTTCTTTGAGGTATAGGAGTTGGAATATTTGGGTCATATTGTATCTCATGAGGGTGTTAAGGTAGACCCTAAAAAATAAATCCATAAAGGAATGGAAAATACCTACAACCTTGAGGCATCTTCAAGGATTTCTTAGAGGGTATTATCACAAGTTTGTTAGGAATTATGGGAACATATCAACACCTCTAACAACGTTACCAAATAAAGATGCATTTTTTTAGACTCCAGAAGCATCTAAATCCTTTACACCTTAAAGAGGCAATGTGTTGATTTATGGTCTTAGCTACACTAGACTTCACAATAACCTTTATTATGGAATGTGATGCCTCAATAAATGGAATTAGTGTTTTTTTAATGAAAGAAGGAAGAACTATTTATTTTGAAATTCGTCCAATCGAGGGAAACAATTTACCCAAAACTACTTATGAGAAGGAAATGTTGGCAATACTAAGTGCCCTAAAGCAGTGACACCCCTACCTAATGGGAAGGCACTTCAAGGTAAAAAAAATCATGATAGTCTTACAAATATTATCTTCAAAAAATCATCACAAATTGGTTACTAAGATGTTGGGTCTTGACTTTTAAATCATCTACAAAAAAAGGGAAGAAAAATGTTGTTGCAGATGCACTCTCAAGAAGGGATGGGGATATGGAGGAAGTGCTTTGTGTCATTTCTATTATCCAATCTGATAGAATAACAGAAGCAAGGGATGAATGGAAGAATGAAAAATAGGTGTGGACACTCATTCAAAATTTGAAGCAATATCCCAGTGGATCTGATACATTTATCTAGAAATATGATTCACTTTGGTACAAAGATCGCTTATATCTATGTAAGAAATCCCAATTCAAACAAAATTTTCTTTTGGAATTGCACACCTCTCCTATTTTAGGGCACTTAGGATTTCTAAAAACTTACCATATGGTCAAATATGATGTTCATAATATTGTGGTACAATCCTTGGTTTTCCAACAAAATAAAGTTGAGATAATTAAGACCCCGAGTGTTTTACAACCATTAGTCAAATTTCCAAGTCAACATTAGGAGTTGGTATCAATGGATTTGATCACAAGTCTACCCAAGTTAGAAGTAAAGAGCGTCATCATGGTGGTAGTTGATATACTTGCCAAGTATGTGCACTTTTGTGCACTATCTCATCCTTTCAAATCCAATATATTTGCTATTGAATTATGGAAATAGTTCAAAACATACATGGAAACCCAAATATTATTGTAAGTGATAGAGATCACATTTTCACTATAAAAAAATTACACAAAATTATTTTATTGTATTGGTACTCAATTAGCTCAAATCTCATCTCATAATCCTTAATCTGATGGGAAAAGTGAGATAATAAATGTTTGGAAGGATGTCCTTGTTGCTTTGTATATGATAAATAAACACAATGGATCAAGTGGTTACCTCTAGCAGAATGTTGGTATAACACTTTCTTCGATACCACAACAAAAATTACCCCATTTATGGTGCTTTATGGATATCATCTTCCATCCATCACATCATCTCTAAGAGACAATTCTAAGGTTCAAGTAGCGTAATATCACATTGAGCATCACCTATATTGTTATTGTTGTGCCTAATAGAATCCCACTATTGTTATTGTTGTGCCCTTACATTATTATCTTTATGTAGGCCCTAATTAAATATTTCCCTTTTAGACTCTTATATATACTAAGGAGGTCTTTTCATTTGAATAATCCAAGAATTGTTCATTTATGTTATGTAAAAGGAGGTTTCCCCCTCAAAGTGTCTTATTATCAAGGTGTTTATCTATCTTTTATTATGTTTTTGTGATCTGGTTACATAACATCTATGACATATGCAAGTTACACATCATTGTTCCCACAAAGAGGCACACATGTTGGGACTTCCAACAGTGCCTTGGAGGTCATGGACGTGGTCACAATGAAACCCTTAGAAGATGGTGATCAGGAGCTGTGGTTGTATCTATAGGCACAAAAATGAGAACCCTCTAATGTAGTGAATTAGGAGATGACATAAGTAGAGCCTCCAATAAGTAGTGGGTGACAGGTATTGTTGTGAAATATATCCATCAAATTTCTGATAAGGTGGTTCAAGTAAGAAATTCAATAGTTCTTTGGATAATTAAGTTCATGTGTAGAGTGAGCCTCTGAATCAACTATAAGTGAGTGAACCGTAGTGCAGTGTTGGAGTGACTCATGAATAGTCTAGTAACATTTGTATTGTTGAGTAAGTGAGCCCACCAAATGTGTAGGGTGTAGATGAGAAGTGGAAAAATGGGGCTCATGGCATGTAGACTTGAGCCTCCCATTGACTATGGAGAGATCCAAGTGCATAGTCCAAGCTTTCGATATGTGAGTTGAAAATGATGGTGTTGAGATGATTAGATTCAACCTAAGGCTCAAAGATCAAGCACCAACCATGTTGATGGTATGGAAATGAGCTTGATACCTCTACCATATTCTTAAAATGTTGGGAAGATTGTACCAATGTGCATGAATATGGAAATTGGAGCTTGTTTGAGGCATTGATCAACAAGAATGTCCATGCTAAAAATTGGCAAGTTAAAGAGGTGATTTCCACTGACCTTGATAAAGAAAAGTCGAATGGAGATAAAAAAATGATTTTCGAAGCCCTAGAGCTTCATGCACAAGAACGCCGATGGAAATATTATGGAAAAATAAGGGTTCATTGTTGAAAAAGAGACAAGGCGCATCATTGAAAAAATAAAATAAATATATAAATATATAAAATTGAAAAACAAATATAGGGGAAGTCAAGATAGAAGTCGAATCTCTATGGGACTCCCATATTTACAAAAAAATGCCATATATTGTGTATATTGGAAAATTTTCAAAAACATCCCATGAGACTTTTTGGTCACCATGTTTCGAACAATCCATTTTGGTTCATCGTCAGGACAAGATGGAGAAATAAATCTGGCATACATTTAAATAGAGAGAGTGTAATGTAGAGACCATTAATTTCAATGGTTAGAATCCAATGGCTAGATTTTAATAGATAAATAAAATATTTTAAATATGGTTGTTAGAGTAATTTTTATAATATTTCAACATGATATTAAGTCAACAAAAAATAAAAAGAAATTTTCAAAAAACATCCCATGAGACTTTTTGGTCGCCACATTTCGAACAATCTACTATGGTTCACCATCAGGACAAGATGGAGAAACAAATCTGGCATACATTTAAATAAAGAGAGTGTAATGTAGAGACCATTAATTTCAATGGTTAGAATCCAATAGCTAGATTTTAATAGATAAATAAAACATTTTAAATATTGTTGTTAGAGTAATTTTTATAATATTTTAATATGATATTAAGTCAATAAAAAATAAGAAGAAAATTTTGTCTATAAGTTAAACTTAAAAATAAATTAATAAACAAAATTAATTAATTAATTAATTAGAAATCATAATAATAACAAATTCAAATCAAATCAAATAAAAGTCAAAATGATTATTGAAATCAAATAAAAGTAAAATTAAAATAATTTTTTATTTCAAATAAAATGATTTAAAATAATAATAAGAATAATACTAATAATAAATGTTATTTTCATACAAAATGTTTTTTCAAAAGTAAAATTGATTTTTAAAATCAAATAAAAGTAAAAATATTTTTTAAATTAAATCAAATAAATAAAAGTAAAAAGAAAATAATTTTAAAAAACAAATATAATGATTTTTAAAATCAAGTAAAATGAATTAAAAAAAAAAAAAATTGATTTTTAATATCAAACAAAAGTAATAGTAATTTTTTTTTTTCAAATTAAATCGAATAAAATGATTTTAAAATCTCATATATATATATATATATATATATATATATATATATATATATATATTTAAAATTAAATAAAAGTAAAGGAAAAAATAATATTAAGAAGATAAGTCTAGGACCTAACAATTGCTAATCTTCTAGCCATCGTCTCTATTAAGATTACTAGGCCTTTTTTTTTATTTCTATGGCTTTCCTAAACTTGCGGTGGTGGAAATGACTAATCCTAACAATAACCTCGGCCTCTTCAATGCACATGTGATGTTTAGTCTTTCCCACTTGTTCTGCGAGAGCTGAGGATCATGTTCTCTCACGTTCTATGTTAGTTGCACGCTCATGAACCCTTTGATTGATGGAATGGCTAGTCTCACCAATGTAGGGAGTCCCACAAGAACATGGGATGACATAAACACCTTTCATATCCTTCAAGTACACCGGGTCTTTTACTGATCTCAGGGAGATCTCAATGGTGTTTAGGGGCCTAAAGTTTGAGGGGACCTTATGCTTCCTAAGGATCCTCGCAATCTTGTCAGTTGTCCCTTGAATAAATGCAACATGAACACTAGAAAATCGATTTTTGGATTCTTTTATAATCTTTGGGCCATTGTTAGCTTTAAGGAAAGCTTTCAGACATCGATGCCCAATATTATTAAAAACATTAAGGAGGTAGTTTTTCTCATATTTTAGGTGGATTTCATTAGAAAATATTAACACTTGAGTAGCTAGGGTGTTGAGAACACCCAAATTTTGAGTAGGGAAATGATGGGATTTAACATGAAGATATTGCTTTGTTTGAGTTTTCTTAAGAAAGAGCTGGTGAGAAAAAGAATCATAATCCTTCTTAGAAATAAGGACGTCGAGGAAATGCAAAGTCCCATTGATTTCACATTCCATGGTGAACTTTATGGAGCTAGAATAATTGTTAAGGCGTTGGAAAAAAAGGTCCAACTTTTCCCAGCCATGGGACCAAATGACATGGGTGTCATCTACAAACCTCTTCCGAAGCTTTGGTTTGAATGGTGTTGAAGCCAAGGCCTTTGATTCAAAGTATTCCATGAACATATTAGCCACAACAGAGGAAATGGGGGAACCCATGGAAACACCACAAGTTTGTTCATAGAATTCCCCATCGAAGCTAAGGAAAGTAGAGGTAAGACATATTTCAATTAATTTACCCATATCGAGATCTATAAGGCGCTTGATGATTTCAATGGCCTCATTAATAGGGATGTTAGTTTAGATGGAGATTGCATCGAAACTCACAAGGATATCACCAGGATGAAGTTTAATACCATTTAACTCATTGACAAACAATGACAAGTCCTTGACAAAGGATTTAGTAAGATCAACAAGGGGTTTTAGCTTCTAGGCTAAATACTTAGCTAGAAGATAGGTTGGCCCTCTTATAGTGTGGACAATGGGTCTCAAGGGAGCCCCTTCCTTATGGATCTTTTGAAATCCATAGATCCTAGGGGTAAGAGGGATATTTTCGATAAAATACTGGTTGGGCCCGAAGGATATGAAAGGTGTTCATGCCATCCCATGTTCTTTTGGGACTCCCTACATTGGTGAGATTGACCGCTCAATAAATCAAAGGATTCATGAGTACGCAATTGACATCAAACATGGGAGAACTTGATCCTCAGCTCTCGTTGAACATGCGGGAAAGAATAAACATCACATATGCATAGAAAAGGCTCAAGTCATTGCTGGGATTAGTCATTTCCATCACCACAAGTTTAGGGAATCCATAGAAATTCAAAGAAGGCCTAGTAATCTTAATAGAGACGATGGATGAAAGATTAGCAGTTGTTGAGTCGTAGCCCCGTCTTCTTAATATTCTTTTTCCTTTACTTTTATTTGATTTCAATATATATATATATATATGTGTGTGTGTGTGTGTGTGTGTGTGTATTCAATTTTTTAAAGTTTAGTGAAGGAGTCAGCATGTGATGAGAGCCACAAAGGTATGATAACACTAGTGATGTGTGAACACCCTAAGGGTTTTTGGTCCAAGTTAATAAATCTTTCCATGGGCAGGTGTATTCCTTAAGGAAGTTGTAAGACCTATTGTTCATGCATACATGTTGCACAAGAACGCATGATGATTTAAATTGTGGAATGAACCACTTGGATAGGTACAAGGATGGTGGTTGTACTAATTTATTAGCTTGATCTTGGTTGTTGTAAGACCTTAATACTTTAGATGTAGTGAAATGGCACATGGAGTTATCAAGTTTTGGAATGGACCACATAGCTTGAGTTGGGGATTTGAGAATTTGAGATCATTAATGAACCATTTATGTAAAATCCACAACCATGTTTAAGGAGGGGATTGTTCCGGTGATTTTTGTAAACTTGACTTGGTCAAATTACTAATGGTTTTTGACCTCTAGGTTTATGATAGCCCATGGTATTGACCCATAGTATTTGTGTGGAATATAGCCTATTTAAAAATGGATAAACTCCAGTTAAATTTTTCCTCGTGGTCATTAAGATCTCAAGAATTGGTGTCTTTAAATGCCACTACCTCTCTCAATTCGTGATTCTAACATCAAGAAGATCAATCATCAATAGAGGGATCTCTACAAAAAACTAAACTAGAAGGATAACCCTTTTTTTGTTGGTAAGTAAAGGTAATTACAACTTTCCTATCCTTGCATTGTATTTTCATCAACATTATTAATGCAAACATCAAGATCATGTAGTCAATAAATCTTAATAAGTATGCATCACTTCACATTTCAATGCAACACAGAGTTAGATGGTTGTAAGTAAATTATACATAAATGAATGGAACCAAAGATGAAAAATATGTATACGTGAAAGGAACTTTGATGGTAGTAACACAAACTTAAATTCATCACAGATTTTATATTTATTTCCTTTATGTTCTTTCATTGTCTTTGTAATCAAAATATTATTAAGCAATATGTTTTACCATGTAAACAATTTTTTCACAAATTTCATGACATATATTAATATCAAATTCAAATTCATTTCAATTTTTAAACTTATCTTATCTGTGTATGTGTATGTGTGTATAATATACATGAATTAAAAGTTAATATAACAATAGAGTGTAGTCTAAACAAGTCACAATTTCATTAGGAAAATAATAGAAATTCCAGCATTTTTTTTAAAAAGCTATGTTACAGTCGTCAAGATTTGAGATTTTGTATGACTTAGAGGTTCTTGATGACATTAAATATATTTTTTCCATTAAAAAGATGATTTTATTGCAGTAATATTTTTAGAAAAAATTTCCACTAGATTCAGAGAAATTCATCGCCCAAACAAAATTGTGACATCTTTAAATAATATCCAACCATAATAACTATTTCCTTATTCATACTTAAATTTGATAACATACTATCATAACCATAATATAAATCATCCTCAATAATAAATATATATATATATATATATAAAATTAGCTAACTAATTGACTAACATTAATCCAAACAGCCAGTAGTAATATTGAATATTCCATTTATTTACATAAAAAAAATTCATCAAAGTGCCGCATATAGTTTCAATTAACTTGCCAAATAAAAGGATCAAAATAATTTTCAATATATTTATTTAAGAAGTGTTTCCTATGAATCTTCAAACGCACCATGTAAACATTTGATCATGTTATGAGTAATATCAACACTTCTTACTCATCAAGGCGCCCGATTTGCAATCAATATAACGAATTATATTGTGATGACATATAAATGTATGGCAATTGAAAGTTAACATGTCATCATCAAAAGTACTATGTGAATAATTAAATCCCAACAATTCCATTCATCGTGTCAAAATCGGTTTTGTGCCAGTAATATTATAAGTGTCTTTAACATTAATTATATTTGAATTTATTGGATATCAAATTTATTTTTATATATTAATTGAGTTTAATCTAAATAGTGTTATTTATTTTATTCAATTTTATTAAATGTATTTTTATATTAAGAATTATTTTATATATAATATATATATATATATATATATATATATATATATATATAATTAATGGTTTTTTCTTTTATATCTGATGATATAATTTTTAGGTGGGATTGTGATTTTTGTTATTTAAAATGTATTTTCGAATGTATAAATGGATTTCTGAGTAATTTTGAGACACGTGAACTTTGCAAATTAAACAACTTAAATTTATCACTGTTAAAAATATTTATGAAATTTCGACAAAATTAACTTGAAAAATACAATTTTATCCAATATTAAATTTCACTATTTAAATATAATTTAATCAATTTTATTAATATTTACAACTATTTATAATAATTCTCATTATTCAATTAATAAACTATCAAAATTGAAATAAAATATTAGTTACCATCTAAATGTTTCATTATGTATTTATATAGCTTGAGTGAGCCTAATGGTTAAGAGCATGTGTGAATATGTATGCCTTCATAGACTTGGCACAAATCGCTCTGTTGAGGTGAGTCCCTTGTCCCAGAAATAAGTGGGTTTTATACACCAATTTGGAAGTGGGTTTTATACACCAATTTGGTGTCTAGCTTGACAGTGACCTTAAAATTGGAAGATAATAATAATAATAATCCAAGACATTAATTCTAGTTTGTAGTCCTAAAAATAATTTAACGAACATTTTTATTTTTATTTTAACAATATTAAAATATGAAGCAAATTTATAAATATTATTTATAAATAGTCTAATTGTTTTAGTAATTTAATAGTTTTATGTGTTATTACACAACATAAAATATGTGCAAGAAAATAAATATCAAATTAACTTGAAAATAGAAAGATAAATAATGAAAGATGATTTTTTTAAAAAGAAGTCATCTACTTAAACAATAAAACAAATATATAAAATTAAATAGTTCAAAAACTAAATTTGTTCATATTATATATATAATAAATAATATAATTATAATTGATTCATAATATATCTTCATTTTGATTAAAATTCCATAAACAAAATATTATAAACCATATAAAATCACTCTTAAATTTGTAAAAGTCATTATACTTTTGTATACATACTTGCTAATTAGAAGCAATCTCTTTTTTACATCTATCTAGAAAGGTAGTTTATCCACCATTCAACATTAGAAATATATAAGAAAACTGAGGCATTTGTTGAATTCATTATAATTTTTGTATACATATTTGCTAATTAGAAGAAGTCTCTTTTTTACATCTATGTGGATAAGTAGTTTATCCATCATTCAAAACTAAACAATAATAAGAAAACACATCTATGTGGATGAGTAGTTTACCCACCATTCAAAACTAAACAATAATAAGAAAACATATGCATATGGAGTTTTTGTAACTTATGTTGGGAATCGGTAAACCCCATAAAAAGGTTTTTGTTTGTTGTTGGAGGGCACATTCATCACCCACCGCCTTGCTTTGTCCCAAACAATAAACATAGCAATAACTCCACCAAATCCAATTCCCATTCCTAGTGCCAATGCTATCAATGACACCTTTTTATTGACATAGCTTAGCCATCCTCTTTTATCATTATTCTTGCTTCTCGTGAGTGTTTTCTTCAGCGTATCCTTTTGCTTGCATGCTTGTAGAGGAAATCCGCATAAGCACTCATTCCTTTCAAAAGATGTTACATCGAAAGTGGAAAATTGTGTACACTGTGGGATTAGCCCACAAAGATTGTTAGATGAAACATCAAAAGAACCTAACAATGATAATTTAGAGAGGACTTCGGGAATCAATCCACTCAAATTATTTTTT
Organism: Pinus tabuliformis; assembly: GCA_031772625.1. Classification (NCBI taxonomy): domain Eukaryota; kingdom Viridiplantae; phylum Streptophyta; class Pinopsida; order Pinales; family Pinaceae; genus Pinus; species Pinus tabuliformis. The sequence continues at coordinate 646,379,356 of CM062809.1, forward strand.
GACAAGTCTAATTCCTCTAAAGAAGGTATCATACTAAGAGACGCAGGGATACGTCCTTCCAGTTGATTTCCAGATAAATTCAATAGTCGTAAGATTTTCATGCTTCCTATGCTTGCAGGGATTTCTCCTGTAAGATTATTACAAGACAAATCCAATATAGTATTTGTGGGCAATAAATATGACAAATTATAGTTATATCTTTTCATGTTAATTATAATTTTCTCTTGCATTTCAATATTATTTGACGCATTTGCAAACCCAGAGAGTCTCTGAAGATGAGTTGGTATCCTTCCACTGAATTTGTTGTTGGATAAATCCAACACATGCAACCTTGTAAGATTTGTGATTTGTTGAGGAATACAACCATGCAGATTATTATAACCAAGGATTAAAGCTTCCAAATCCTGAAAAGATGTGAAGTATTCAGGAAGCTCACCTGTCAATCCATTATTCCTTAAATCCAGTAGCTGAAGTTTAGTGCAGTTGACCAGAGATGCAGGCAATGCCCCAGAAAATTTATTAGAATGACCCGATAAAATAGTCATAGACGTGCAATTTCCAATGCTTTCAGGAATCGGCCCTTCCAAGTTGTTTTCTGATAGATCCAATGTGTCTAATGAAATCAAACCATTGATACTTTTAGGAATACATCCTGATAAACTGTTATCATATAAGACTAGAGAGTAGAGAGAGTTTAGTTGACCTATGCTATAGGGGATATGCCCAGTGAATTTGTTTGAATGCAAATCTAGTGCCCTAAGAGAGCTTAGTTGACATATGCTAGGGGGGATATGCCCAGTTAATTTGTTTGAAGACAAATCTAAAACGTTAAGGGAATGGAGCTTGTCAATGGCTCTTGGAATTGTGCCGGTCAAATTGTTTTTCGAAAGGTCAAGCCGAAAAAGGTTCTTTAAATTGCTAATGGATTTGGGTAGACTTCCAGTGAATGTATTGTTACTAAGGTCTAGAAAAGTTAAATGACGCAAATTGGCAACGGCTATCGGAATCCTGCCCGTCAAAAAGTTTGAAGAAATATCTAGAAAAGTTAAATGACGCAAATTGGCAACGGCTATCGGAATCCTGCCCGTCAAAAAGTTTGAAGAAATATATAGTCCTCTTAATTGAGAGAAATTAAGAATGGCTTTGGGTATATTGCCAGTGAGTCTATTTTGAGAAAGATCTAAGACTTTCAACTTGGTTAGATTGGCCATATGTGCAGGGATGTTAGTTAGACTGTTTCCAAAAAGATCTAAGTGGGTCAGATCGGTCAAATTTGCAATGGCTTTAAGTATGCTCGTTGTGAGGTTAAGACGACGGAGAGACAGATAGGAGAGAGGAAGCCTAAATATCTCAGAAGGAATAGAATCAGACATATTCAAGTCAGAGATGGATAGCTGTGTAAGTTGTGTCAAATTACTTAACTGACATGGTATATTGCCTGAGAAATGGTTCCCTTCCAGAAACAGGGACTCCAGTTTCTGCAACAGGCCCAACTCGACTGGAATGGAACCGTTGAGCCCATTTCCTCTGAGGTCAAGAACTCGCAACTCTTTAAGCTGGCCCAACTCTACTGGAATGGAACCGTTGAGCTCATTGAACCTGAGGTCAAGAACTCGCAACTCTTTAAGCTGGCCCAACTCTACTGGAATGGAACCGTCGAGCTCATTTACGCTGAGGTCAAGAACTCGCAACTCTTTAAGCTGGCCCAATTCAAATGGAATAGAACCCCCGATGCCAGACCGACAGAGGTCAAGAACTCGCAACTCTTTAAGCTGGCCCAACTCTGCTGGGATGGAACCGCTGAGCTCATTTATGCTGAGGTCAAGTACCCGCAACTCTTTAAGGTGGCCAAAGAGCCCTGGGATTTCTCCATTTAGTTCAAAATTATAGGAAAGATTCAGGGTGCGGAGATTTTGCATCTGGCCTAATTCGGCTGGGATTGACCCATTGAAGCCATTCCAGCTGAGGTCAAGTATTTGCAATGACTTAAGCTGGCCAAACTGGGGTGGAATTTTTCCAGATAAATCCTGACCAGAAATATGGAAACTGCGCAATAAAGATAGATTTCCAAGCGAGCGAGAAAGGGTACCTTTCAACCATTGGTTACCTTGCCATGCCGACCAAGAGAGGTCAATGCCCACGACTCTTTTGGTGTGCTTCCTGCAGCGAACACCATACCATGACGAGCACATCTTATCGGAATTATCTGCCGTCCAGTTGGAAAGTAAGCCAGATGGATCCGTCGTGATGGACTTTTTGAACGACAAGAGAGCGTGGAGATCCCTTTCATCGTGGGCGTCCATTGATGACAATGCAGATTCAGTTTCTTGAACCATGAGTTCAGAATCAGAATGCCGTTGAAGCCAAGTAGATTGGAATTCACGGGGCATTTGTTCATATAACCCATTTCCCCGATGATGAGAATGGGAATACAGCTTCCACTTTGGGTGATTGGTAGACCACGCTGCAGGCAGAAAGGCAGCGATGCACAGAAGCAAAAATTTCAGAACCTCCATTTCTTCCTTTCCCACTACAAAGCCTTTCAGAGCGTGCGAATACGTTTGTGCTCTTGTCTATCTACAGACATACATATATATAACTACGGCGGTCTTAATAAAGAAGTCCTGCCTGGAGATGCGGAGCGATATTTTTTTTGGAGAAATGAATGTGTGGGGCACGCAAATGAAAGGAATGCTTAGGGAGATCGTGGAAAACTTTATCCAAAGGAAATCGTGTGGTATCAATACAGCGTTATCCCTTAAAGGGTAGGTGGTCTTTCACGAGAAATGGCGATTTTAGAAACTTTTTATCGGTTCGAATCCATCGGAATTTGTAAAGCAAATGGAATCTCGTATTTGCGGGCGGGTCCACAGGGTTTTGAAACGTAAAATGAAATAGGATTATAGTTATAAGAAAAGTAAACGAAATATGGTATTGCGGAATAGTTATAAAGTTTAGAACGTATTTTTATTATATATTAAGCATTCTTGACATAATTCAAGAGAAAACTGCTTCCCCGAAACTTTATTATTTATTGTATCATGGTTTTTAAATTATATTTTATTATATAATAATGAATTATGACTTATTTTATTATTTTTTATATATAAATAAATAACTTTTATTAAATTTAAAACAATATAAACTTAAGACACTTTTTTTTTTAAAAGAGGTTCTCTCATATATGCTCATCATATAAGCGTAACTTTTATTAACGGTTTACAAATAAAAAGGAAAATCGTAGGCTTAATATTTAATGCACAGTCGTCATGTAACCTTCAGTTTTATTAATTCTTTATCAATTAAAAAAATTATTAACCATTTATTCTATTCTTAATATTATAGGTCGTTTAATTAAAAAAAACGCAATTTGAAACCATCGTACTTGTATTTTTTTAAATACGATTCGAATTTTATTTATTTAGTTTTCGTAATTTAGACTTTCCTTTTGCAAGATTTGCGTTACCTTTGATGTAAGTTTAAACTTCTTAGTTGTAAATTCAAAATTGAGCTTTATTATTAAGTTGGGATTAATTACATATATAATTTAAATGTAATTTAAAAATAAATATTAATTCTATTTTGAATATATATATATATATATATATATATATATATATATATATGATAAAATATATATTTTTTAATATTTTACAATTTGGTATAGAAAAAAAGTAGATGGCACATACAAATCACTGTAACATTATATTCAAAATTTAAAAAAAATCTAATAAATATTAAACAATTTTTTTATATATTTGATAATGTCTTTAAAAATTAAATTAACTTGGATTTTTAAATATTGACTTATCAAATAATTACAAGTATTAATTTTGTTAGTTTTCAAATTTTCACAATATGAAGAAATTAATATATGACATGAAATTAAATGTTCAAAAAATGTACTCATTAGAAAATGTTTTTCTATGGAATTTAAGATGATCTTTTAATATAAAAATATTTATAGCCCATGTATGTGTAATGGAATTGATGGTTAAGAGTAAGTGTTTCCTCCTAAGGGGTCACAAGTTCAAAACTAGAGGGTTGTAGAGTATGTATGTGTGTAATAAATTGACTTATTAAAAAAATCCACACCTTTCTCTACACCTTTACCATCTCCAAGTTTCTTAAAATTATTGTAAAATCCCACCCACTCCAAGTTTCTTAAAATTATTGTAAAATCCCACCTATTTATTCACCTTTATGCCCTCAATGCCCTCTAAGTCACTACATTGAATATGGTGATTTCTCTTTCACTATAATTTCCTCACAAATTTCCAAATATATGCCTATCTAAAAGTTTCCATTACATTAAAGAAAAATTCCCCACCTATTTCTTGGACTTTATGTCCCTTGTGCATTTGACATTGAATATGGTGATTTCTCTTTCGCTATAATTTCCTCACAAATTTCCAAATATATGCCTATCTAAAAGTTTCCATTACGTTAGTGAAAAATTCCCCACCTATTTCTTAGACTTTATGTCCCTTGTGCATTTGACATTGAAAATGGTGATTTTGTTTCACTATAATTTCCTCACAAATTTCCAAATATATGCCTATCTAAAAGTTTCCATTACAGTAATGAAAAATTCCCCACCTATTTCTTGGAATTTATGTCCCTTGTGCATTTGACATTGAATATGGTGATTTCTCTTTCACTATAATTTCCTCACAAATTTCCAAATCTATGCCTATCTAAAAGTTTCCATTACATTAATGAAAAATTCCCCACCTATTTCTTGGACTTTATGTCCCTTGTGCATTTGACGTTGAATATGGTGATTTCTCTTTCGCTATAATTTCCTCACAAATGTCCAAATATATGCCTATCTAAAAGTTTCCATTACATTAATGAAAAATTCCCCACCTATTTCTTGGACTTTATGTCCCTTGTGCATTTGACATTGAATATGGCGATTTCCCTTTCACTATAATTTCCTCACAAATTTCCAAATATATGCCTATCTAAAAGTTTCCACTACATTAATGAAAAATTCCCCACCTATTTCTTGGAATTTATGCCCCTTGTGCATTTGACATTGAATATGGTGATTTCCCTTTCACTATAATTTCCTCACAAATTTCCAAATATATGCCTATCTAAAAGTTTCCACTACATTAATGAAAAATTCCCCACCTATTTCTTGGAATTTATGCCCCTTGTGCATTTGACATTGAATATGGTGATTTCCCTTTCACTATAATTTCCTCACAAATTTCCAAATATATGCCTATCTAAAAGTTTCCACTACATTAATGAAAAATTCCCCACCTATTTCTTGGAATTTATGTCCCTTTTGCATTTGACATTGAATATGGTGATTTCTCTTTCACTATAATTTCCTCACAAATGTCCAAATATATGCCTATCTAAAAGTTTCCATTACGTTAGTGAAAAATTCCCCACCTATTTCTTGGACTTTATGTCCCTTGTGCATTTGACATCGAATATGGTGATTTCTCTTTCGCTATAATTTCCTCACAAATGTCCAAATATATGCCTATCTAAAAGTTTCCATTACGTTAGTGAAAAATTCCCCACCTATTTCTTGGACTTTATGTCCCTTGTGCATTTGACATTGAATATGGTGATTTTGTTTCACTATAATTTCCTCACAAATTTCCAAATATATGCCTATCTAAAAGTTTCCATTACAGTAATGAAAAATTCCCCACCTATTTCTTGGGCTTTATGTCCCTTGTGCATTTGACATTGAATATGGTGATTTCTATTTCACTATAATTTCCTCACAAATTTCCAAATATATGTCTATCTAAAAGTTTCCATTACATTAATGAAAAATTCCCCACCTATTTCTTGGACTTTATGTCCCTTGTGCATTTGACATTGAATATGGTGATTTCTCTTTCACTATAATTTGCTCACAAATTTCCAAATATATGCCTATCTAAAAGTTCTCATTACATTAATGAAAAATTCTCCACCTATTTCTTGGACTTTATGTCCCTTGTGCATTTGACATTGAATATGGTGATTTCTCTTTCACTATAATTTCCTCACAAATTTCCAAATATATGCCTATCTAAAAGTTTCCATTACATTAATGAAAAATTCCCCACCTATTTCTCGGACTTTATGTCCCTTGTGCATTTGACATTGAATATGGTGATTTCTCTTTCGCTATAATTTCCTCACAAATTTCCAAATATATGCCTATCTAAAAGTTTCCATTACATTAGTGAAAAATTCCCCACCTATTTCTTGGACTTTATGTCCCTTGTGCATTTGACATTGAATATGGTGATTTTGTTTCACTATAATTTCCTCACAAATTTCCAAATATATGCCTATCTAAAAGTTTCCATTACAGTAATGAAAAATTCCCCACCTATTTCTTGGACTTTATGTCCCTTGTGCATTTGACATTGAATATGGTGATTTCTCTTTCACTATAATTTCCTCACAAATTTCCAAATATATGCCTATATAAAAGTTTCCATTACATTAATGAAAAATTCCCCACCTATTTCTTGGACTTTATGTCCCTTGTGCATTTGACATTGAATATGGTGATTTCTCTTTCACTATAATTTCCTCACAAATTTCCAAATATATGCCTATCTAAAAGTTTCCATTACATTAATGAAAAATTCTCCACCTATTTCTTGGACTTTATGTCCCTTGTGCATTTGAGTCAATGTCGTGCATAAAACCACTGCTTTATCTATAGTTTCCTCACAACTTTCTAACTCTATTTCCATCTCCAAGTTTTCATAAAATTATTGAAGAAATCTCCATCGTTTTCTTAACCAAACTTGAGAAAATAAGATCAATTTTTTCCTATAATTTCTAAACATATTTCCAACTCTATTCTCATTGAAAACTTCATCAAGTAATCAAAACCTCCCCACCTTGTTCTTGTCCTCTATGTTCCCAATGCATTTGAATCAATTGGGTGAATATGACCATTTCTCTTTCTCTATATTTTCCTTGTAAATTTTCAATTATTTTGCTATCACCAAGTTTTCATAAAATTATTGAAAAAAAAAACCCACCTATTTCTTGGCCTCTATGGCCACACAACTTTTCAACTCTATCATCATTACTCATTTTGTTAAAAAATATTGAAAACATCCACATCTATTTATTGGCTATATGCATCTAGTTAACTTAAGTCAATTAGGTGAACAAAATAATTTATCTTTCTCTATAATTTCCTTAGAACATTCCAACTCTATCACCATCTGCAATTTTCCATAAAAACAATAAAAATATCTCAATGCATTTCTTGGCCTCTATGCCCCTAGTGCTTTCTTGTCAATTGAGTGAATACAATCCTTCTCTTTCTCTATAATTTCCTCACATCTTTCCAACTTTATTGACATCGCCAAGTTCCCATAAAAGTAATGAAAAATCCCCACCTATTTCTTGACCTTTATGCACCTAAACCATTAGAATGAGCGGAGAGAACACATTTATTTCTCTTTCTTTATAATTACCTCACACTTTCTAACTCTATTGTCATTGCCAAGTTTCCATTAAATTGCAAAAAAATTGTCCACCTGCTTTTTGACATCTCTACCCTTAGTCCTAGTTATTGGGGTGAATAATGTCATATCTCCCTCTACAATTACCTCACAACATTCCAACTCCATTGCTATCTCCAAGTTTACATAAAATGATTGAAAAATATCCATCTATTTGTTGGCCTTTTGGACCCAATACACTCAAATTATGTAAGTGAATACAAATATTTGTCTTTTATAAATTTGTTAAAAATTATTGAAAAAATCCACACCTATTTATTGGTTGTATTTGGGCATTTCTCTTTTATTGTAATGGTCTCACAACATTCCAACTTTATGAACATCTACAAATTTCCATAAAATATTGAAAAAATCCCAATGTATTTCTTGGCCTCTATGCCCTTAATTATTGTGAATACAATTATTTCTCTTTCTCACAATTTCTCGACAATTTCCAACTTTATCACCATTACCAAATTTCTATACAAATTATAAACATATCTATCTGTTTCTTAACTTTATCTACCTAATCCTTCTGAAATGAAGAAAAAATACACATCCATTTCTCTTTCTCTATAATCACCTTACACATTTTATTCCCATTTACAAAGTTTCTATTAAATTACAAAAACATCTCCACCTACTTTATGCCATCACTACTCCTGATCCTAATTATTGTGGTGAATAAACCCATATATCTCTGTACAATTACATCACAACTATTTCACTCTATTTCCCTATACAATTACTTCACAAGGCTAATTTTTTTTTATAATAATTATGTTAAAACTTTCTTTCTGTATAACTATTATCTCAACTTGTCAACTCTACCACGATCTTCTGTCTTTTCCCATTCTCACTCCAACTCACATTAAACCTTGACGATGCAACCGTGCTTTCTTTATCAAATAATTTAAACTGAATGCGCCTCGTAAAGACTTTTAAATGCCCACCCTATAGACTAAAGAAGTTAGTGGGACCTCCATAATTATGTACACGGAAGTTAAGTGGACTTCTATTTCACAATCAATTTCTCTATCCCACACGCGTTTGAACGGAGATGGAATATGTAAAAACGGCTATTTGTCTCTCTAATATGGCTATGGAAGTTAACTGGACTTCTATTTCACGGAGATTTGTCGCTCTAATATGGCTATGTATATGACGTATATAACTCCTCTACTTCGTATCGACGAATGAGGGCAAATGAAGAGGAAGCAACGTTCAAAATTATACATTATAATTATGCATAATAATGCATAATTAAAATTTATATAATATGATTTTCAAATTATTTATATATATATGAAATGAAATGTAATGTTATGTTGTGATTTAGTTGGAAGATTTCAATTGAAAAGATCTTATTACATAAATTTAAATTTGATTTTGCAGAATATTTAAAATTAAATTATTTTATTTTTAATATTTAAAAAAATATTTATGTAAAAATTTAATTTATTATTATATTTTGTATATATATAGTTGGTAAAATAATAATTTAACAAAGTTAATAATATAATATGAGATTTTCATTTTAATAAAATATTTTTTTGTTTTAAATTAATAGAAATTATTAATATAACTTCACATAGTTTTTATTATGTTATTGATTAAGATAAAATTAAATAATATATTTAATTTAATAAAAATTAAAAATTAAATTAAAGGAAGAACACTCTCTAGAATTTCATTTCAATAAAATATATTTTTTTGTTTGTTTTAAATTAATAGAAATTATTAATATAACTTCATATAGTTTTTATTATATTATTGATTAAGATAAAATTAAATAATATATTTAATATATTTAATTTAATAAAAATTAAAAATTAAATTAAAGGAAGAACACTCTCCAGAAAACTCTAAATCACAAGAAGTTGGGCAAGAAAGAAACAATTCTCAAGACAAGTGTAACATCTCCAAAATAACACACGTAAAAGACATTAAAAAAACAATAGTAATAACGTTAAACTATTTACATACATTAATTACCTCCCCATCTCTTAAGTTCACCGAGGCTTTGATCTATGTTTGAATTAAATCTAGGGTTTGTATGTCATGCTCGGACTCCCATACAGGGAAATCCACATCGCATTAATATGACTGACGTGCTGACGGGATTAGGACAGTCCTTCTCCCTTGCTATTAACAGCAACTCCTCCCAACACTCGACACATAAGCCTCCTCATCTGTAGCCATTAAGCTCCACTGCACTGACATTTAAGGGAAACTGCAGGGAGGACACCTTTCTCGGGATTCTGCAATGGTTCGACGGAGGAGATCTCCTCCATTGCATCGGACGGTTGGCTGCCCCCCAATTGTTGGTTCAACCTCTCATTACCCAACGACGGAACTCATTTCACTCTTTTGGTTTTCTGAGTTTGGCTCTGCCTGGGTTACGCTGTCTGCCATGGTTGCAGGCCGAGGACTCCACAGGTAATCCTACACCCTTAAGTGACAAGTTTGCTTGATATACTTGTAGGTCAGGGTGAGATCAATCTCCTATTCGATGATTATGTCTATGCTTTTCGATTTATTCCCTTTTTGGCACTACCGGTGAATCCTAATGCATTTGTTTCTTTTTGGTAACAGGTTGGTTAGGGGTGCTGGGTATCTGCTCTGCCATCAATAGATAAATGGGGTACCCTCTCCTCCAGGTTGGCTCTTCTCCTCTCCCGGGTAAGTCCACATATTCTTCCCTGAGCCAGGATTGCATGGTGGTTTATCAGAGGTTGTCGAATCTTCTTATGGCTACATGTTTGTATATATGTGTCTTGTCAGGTTGGGCTGCTATGATTTTCTGGAAACAAAAGGGGTTTTCATTGTTGTTCTGTTGTCGAAGTTTTTCCATGACTTCGCCACTCGACGAAGGGTTTCCTCGGTTTCTTTTTTTTTTCCTCTGGACTCTACTGAAGCGGCATACCATAAATTCATTGTGCTTACTAGTTACATCATCGCTTTAGCATAACTCTTCTTATGACTCTGGAGTTGACTATGTCTCGGCCTGTTGTTAAATATGATTGACTATTTGATTTCCTCGCCTGTTAGCGCGAGTTGAGAAAGTATGGTATTTTACCTTGTTATATGGTGGTTTGCATTTTCCATTTTAATGTCTAATATAAATTCTTGTGGCCTAAACGCTGGGATTGAGGCATTCAACCCTTGTATGGAAGTTATGTGACTGCTCGGTACTTCTTACTTCTCTGGTTCCAATATATGTGTATTCTGTCAAATTTGTGCGTGAAATGCGAGTTTAAGTACTTTTACTCTGCCTGTAGCTATACGTAATTTTTCTCTGTATGTGAAAAGAAAATATAACTCGTCTTATTCTGTTGGTAGCATTACTTATTTTTGTTTTAGCTAGCAATAATTGTTGAGGACGGTTTCCGTCAAACCCTTATGAATATTATCAATTTCCTTAACCTACTAAGTATATGGCGTTCACTCCCTCGGATAATGTTGGGTTTGGTTGTTATGATCTTTTCGTTAAACTATATAAATGTGACTCAAATGCGTTTGTTGTGCTTCTAATTCTTACATATATAAATATGCATACTTTTTACTCTCCGGGTTTTAGAGTTCTTTTACTAGAACAGAAGGAGTCATGTCCCAAATGAACAGGCCGGTCTGTGGCCAATCCAGTTCATTATTCCAGGTCCTTAATTGCTCTTATTCTTGTTAATTTTCACCATTGGAATTCATGACGATCCCGTAAGAAATAATTGGTGTATTGTGGTGTTTTACTGGTTCCTGGGGTAAAGTATTTTCCCTTTAGGTTCCTCCTCTAAACTGTCATTCGTTTTTTTCTCTTTTTTTTGTTTCCTTAATGTATGGAAATAAACACTTCCCCATATTTTATATCATCCAAACGTATAAAGGGCAGAGTCTTCGATTGCAACTGATCAGGGTAACTACTTAACTGGCTATTCCAAGCTTGAAGGCTTTAGCCATTGAAAGCCTTCTACTGTTATCTAAGGGCATTAAGGAGACTAGCCTATCTTATACACACTAACCAACTCAGAACTATAATATACCTCACACTCAAACTGTTTCTTCTGTGCACTGTTTATCATTCCTCTTTTCCTTATTTCGCAACTGTTCTATAGTAATAGTCTAAACAACTGAAAAGGAGCATTCAGTAGTACTGTAATTACAACATTAGAATTGTCATAACGGTACTTACCTGTATCTGGTATGCACAACACTTATCCTTTCTTTATTCAGAACCTGGTCACCACTGGTTCTTGGCTTGTCTTCCTCCTGTCCACGAGATTTGTTGACACATCCCAAATCTCCCCCCAAGCGTGTCTGCCAGGTCACAACCTTCAACAAACTTTCCTCTGCACTGTCGTGCCAATGCTATCTGGTCCTTACTAGAATCAGCATAATTTTTCCATCATGTACCCGTCTGTCCCTACAGCACGGTTCTTTTCTCCCCCCCCTCCTCGTTTCCTTTTCCCACCCCCTTTCCATGGGTGGTTACGGTTAGGAAGAACAATTAGGGTTTCTTTCTTTTTATTTGGTAATTGTTTCATTATAAAAAGAAAACAACTTCCAGATGGGAAGTTACAATTTCCAAGTATGATTTGATTATAATTTTTTTCCAGTGCAGAGTCAACAATTATTATTAATTCAAAACAGTAAATAGCACATTGTCCAATGTCTTTTAACCTATAACAGTAATAAAATATTTACAGCCATCTTTACCCGAGAATATTACATCTTCCCCCCCTGAGATTGGACATCGTCCCCATGTCTTCCAGCCATGAACAGTTCTGGGTAATTTATTCTCATAAACTCTTCATCTTCCCAAGTGGCCTCATCAGGCCCAAAGTGCTGCCATTGCACTTTAACTTGGGTAATATCCCGCTTCCGCAGGGTTTCCTCTCTCCGATCGAGTATTCTCAGCGGTTCTACTTGGATCTCTCCTTCGAGTTCTACCTGCACATGCAACATCTTACGTCAATTTACTTTTAAAGGAAAATGATTATACAGATTTATCGGTGATAATCCTCACCTGAGCAGCCTGCCAATAAATTACATGGTTAGGGTCATAAACATAATTTCTCAATACGAAAACATGAAAGACATTATGAATCCGCATGTGACTTGTAGGGCGAGCTGGTAGGCTACGGGTCCCACTCTTGCTAGGATCTGGAATGGGCCACAGTATCGAGGTGCCAATTTGGCACACCCATTCCATTGTAGTGAACTTTTCCTTGCGCGTATCCTCACAAAGACATGGTCCCCGACTTGATATTCCTTAAATCTTCTTTTCTTATCGGCAAAGTTCTTCTGCCTATCCTAGGCTGCCTTCAAATTTGATCGTGACTTTTTCACCAGTTCTTCCATTTCTTTAAGTATCTCGAGACCCAACATCAATCTATCCTCCGGTCCACCCCAGCTCGAGGGGGTCCGACACTTCCGCCCATATAATACCTTGAAAGGACTCATCCACAGTGAGGTGTGGTAGCCGTTATTGTAAGCAAATTTGACCAAGTGCAAGTAATCCTCCCACTTGGTTGGTTGCTGCATTACGTATGCCCTTAACATATCCTCGACTACCTGGTTCACTCGTTTCGTTTGTCCATCCGTTTGAGGATGATTAGCCGTGCTAAAATTCAACTGTGTTCCCAATTCTTCAAACAGAGTCCTCCAAAAGATTGATGTAAATTTTACATCCCTGTCGGAAACTATTACCTTTGGCAACCCATGCAATCTAAATATATTCTGCATGAACACATGTGCAATCTGTGCAGCTCTATAAGTAGATTGTACCGGTATGAAATGTGCTGACTTGCTCAGTTTGTCTACCACTACCATGATGGAATCATTACTTTTCTTTGTCTGAGGCAGACCTGTTATAAAATCCATGGATATGGTTTCCCATTTCCATTCTGGTACAGGTAGCGGCTGTAATAATCTCGTAGGGTACTGATGTTCTGCTTTGATTTGTTGACACTCCAAGAATCGCGCCAAATAACTTGTCACGTCTTTCTTCATTCTTGGCCAAAAATATTCCTTTCGCAACGCAGTAACCATCTTTTGATAACCGGGATGTCCGGCATAGTGACTCTTGTGAAATTCGTCCAATATCAGATTTTTGACATGGTTCTGATCAGGCACATACAGCCTCTCCTTATAATACAGCATTCCGACAGTGTCTATGGCATAATCTGGATGCTTTTCATTGCTGGTGGGTTGCAGTATTTGCTGTTTTATTTGCTGGTAATTAGCGTCTTTTTCAGCTGCACTAATAATAATTTCCCTGAAGGGACTTTTCCCTTCACTATAGGAGATTTCATATAGACACTGCACTTTTCTGCTTAAAGCATCTGCCACCATGTTTTCCTTTCCCTTTAAATGCTTAATTTCAAAATCAAATCCACTAAGAAAGTTTGCCCACCGCGCTTGCCTTGCATTCAGTGTGGGTTGACTAAAATAATTAGTTAGGCTGTGGTGATCGGTTAATAGCAAAAAGTTTCTGCCCATCAAGTAATGTCGCCACATTTTCAGAGCATGGATCACGGCTGCCAACTCTAAATCGTAAGCAGAATATTTCTGCTCATGCTCTTTCAATTTCTGTGATTCATAGGCTATTACCTTTCCTTCTTGCACCAATACACCCCTACTCCTTCTTTGCTTGCATCTGTACACACCACATAGTCTTTATTGGGGTCCGCAATGCTTAAAACAGGTGCCGTGGTGAGCAGGTGTTTGAGTTGCTCAAAGCTCCTTTGACATTCCGAGGTCCACCTGAAGGCCCTCCCCTTTTTCTGTAGGGAAGTAATGGGGTATGCTACCCTTGAGAACCCTTCCACAAACCGCCTATAATAGCCGGCTAATCCCATAAAAGAGAAGATGTCCGCCACATCTTTAGGTACCAGCCAATCCATTATTGTCTTTATTTTCTCAGGGTCAACTGCAATTCCTTCCTTAGTGATTATATGCCCCAGGTACTATATCCATTCTTTATAAAATTCACATTTACTGAATTGAGCGTACAACTGATGTTCTCGGAGGGTTTACAGTACCAACTTGAGATGCTCTTTGTGTTCCTCCATAGTCCGAGAATAAATCAAGATGTCATCAATAAAAATCTGCACGAACTTGTCCAAGTACTGGTGGAATACGCTGTTCATTAAACACATAAAAGTGGCAGGGGCGTTGGTCAACCCAAAGGGTAGTACCACAAATTCATAGTGGCCATACCGTGTTCTAAAAGCGGTTTTAGCTATATCTTCTTCCTTAATCCGGACTTGGTGATATCCCGACCGCAGGTCAATTTTCGAAAAAAATTGTTGCTCCCTTTACCTGATCGAACAACTCATCAATACGGGGCAGCGGATATTTATTTTTGATAGTCAATTTATTTAGCTGTCGATAATCTATGCACATGCGTAGGGTCCCATCTTTCTTCTTAACGAACAGCACTGGGGCTCCCCAGGGTGACACACTGGGGCAGATATAATTTTTATCCAGCAGCGCCTATAACTGCATCTTTAACTTTGTCAATTCCAGTATACTCATTCGATAGGGTGCCCGAGATACCAGAGCTGCTCCTGGCACTAATTCAATGGTAAAATCTATGTCCCGCTTCGGAGGTAACCTGGGGATTTCCTCCGGGAATACATCGGAAAACTCCTGTATTACAGGGATATTTTCCATTGCTGATGTCTTGTTTTTTGTGTTAGCATAACCCACTTGGATCGCATAAATCCGACATCCCTTCCTGATGCATTTTGCTAACTAGGAGGCGGTTATAGGCCGAAGCTGCATTGGCCGTTTGATCCCCTGCATTTCTTGCTTAATCCCCAGCTCATCCCTATAGTTGATAGTCTTGGTTTTGCAATTAATTACAGACCAGTGTTTTTCTAACCAATCCATACCAATTAAAACATCATAAGAACCAAGGGGAAGCATATTTAAATCTGTTGTAACTAACTGGCCTGCTATTTTTAAGGGGCAGTTTTTAACTTTGGCATTCACCTGTCTCCTTGCCCCTGTAGCCAGCTGAACCAGCCAAGGGTCTTCGAATTTAACAGGCTGTAACCTGCACTGCTCCACAATTCTAGGGCTAAGATAACTTAGTGTTGCACCAGGGTCAATTAAAATAGTGACTGTAAGGTCTAAGAGTGTACCTTTAAATTCCACCATAGTCGGCTGGTACTCTGCCTGGCGATCCTCTAGAGCCGCATTAATCCTCGGTAGGCTTCGTCCTACATCACCTACTGTAGAGGCTTCATAAACCTAGGACACCTGATCAGTTCCTTTGTGTTGAGATCAATTTTTCACATAATGGGGGCCTCCACAGCCCCAACATTGCACTGGAGGCCTTGCTGTCCCCTCATTGTCATTTTTTCCAAATTGGTCATTAAGCCTAGACTCATTGGGAGGCTTTAGTCACAGCGAATTCTTCTGTGAATTTTTGCCGCTGGTTTGCCTTTTGGAAAAACTTCTATGTCCTCCACTACGGCTACCCTTGGTACTACCAGTCAATCTGTTGCTTTTCTTATCCAACCATCTCTTATGTAGACCATCTCCCTTTTGTTTGCTTTGTTGGTAACACATCCAGGCTTTATGAATGGCCTCGTCCATTGTTTTTGGATTATCGAATTCAATTCTTTCCCTCATACCCAAGGGTAGACTGCTAACAAACCTCTTTACTTTGGCTTTTTCCTCCTGGATGTAGGGCACGTAGCGGAGCAGAGAGGTAAAACGAGTGATGAATTCGTCCATAGTCTGTTGTCCCAAGCGCGGATCATGGAATTCTCTAGGTTTTTCATCATAGAAGCGTTCTGTCAAGTATCTTTCCTTAAAGTACTTTTGAAATTTTTCCTAGGTAATAGTCTGTTCACTTACTCCCTTGACCATCTTCACCTCCTCCCACCACAAGGTGGCCTTCCCTTGTAGTTGAAAGATTGCCAACCTTGCCTTAAGGTTGTGGTCATATTTGTACAATTGAAAATATTTGTTCATGTTGATCAACCATGCTTCAGTGGCTTCCTCTTGTTCTCCGTCAAAATGTGGTGGTTTAATCTTACGGAATTCCCCTTACAACTCTATCCGCTGCCTTTTTGACATTTGTTGTTCAGAGGCATTATCAGACCGTTCCTGCTCCCTACCTTCCAACTCTCCAGGTGTTGTGTTTTGGTCCTGCTCCCCTGATATTCCTTGTTGCTCAACACTGGGGTGTGGTGGTATCTGATTTTGCTTATCCGAAAGACTCTTTGTGATTCTCTCCTGTTCCATCTTTATTCTGGCATTATCCTCTCTTAACCGGGCCATTTCATGCTTCAGTTCTTGCACAGTTTCCAGAATGGCACGGTTCGCACTTCAAGTCTCCTCTCCGAGCTATACCCACAGCTCGGGATGGTTCCCTGCAGGTTGTTGACCTGCTACAAATCCCTGGGATACGCTATCTGTTCTTCTCATCCTATCAATTTTGCTATTGTACTCAAACAAAATTTATAAGGGGAATAATTAAACAGGGTATTGGTTGTTATATGTATATAAATATATTTCCCGCAGTACTGTCCCAGAGGTCACAGTTTCTGGAACTTGGCTCTGATACCATATGTAACATCTCCAAAATAACACACGTAAAAGACATTAAAAAAAAACAATAGTAATAACATTAAACTATTTACATACATTAATTACCTTCCCATCTCTTAAGTTCACCGAGGCTTTGATCTATGTTTGAATTAAATCTATGGCTTTTATGTCATGCTCAGACTCCCATACAAGAAAATCTGCGTCGCATTAATATGATTGACGTGCTGACGGGATTAGGACAGTCCTTCTCCCTTGATATTAACAGCAACTCCTCCCAACACTCGACACATAAGCCTTCTCATCTGTAGCCATTAAGCTCCACTGCACTGACATTTAAGGGAAACTGTAGGGAGGACACCTTTCTCGGGATTCTGCAATGGTTCGATAGAGGAGATCTCCTCCATTGCATCGGACGGTTGGCTGCCCCCCAAATGTTGGTTCAACTTCTCATTACCCAACGACGAAACTCATTTTTCTCTTTTGGTTTTCTGAGTTTGGCTCTGCCTGGGTTACGCTGTCCGCCATGGTTGCAGGCGAAGGACTCCACAGGTAATCCTGCACCCTTAAGTGACAATTTTGCTTGATATATTTGCAGGTCAGGATGAGATCAATCTCCTATTCGATGATTATGTCTATGCTTTTCGATTTATTCCCTTTTCGGCACTACCGGTGAATCCTAATGCATTTGTTTCTTTTTGGTAATAGGTTGGTTAGGGGTGCTAGGTATCTGCTCTGCCATCAATAGATGAATGCGGTACCCTCTCCTCCAGGCTGGCTCTTCTCCTCTCCCGGGTAAGTCCACATATTCTTCCCTGAGCCAGGATTGCATGGTGGTTTATCAGAGGTTGTCAAATCTTCTTATGGCTACATGTTTGTATATATGTGTCTTGTTAGGTTGGGCTGCTGTGATTTTCTGGAAACAAAAGGGGTTTTCGTTGTTGTTCTATTGTTGAAGTTTTTCCATGACTTCGCCGCTCGACGAAGGGTTTCCTCGGTTTCTTTTTTTTGCTCTGGACTCTGCTGAAGCGGCATACCATAAATTCATTGTGCTTACTAGTTACATCATAGCTTTAGCAGAACTCTTCTTATGACTCTGGAGCCGACTCTATCTCGACCTGTTGTTAAATATGACTGACTGTTTGATTTCCTCGCCTGTTAGCGCGAGTTGAGAAAGTATGGTATTTTACCTTGTTATATGGTGGTCTGTGTTTTCCATTTTAATGTCTGATATAAATTCTTGTGGCTTAAACGCTGGGATTGAGGCATTCAACCCTTGTATGGAAGTTATGTGACTGCTCGGTACTTCTTACTTCTCTGGTTCCAATATATGTGTATTCTGTCAACTATGTGCATGAAATGCGAGTTTAAGTACTTTTACTCTGCCTGTAGCTATACATAATTTTTCTCTGTATGTGCAAAGCAAATATAACTCGTCTTATTCTGTTGGTAGTATTACTTATTAGCATCAACTTTTAGTCAACACTTTTAACTTGATCCGTTCGATCAGGTGAGACACTTTCAACTGTTGATTTGAAGTGTGACTGCTTTTTCTAAATATCAGTTGAATTGCCTTTTTGACATGGCAAGATATTTTTACTGCTTTTTCCCATTCTTTTATATAAAAAAAGAGCGAATGGAAATTTTGAATGCCGTGTCAGCTAGATACAGTTGTCATGTCACGGTGGATCAATTTGCACCGTTGGATGCGTCTAGAACCAAACGTTGATCGATTTTAAATTGTCGTATGAATTGGCTCCATCGCTTCTCTTTCTCTTATGTTCACCCACTACTTTCTCCTGCATTGGATCCTCCTGTGGAGCGCTCAGCATGTGCTTTATATTTGTATGCAGGAGGAGCACTGTACATCTCAAGGTGGAACATTGCGTAATGCGGTATATCTGTAAGATTTCTTTTGTGGTTTCGTTTCCTTTTTTGATTTGATTAAGTTTATCTGATTCATTTCAGTGTTAATTCAATTTGTTCTTATCGCTGAAAAAGAATTACAGAGGGTTTAATGTGTTTGACGATCTAATTTAATATATAATATAATAGTGGTAATTTAAATTGGATTTTTGTTGTTGCAGATAGCAAAAAGAATTACAGAGGAGTTCATGGCTTAGCTACTTGGCTTTATGATAAAGAAAACTAAAATGGTGGGATCATGCACTCTCAAATGCAAAATAAAATGGTGATGAGATTTCTTCTGCAGTTTCCTTTCTCTTCTTTACTTAATTAAGTTTATCCGATTCATTTTCCATGGAAATTCAATTTGTCTATTGAAATTTAAATTTCTCGCTTCTGAATCTTTGTTGTTGATTTCTTTCATAGGCAGAAAAGAGTTTTAGAGGGTTTAATGCGTTTGGCAGATCTAATTTAGTATGCAATACAATATTGGTAATTTCCTTGTTCTTCTTGATTCGATTCAATTATGTTCTGATGCGTTTCCAATGGCATATCAATTTGTCTATTTAAATTTAAATTGAATTCTTGTTGTTGCAGATAGCAAAGAATTACAAAGGATTTCATGGCTTAGCTACTTGGCTTTATGATAAAGAAAGTTAAAATGATGGGATTGTATGCCAATGCAAAAGAAAATAAATCTTTGGATCATAAAAAAAACAGGTAGATTAATCTACAATCCCCTTCACAATAAATTAATACAACAGAAAAAGAAATAGGAAATCCTTTTCAATAACTTAATGCAACAGAAAAAGAAATAGGAAATTGGAATAGATTGATTGCAATGTAACAGATTGGAGATAGATATTTTGACATAGCCTTATTACATGCTTAGGATTAGGGTTATTTCAATATTTACGGAGTCTTTTACCTCCAGTGATATTTGATTTCCCCATTACTTCATCAAAGTAGTCTGAAGTGCACATTCCCAGACACTCAATGAATTTCCCCATCACTTCATCAAAGTAGTCCGAAGTGCACATTACTAAACACTCAAAGAGGAAAAGGCTTTCCAGGTTTCCATATATATATTTAATGCAGGGTTCCACGAAGGTTGTTTTTTAACACCATTTTTTCTGAAACATAACCTTCCCAATGTGGTGCTTTGTTATTGAATGACAAAAATTCTCCATACATTGCCAACAACGGATGACAACCGTGCCCGGTAAATTGAACCCTAAAACTGTAATTGGAGGTAGGTGCTCTGCTATTGAATGACAAAAATTCTTAAACATTTTCCATATATTGCCAACCGCTGATGACAACTATGCCCGGTAAATTCAGCCCTAAAACTGTAATTGGAGGTAGAGGTAGATTATAAGGGATAAAAACAAATAATTCAATCAATACTTCTTCGAGTTTGGGTGGGCTTATTCTTGTTTTAGAGTTTGGAGTGAGTAAGAGGATGGTGATATTTCTGTTTCAGAGTTTGGACTGAGTAAGAAGATAATAATAATATAAATAGTTGTTTTTTAGAATGGTCATAATACTTTATAACATGACTATTAAACTAAGTGAAAATATAAATATAGTTAATTTCAAAATAAATAATTTTTTTTATAAATTATAATTTTTTTAACTAATATTATTTACATATTTTAAGTATTTTAATAAAAATTAAACTTTATCTTTTAATAAAAAATTTCATTTTTACCATTAAATAAAATTCATTTTAAACATAAACATTATATATCATAAACTTAATTTAACTCATTTAAAAAAATTTAAAATTAAAAATAAATTATTTAATTTTATATTAAGTAAATTATACTCATTCAAAACACGACCATAAAATTCAACTTTATAAACTCGCAAAGAATGTGGAATGGCAGGAGACATTATTGGGTTTTGGTTTAAGGCTTCACTTTCTAAAAATTGAAACTATACCTTTGGATTTACAATAATAAAGATTTATAATAGTACTGAGTCCAAGCTCCCATTGCTATAACCAAAATTATGTTTTGACTTTTTAAATGCAATATACAATTATGGTTTTCAATGAAATATATTGGTAGGGTATAGTCATGGTGGTTATTGCCTTGGTCACTAGCAAGCTTCGTATATGCTTGGCCATCTATAGAGGTTTCTTGATTTTGGGTAATTAACTTAACCTCTTGATTTTGGGTAATTAACTTACTCTAAAATGAAATAAGACATTCAATGTGTTCCTTGTAATATAGATATAAACAAAACATATAAAGAAAAGTAATTGCACAATGATCCAGTCCAAAAAAACAAGGTTTTCCACAAACCAATTAACTCTTCTAGAAAAATTCAACAATTCCAATTTAATAATCCTATCGGCCTCTCTTTGTACCTTTTGGGACAATTGCTAGTTTTAAATATGATTCGAATTTTATTTATTTAGTTTTCGTAATTTAGACTTTCCTTTTGCAAGATTTGCGTTACCTTTGATGTAAGTTTAAACTTTTTAGTTGTAAATTCAAAATTGAGCTTTATTATTAAGTTGGGTTTAATTACATATATAATTTAAATTTAATTTAAAATTAAATATTAATTCTATTTTGAATATATATATATATAATAATTATTTTTATTTATATAAAAAAATATAAAATATATATTTTTTAATATTTTACAATTTGGTATAGAAAAAAGTAGATGGCACATACAAATGACTGTAACATTATATTCAAAATTTAAGAAAATTCTAATAAATATTAAACTATTTTTTTTTGTATATTTGATAATGTCTTTAAAAATTAAATTAACTTGGATTTTTAAATATAGACTTATCAAATAATAACAAGTATTAATTTTGTTAGTTTTCAAATTTTCACAATATGAAGAAATTAATATATGACATGAAATTAAATGTTCAAAAAATGTACTCATTAGAAAATGTTTTTCTATGGAATTTAAGATGATCTCTTAATATAAAAATATTTATAGCCCATGTATGTGTAATGGAATTGATGGTTAAGAGTAAGTGTTTCCTCCTAAGGGGTCACAAGTTCAAAACTAGAGGGTTGTAGAGTATGTATGTGTGTAATAAATTGACTTATTAAAAAAATCCACACCTTTCTCTACGCCTTTACCATCTCCAAGTTTCTTAAAATTATTGTAAAATCCCACCTACTCCAAGTTTCTTAAAATTATTGTAAAATCCCACCTACTCCAAGTTTCTTAAATTATTGTAAAATCCCACCTATTTATTCACCTTTATGCCCCCAATGCCCTCTAAGTCACTACATTGAATATGGTGATTTCTCTTTCACTATAATTTCCTCACAAATGTCCAAATATATGCCTATCTAAAAGTTTCCATTACATTAATGAAAAATTCCCCACCTATTTCTTGGACTTTATGTCCCTTGTGCATTTGACATTGAATATGGCGATTTCCCTTTCACTATAATTTCCTCACAAATTTCCAAATATATGCCTATCTAAAAGTTTCCACTACATTAATGAAAAATTCCCCACCTATTTCTTGGACTTTATGCCCCTTGTGCATTTGACATTGAATATGGTGGTTTCTCTTTCACTATAATTTCCTCACAAATTTCCAAATATATGCCTATCTAAAAGTTTCCATTACATTAATGAAAACTTCCCCACCTATTTCTTGGACTTTATGTCCCTTGTGCATTTGACATTGAATATGGTGATTTATCTTTCGCTATAATTTCCTCACAAATTTCCAAATATATGCCTATCTAAAAGTTTCCATTACGTTAGTGAAAAATTCCCCACCTATTTCTTGGACTTTATGTCCCTTGTGCATTTGACATTGAATATGGTGATTTTGTTTCACTATAATTTCCTCACAAATTTCCAAATATATGCCTATCTAAAAGTTTCCATTAGAGTAATGAAAAATTCCCCACCTATTTCTTGGACTTTATGTCCCTTGTGCATTTGACATTGAATATGGTGATTTCTCTTTCACTATAATTTCCTCACAAATTTCCAAATATATGCCTATCTAAAAGTTTCCATTACATTAATGAAAAATTTCCCACCTATTTCTTGGACTTTATGTCCCTTGTGCATTTGACATTGAATATGGTGATTTCTCTTTCACTATAATTTCCTCACAAATTTCCAAATATATGCCTATCTAAAAGTTTCCATTACATTAATGAAAAATTCTCCACCTATTTCTTGGACTTTATGTCCCTTGTTCATTTGAGTCAATGTCGTGCATAAAACCACTGCTTTATCTATAGTTTCCTCACAATTTTCTAACTCTATTTCCATCTCCAAGTTTTCATAAAATTATTGAAGAAATCTCCATCGTTTTCTTAACCTAACTTGAGAAAATAAGATCAATTTTTTCCTATAATCTCTAAACAAATTTCCAACTCTATTCTATTTGGAAACTTCATCAAGTAATCAAAACCTCCCCACCTAGTTCTTGTCCTCTATGTTCCCAATGCATTTGAATCAATTGAGTGAATATGACCATTTCTCTTTCTCTATATTTTCCTTGTAACTTTTCAATTATTTTGCTATCACAGTTTTCATAAAATTATTGAAAAAAAAACCCACCAATTTCTCGACCTCTATGGCCACACAACTTTTCAACTCTATCATCATTACTCATTTTGTTAAAAAATATTGAAAACATCCACATCTATTTATTGGCTATATGCATCTAGTTAACTCAAGTCAATTAGGTGAACAAAATAATTTATCTTTCTCTATAATTTCCTTAGAACATTCCAACTCTATCACCATCTGCAATTTTCCATAAAAACAATAAAAATATCTCAATGCATTTCTTGGCCTCTATGCCCCTAGTGCTTTCTAGTCAATTGAGTGAATACAATCCTTCTCTTTCTCTATAATTTCCTCACATCTTTCCAACTTTATTGCCATCGCCAAGTTCCCATAAAAGTAATGAAAAATCCCCACCTATTTTTGACCTTTATGCACCTAAACCATTAGAATGAGCGGAGAGAACACACTCATTTCTCTTTCTTTATAATTACCTCACACTTTCTAACTATTGTCATTGCCAAGTTTCCATTAAATTGCAAAAAAATTGTCCACCTGCTTTTTGACATCTCTACCCTTAGTCCTAGTTATTGGGGTGAATAATGTCATATCTCCCTCTACAATTACCTCACAACATTCCAACTCCATTGCTATCTCTAAGTTTACATAAAATGATTGAAAAATATCCATCTATTTGTTGGCCTTTTGGACCCAATACACTCAAATTATGTAAGTGAATACAAATATTTGTCTTTTATAAATTTGTTAAAAATTATTGAAAAAATCCACACCTATTTATTGGTTGTATTTGGGCATTTCTCTTTTATTGTAACGGTCTCACAACATTCCAACTTTATGAACATCTACAAGTTTCCATAAAATATTGAAAAATCCCTATTACAAGATTTCTATTAAATTACAAAAACATCTCCACCTACTTTTTGGCCTCACTACTCCTGATCCTAATTATTGTGCTGAATAAAGCCATATATCTCTGTACAATTACATCACAATTACTTACCAGGCTAATTTTTTTTTTTAATAATTGTGTTAAAACTTTCTTTCTGTATAACTATTATCTCAACTTGTCAACCTTCGACTTTTCAACTCTACCACGATCTTCTGTCTTTTCACATTCTCACTCCAACTCATATTAAACCTTGACGATGCAACCATGCTTTCTTTATCAAATAATTTAAACTGAATGAGCCTCGTAAAGACTAAAGAAGTTAGTGGGACCTCCATAATTATGTACACGGAAGTTAACTGGACTTCTATTTCACAATCAATTTCTCTATCCCACACGCGTTTGAATCTAACGTATATAACTCCTCTACTTCGTATCGACGAATGAGGGCAAATGAAG
Source organism: Pinus tabuliformis (assembly GCA_031772625.1). NCBI lineage: Eukaryota > Viridiplantae > Streptophyta > Pinopsida > Pinales > Pinaceae > Pinus > Pinus tabuliformis. The sequence goes on from CM062809.1 coordinate 646,404,196, forward strand.
AGGAAGCAACGTTCAAACTAATACATTATACTTACACACATAATTATATGCATAATAATGCATAATTAAAATTTATATAATATGATTTTCAAATTATTTATATATATATGAAATGAAATGTAATGTTGTGATTTAGTTCGAAGATTTCAATTAAAAAGATCTTGTTGCATAAATTTAAATTTGATTTTGCAGAATATTTAAAATTAAGTTATTTTATTTTTAATATTTAAAAAGATATTTATGTAAAAATTTAATTTATTATTATATTTGGTATATATATAGTTGGTAAAAAAATAATTTAACAAAGTTAATAATATAATATGAGATTTTCATTTTAATAAAATAATTTTTTTGTTTTAAATTAATAGAAATTATTAATATAACTTCACATAGTTTTTATTAGATTATTGATTAAGATAAAATTAAATAATATATTTAATTTAATAAAAATAAAAAATTAAATTAAAGGAAAGGAAGAACACTCTCCAGAATTTCATTTCAATAAAATATATTTTTTTTGTTTGTTTTAAATTAATAGAAATTATTAATATAACTTCATATAGTTTTTATTATATTATTGATTAAGATAAAATTAAATAATATATTTAATATATTTAATTTAATAAAAATTAAAAATTAAATTAAAGGAAGAACACTCTCCAGAAAACTCTAAATCACAAGAAATTGGGCAAGAAAGAAACAATTCTCAAGACAAGTGTAACATCTCCAAAATAACACACGTAAAAGACATTAAAAAAACAATAGTAATAACGTTAAACTATTTACATACATTAATTACCTCCCCATCTCTTAAGTTCACCGAGGCTTTGATCTATGTTTGAATTAAATCTAGGGTTTGTATGTCATGCTCGGACTCCCATACAGGGAAATCCACATCGCATTAATATGACTGACATGCTGACGGGATTAGGACAGTCCTTCTCCCTTGCTATTAACAGCAACTCCTCCCAACACTCGACACATAAGCCTCCTCATCTGTAGCCATTAAGCTCCACTGCACTGACATTTAAGGGAAACTACAGGTAGGACACCTTTCTCGAGATTCTGCAATGGTTCGACGGAGGAGATCTCCTCCATTGCATCGGATGGTTGGCTGCCCCCCAATTGTTGGTTCAACTTCTCATTACCCAACGACGGAACTCATTTCGCTCTTTTGGTTTTCTGAGTTTGGCTCTGCCTGGGTTACGCTGTCTGCCATGGTTGTAGGCCGAGGACTCCACAGGTAATCCTGCACCCTTAAGTGACAAGTTTGCTTGATATACTTGCAGGTCAGGGTGAGATCAATCTCCTATTCGATGATTATGTCTATGCTTTTCGATTTATTCCCTCTTCGGCACTACCGGTGAATCCTAATGCATTTGTTTCTTTCTGGTAACAGGTTGGTTAGGGTTGTCGGGTATCTGCTCCGCCATCAATAGATGAATGGGGTACCCTCTCCTCCAGGCTGGCTCTTCTCCTCTCCCGGGTAAGTCCACATATTCTTCCCTGAGCCAGGATTACATGGTGGTTTATCAGAGGTTGCCGAATCTTCTTATGGCTACATGTTTGTATATATGTGTCTTGTCAGGTTGGGCTGCTGTGATTTCTCTAGAAACAAAAGGGGTTTTCGTTGTTGTTCTGTTGTCGAAGTCTTTTCCATGACTTCGCTGCTCGACGAAGGGTTTCCTTGGTTTCTTTTTTTTTTCCTCTGGACTCTGCTGAAGCGCATACCATAAATTCATTGTGCTTACTAGTTACATCATAGCTTTAGCAGAACTCTTCTTATGACTCTGGAGCCGACTCTGTCTCGGCTTGTTGTTAAATATGATTGACTGTTTGATTTCCTTGCCTGTTAGCGCGAGTTGAGAAAGTATGGTATTTTACCTTGTTATATGGTGGTCCACGTTTTCCATTTTAATTTCTGATATAAATTCTTGTGGCTTAAACGCTGGGATTGAGGCATTCAACCCTTGTATGGAAGCTATGTGATTTCTCGGTACTTCTTACTTCTCTGGTTCCAATATATGTGTATTCTGTCAACTCTGTGCGTGAAATGCGAGTTTAAGTACTTTTACTCTGCCTGTAGCTATACGTAATTTTTCTCTGTATGTGCAAAGCAAATATAACTTGTATTATTCTGTTGGTAGCATTACTTATTTTTGTTTTAGCTAGCAATAATTGTTGAGGACCGGTTTCCGTCAAACCCTTATGAATATCATCAATTTCCTTAACCTACTGAGTATATGGCGTTCACTCCCTCGGATAATGTTGGGTTTGACTGTTATGATATTTTCGTTAAACTATATAAATGTGACTCAAATGCGTTTGCTGTGCTTCTAATTCTTACATATATAAATATGCATACTTTTTACTCTCCGGGTTTTAGAGTTCTTTTACTAGAACAGAAAGAGTCGTGTCCCAAATGAACAGGCCAGTCTGCGGCCAATCCAGTTCATTATTCCAGGTCGTTAATTGCTCTTATTCTTGTTAATTTTCACCATTGGAATTCATGACGATCCCGTAAGAAATAATTGGTGTATTGTGGTGTTTTACTGGTTCCCGGGGTAAAGTATTTTCCCTTCAGGTTCCTCCTCTAAACTGTCATTCGTTTTTTTCTCTTTTTTTTTGTTTCCTTAATGTATGGAAATAAACCCTTCCCCATATTTTATATCATCCAAACGTATAAAGGGCAGAGTCTTCAATTGCAGCTGATCAGGGTAACTACTTAACTGGATGTTCTAAGCTTGAAGGCTTTAGCCATTGAAAGCCTTCTACTGTCATCTAAGGGTCATAAGGAGACTAGCCTATCTTATACACACTGACCAACTCAGAACTATAATATACCTCACACTCAAACTGTTTCTTCTGTGCACTGTTTATCATTCCTCTTTTCCTTATTTCACAACTGTTCTATAGTACTAGTCTAAACAACTGAAAAGGAGCATTCAATAGTACTGTAATTACAACATTAGAATTGTCATAACGGTACTTACCTGTATCCGGTATGCATAGCACTTATCCTTTCTTTATTTAGAACCTGGTCACCACTGGTTCTTGGCTTGTCTTCCTCCCGTCCACGAGATTTGTTGACACATCCCAAATCTCCCCTCAAGCGTGTCTACCAGGTCACAACCTTCAGCAAACTTTCCTCTGCACTGTCGTGCCAATGCTATCTGGTCCTTACCAGACTTAGCATGATTTTTCCATCATGTACCCGTCTGTCCCTACAGCACGGTTCTTTTCTCCCCCGCCCTCCTCTTTTCCTTTTCCCACCCCCTTTCCTTGGGTGGTTACGGTTAGGAGGAACAGTTAGGGTTTCTTTCTTTTTATTTCGCAACTGTTTCATTATAAAAAGAAAACAACTTCTAGATGGGAAGTTACAATTTCCAAGTATGATTCGATTATAATTTTTTTTCAGTGCAGAGTCAACAATTATTATTAATTCAAAACAGTAAATAGCACATTGTCCAATGTCTTTTAACCTATAACAGTAATAAAATATTTATGGCCATCTTTATCCGGGAATATTACATCTTCCCCCCCTGAGATTGGACATCGTCCCGATGTCTTCCAGCCATGAACAGTTCTGGGTAATTTCTTCTCATAAACTCTTCATCTTCCCAAGTGGCCTCATCAGGCCCAAAGTGCTGCCATTGCACTTTAACTTGGGTAATATCCCGCTTCCGCAGGGTTACCTCTCTCCGATCGAGGATTCTCAGCGGTTCTACTTGGATCTCTCCTTCGGGTTCTACCTGCACATGCAACATCTTACGTCAGTTTTCTTTTACAGGAAAACGATTATATAGATTTATCGGTGATAATCCTCACCTGAACAGTCTGCCAATAAATTACATGGTTAGGGTCATAAACATAATTTCTCAATACAAAAACATGAAAGACATTATGAATCCGCATGTGACTTGGTAGGGCGAGCTGGTAAGCTACAGGTCCCACTCTTGCTAGGATCTGGAATGGGCCACAGTATCGAGGTGCCAATTTGGCACACCCGTTCCACTGTAGTAAACTTTTCCTTGCGCGTGTTCTCACAAAGACATGGTCCCCGACTTGATATTCCTTAAATCGTCTTTTCTTGTTGGCAAAGTTCTTCTGCCTATCCTGGGCTGCCTTCAAATTTGATTGTGCCTTTTTCACCAGTTCTTCCATTTCTTTAAGCATCTCGGGACCCAGCATCAAGCTATCCTCCGGTCCACCCCAACTCGAGGGGGTGCGACACTTCCTCCCATATAATACCTGGAAAGGACTCATCCACAGTGAGGTGTGGTAGCCGTTATTGTAAGCAAATTCGACCAAGTGCAAGTAATCCTCCCACTTGGTTGGTTGTTGCATTACGTATGCCCTTAACATATCCTCGACTACCTGGTTCATTCATTCCGTTTGTTCGTCTGTTTGAGGATGATAAGCCGTGCTAAAATTCAGCTGTGTTCCCAATTCTTCAAACAGAGTCCTCCAAAAGAGTGATGTAAATTTTACATCCCTGTCGGAAACTATTACCTTTGGCAACCCATGCAATCTAAATATATTCTGCATGAACACATGTGCAATCTGTGCAGCTATATAAGTAGATTGTACCGGTATGAAATGTGCTGACTTGCTCAGTTTTTCTACCACTACCATGATGGAATCATTACTTTTCTTTGTCTTAGGCAGACCTGTTAGAAAATCCATGGATATGGTTTCCCATTTCCATTCTGGTACAGGTAGCGGCTGTAATAATCCCGTAGGGTGCCGATGTTCTGCTTTGATTTGTTGACCACTCCAAGCATCGCGCCAAATAAATTGCCACGTCTTTCTTCATTCCTTGCCAAAAATATTCCTTTCGCAACGCAGTAACCATATTTTGATAGCCGGGATGTCCGGCATAGTGACTGTTGTGAAATTCGTCCAATATCAGATTTTTGACATGGTTTTGATCAGGCACATACAACCTCTCCTTATAATACAACATTCCGGCAATGTCTATGACATAATATGGCTGTTTTTCATTGCTGGTGGGTTGTTGTATTTGCTGTTTTATTTGCTGGTAATTAGCGTCTTTTTCAGCTGCACTAATAATAATTTCCCTGAAGGGACTTTTCCCTTCACTATAGGAGATTTCATATAGACACTGCACTTTTCTGCTTGCATCCGCCACCATGTTTTCCTTTCCCTTTAAATGCTTAATTTCAAAATCGAATCCACTAAGAAAGTTTGCCCACCGCGCTTGCCTTGCATTTAGTGTGGGTTGACTAAAATAATTAGTTAGGCTGTGGTGATCGGTTAATAGCAAAAATTTTCTGCCCATCAAGTAATGTCGCCACATTTTCATGGCATGGATCATGGCTGCCAACTCTAAATCATAAGCAGAATATTTCTGCTCATGCTCTTTCAATTTTTGTGATTCATAGGCTATTACCTTTCCTTCTTGCATAAATACACCCCCTACTCCTTCTTTGCTTGCATCTGTACACACCACATAGTTTTTATTGGGGTCCGCAATGCTTAAAACAAGTGCCGTGGTGAGCAGGTGTTTGAGTTGCTCAAAGCTCCTTTGACATTCCGAGGTCCACCTGAAGGCCCTCCCCTTTTTTTGCAGGGAAGTAATGGGGTATGCTACCCTTGAGAACCCTTCCACAAACCGCCTATAATAGCAGGCTAATCCCATAAAAGAGCGGATGTCTGCCACATCTTTAGGTACCGACCAATCCATTATTGTCTTTATTTTCTCAGGGTCAACTGCAATTCCTTCCTTAGTGATTATATGCCCTAGGTACTATATCCGTTCTTTATAAAATTCACATTTACTGAATTGAGCGTACAATTGATGTTCTCGGAGGGTTTGCACTACCAACCTGAGATGCTCTTTATGTTCCTCCATAGTCCGAGAATAAATCAAGATATCATCAATAAAAATCAGCACGAACTTGTCTAAGTACTGGTGGAATACGTTGTTCATTAAACACATAAAAGTGGCAGGGGCGTTGGTCAACCCAAAGGGTAGTACCACAAATTCATAGTGGCCATACCGTGTTCTGAAAGCGGTTTTAGCTATATCTTCTTCCTTAATCCGGACTTGGTGATATCCTGACCGCAGGTCAATTTTCGAAAAAATTGTTGCTCCCTTTACCTGATCGAACAACTCATCAATACGGGGCAGCGGATATTTATTTTTGATAGTCAATTTATTTAGCTGCCGATAATCTATGCACATGCATAGGGTCCCATCTTTCTTCTTAACGAATAACACTGGGCCTCCCCAGGGTGACACACTGGGGTGGATATAATTTTTATCTAGTAGCTCCTGCAACTGCATCTTTAACTTTGTCAATTCTAGTATACTCATTCAATAGGGTGCCCGGGATACCGGAGCTGCTCCTGGCACTAATTCAATGGTAAAATCTATGTCCCGCTTCGGAGGTAACCCAGGGATTTCCTCCGGGAATACATCGGAAAACTCCTGTATTACAGGGATATTTTCCATTACTGCTGTCTTGTTTTTTGTGTCAGCATAACCCACTTGGATCGCGTAAATCCGACATCCCTTCCTGATGCATTTTTCTAACTGGGAGGTGGTTATAGGCCGAAGCTGCACTAGCCGTTTGATCCCCTACATTTCTTGCTTAATCCCCAGCTCATCCCTATAGCTGATAGTCTTGGTTTTGCAATTAATTACAGACCAGTGTTTTTCTAACCAATCCATACCAATTAAAACATCATAGAACCAAGGGGAAGCATATTTAAATCTGTTGTAACTAACTGGCCTGCTATTTTTAAGGGGCAATTTTTAACTTTGGCATTCACCCATCTCCTTGCCCCTGTAGCCTGCTGAACCAGCCAAGGGTCTTGGAATTTAACGGGCTGTAACCTGCACTACTCCACAATTCTAGGGCTAACATAACTTAGTGTTGCACCAGGGTCAGTTAAAATAGTGACTGTAAGGTCTAAGAGTGTACCTTCAAATTCCACCATAGTCGGCTGGTACTCTGCCTGGCGATCCTCTAGAGCCGCATTAATCCTCGGTAGGCTTCGTCCTACATCACCTACTGTAGAGGCTTCATAAACCTGGGACAGCTGATCAGTTCCTTTGCGTTGAGGACAATTTTTCACATAATGGGGGCCTCCACAGCCCCAACATTGCACTGGAGGCCTTGTTGTCCCCTCATTGTCATTTTTTCCAAATTGGTCATTAAGCCTAGACTCATTGGGAGGCTTTAGTCGCAGCGAATTCTTCTGTGAATTTTTGCCGCTGGTTTTCCCTTTGGAAAAACTTCTATGTCCTCCACTATGGCTACCCATGGTACTACCAGTCAATCTGCTGCTTTTATTATCCAACCATCTCTTATGTAGGCCATCTCCCTTTTGTTTGCTCTGTTGGTAACACATTCGGGCTTTATGTATGGTCTCGTCCATCGTTTTTGGATTATCGAATTTGATTCTTTCCCTCATACCCAAGGGTAGACTGCTAACAAACCTCTTTACTTTGGCTTTTTCCTCCCGGATGTAGGGCACGTAGCGGAGCAGAGAGGTAAAACGAGTGATGATTTCATCCATAGTCTGTTGTCCCAAGCACAGATCATGGAATTCTCTAGCTTTTTCATCATAGAAGCTTTCTGTCAAGTATCTTTCCTTAAAGTACTTTTGAAAATTTTCCCAGGTAATAGTCTGTTCACTTACTCCCTTGACCATCTTCACCTCCTCCCACCACAAGGTGGCCTCCCCTTGTAGTTGAAAGATGGCCAACCTTGCCTTAAGGTTGTGGTCATATTCGTATAGTTGAAAATATTTGTTCATGTTAATCAACCATGCTTCAGCGACTTCCTCTTGTTCTCCGTCAAAATGTGGCAGTTTAATCTTACGGAATTCCCCTTGCAACTCTATCCGCTGCCTTTTTGATATTTGCTGTTCAGAGGCATTATCAGACCGTTCCTGCTCCCTACCTTCCGACTCTCCAGGTTCTCTGTTTTGGTCCTGCTCCCCTGATATTCCTTGTTGCTCAACACTAGGGTGTGGTGGTATCTGATTTTGCTTATCCGAAAGACTCTTTGTGATTCTCTCCTGTTCCATCGTTATTCTGGCATTATCCTCTCTTAACCGGGCCATTTCATGCTTCAGTTCTTGCACAGTTTCCAGAATGGCACGGTTCTCACTTTGAGTCTCCTCGCCGAGCTGTACCCACAGCTCGGGATGGTTCCCTGTAGGTTCTTGACCTGCTACAAATCCCTGGGATACGCTATCTGTTCTTCTCATCCTGTCAATTTTGCTCCTGTACTCAAACAGAATTTACTGGGGAATAATTAAATAGGTTATTGGTTGTTATATGTATATAAATATATTTCCTACATCACTGTCCCAGAGGTCACAGTTTCTGGAACTTGGCTCTGATACCATACGTAACATCTCCAAAATAACACATGTAAAAGACATAAAAAAAACAATATTAATAACATTAAACTATTTACATACATTAATTACTTCCCCATCTCTTAAGTTCACTGAGGCTTTGATCTATGTTTGAATTAAATCTATGGTTTTTATGTCATGCTCGAACTCCCATATAGGAAAATCCGAATCGCATTAATATCGCTGACGTGCTGACGGGATTAGGACAGTCCTTCTCCCTTGCTATTAACAAAAACTCCTCCCAACACTCGACACATAAGCCTCCTCATCTGTAGCCATTAAGCTCCACTACACTAACATTTAAGGGAAACTGCATGGAGGACACCTTTGTCGGGATTCTGCAATGGTTCGACGGAGGAGATCTCCTCCATTGCATCGGACGGTTGGCTGCCCCCCAAATGTTGGTTCAACTTCTCATTACCCAACGAAGGAACTCATTTTTCTCTTTTGGTTTTCTGAGTTTGGCTCTGCCTGGGTTACGTTGTCCGCCATGGTTGCAGGCCGAGGACTCCACAGGTAATCCTGCACCCTTAAGTGACAAGTTTGCTTGATATACTTGCAGGTCAGGGTGAGATCAATCTCCTATTCGATGATTATGTCTATGATTTTCGATTTATTCCCTTTTCGGCACTACTGGTGAATCCTAATGCATTTGTTTCTTTCTAGTAACAGGTTGGTTAGGGGTGCCGGGTATCTTCTCCGCCATCAATAGATTAATGGGGTACCCTCTCCTCCAGGCTGGCTCTTCTCCTCTCCCGGGTAAGTCCACATATTCTTCCCTGAGCCAGGATTGCATGGTGGTTTATCAGAGGTTTCCGAATCTTCTTATGGCTACATGTTTGTATATATGTGTCTTGTCAGGTTGGGCTGCTGTGATTTTCTGGAAACAAAAGGGGTTTTCGTTGTTGTTCAGTTGTTGAAGTTTTTCCATGACTTCGCCGCTCGACGAAGGGTTTCCTCGGTTTCTTTTTTTTCCTCTGGAATCTACCGAAGCGGCATACCATAAATTCATTGTGCTTACTAGTTACATCATAGCTTTAGCAAAACTCTTCTTATGACTCTGGATCCGACTCTGTCTCGGCCTGTTGTTAAATATGATTGACTGTTTGATTTCCTCGCCTGTTAGCGTGAGTTGAGAAAGTATGGTATTTTACCTTGTTCTATGGTTGTCCGCGTTTTCCATTTTAATGTCTGATATAAATTCTTGTGGCTTAAACGCTGGGATTGAGGAATTCAACCCTTGTATGGAAGTTATGTGACTGCTCGGTACTTCTTACTTCTCTGGTTCCAATATATGTGTATTCTGTCGACTCTGTGTGTGAAATGCGAGTTTAAGTACTTTTACTCTGCCTGTAGCTATACGTAATTTTTCTCTGTATGTGAAAAGCAAATATAAATCGTCTTATTATGTTGGTAGTATTACTTATTAGCATTACTTATTTTTGTTTTAGCTAGCAATAATTGTTGAGGACCGGTTTCCGTCAAACCCTTATGATTATTATCAATTTCCTTAACCTACTAAGTATATGGCATTCACTCCCTCGGATAATGTTGGGTTTGGCTGCTATGAGCTTTTCCTTAAACTATATAAATGTGACTCAAATGCGTTTGTTGTGCTTCTAATTCTTACATATATAAATATGCATACTTTTTACTCTCTGAGTTTTAGAGTTCTTTTACTGCAACAAAAAGAGTCGTGTCCCAAATGAACAGGCCGGTCTGCGGCCAATCCAATTCATTATTCCAGGTCCTTAATTGCTCTTATTCTTGTTAATTTTCACTGTTGGAATTCATGACGATCCCGTAAGAAATAATTGGTGTATTGTGGTGTTTTACTGGTTCCCGGGGTAAAGTAATTTTCCCTTCAGGTTCCTCCTCTAAACTGTCATTCATTTTTTTCTCTTTTTTTTGTTTCCTTAATGTATGGAAATAAACCCTTCCCCATATTTTATATCATCCAAATGTATAAAGGGCAGAGTCTTCGATTGCAGCTGATCAGGGTAACTACTTAACAGGTTGTTCCAAGCCTGAAGGCTTTAGCCATTGAAAGCCTTCTACTGTCATCTAAGCGTCATAAAGAGACTAGCCTATCTTATACACACTAACCAACTCAGAACTATAATATACCTCACACTCAAACTGTTTCTTCTGTGCACTGTTTATCATTCCTCTTTTCCTTATTTCGCAACTGTTCTATAATACTAGTCTAAAAAACTGAAAAGGAGCATTCAGTAGTACTGCAATTACAACATTAGAATTGTCATAATGGTACTTACCTGTATCTGGTATGCACAACACTTATCCTTTCTTTATTCAGAACCTGGTCACCACTGGTTCTTGGCTTGTCTTCCTCCCGTCCATGAGATTTGTTGACACATCCCAAATCTCCCCCAAGCGTGTTTGCCAGGTCACAACCTTCAACAAACTTTCCTCTGCACTGTCGTGCCAATGCTATCTGGTCCTTACTAGACTTAGCATAATTTTTCCATCATGTACCCGTCTGTCCCTACAGCACGGTTCTTTTCTCCCCCCCCTCCTCTTTTCCTTTTCCCACCCCCTTTCCTTGAGTGGTTACGGTTAGGAGGAACAGTTAGGGTTTTTTTTATTTGGCAACTGTTTCATTATAAAAAGAAAACAACTTCCAAATGGGAAGTTACAATTTCCAAGTATGATTCGATTATAATTTTCCAGTGCAGAGTCAACAATTATTATTAATTCAAAACAGTAAATAGCACATTGTCCAATGTCTTTTAACCTATAACAGTAATAAAATATTTACAACCATATTTATCCGGGAATATTACAACAAGTAAGGAGAAAGCCCCACCCAACAACAAAAAAGTGAACTTGACAACCTCTCAAGCATCAAAAGTTATGAGGATTCGAAACTGCACAATTTTTTTTTTCATTTAACAGCAAAGCAAATCTCCCAGACCAAACTTCTTCTCCAACTATCTTCAAAAGGATGAACACAACAGATCCCAAAGCTAAGACACCAATGTCCAAAGAACTAGAAGAGATGAAGGAGATGCAAGATAAAGGAAGTTGGAAGACCGTAGAGAAAAAAAAGAAAACTACAGCACCAATCTCGCCAAAAAAGATGAGAAGCCACACAATTAAGAACTAAGAAGATTATAAGTCTCATAGACCAATTTGGTCTCAGTGGATATTAACCACCACCACCATCATCAATATTTAATTACTTATAATATGAATAGATAATAAGATAAATATTTAAATAAAATATAAAACAATAAAATTCTTTTTAACATTATTTGAATTTTAATAAAATAATATATTTATAATATTTAATTACTTATAATATGAAAAAATAATAAGATAAAATATTTAAATAAGATATAAAACAATAAACTGCTTTTTAGTGTTGTGATTTAGTTTGAAGATTTCAAATAAAGAAATCTTGTTCTTATTACACAAGTTTAAATTTTATTTTTTAGAATATTTAAAATTAAATAATTTATATTTTTAATATTTTATAAAAAAATTATTAATATAAAAAATTAATTTATTATTAATTAATTTATTATTACCTTTTATTTTTATATATAGAGAATTGGTAAAAAATGATTTAACAAAATTAGTAATATTATCTTAGATTTTGATTTTACCGAAATATTTTATATATATATATATATATTCACACCGTTTTTATTATATTATTAATTAACATAAAAATTAAAATAATGTATTTATAATATTTAATTACTTCTAATACGAATATATAATAAAATAAAATATTTAAATAAAATATAAAACAATAAAATACTTTCTAACATTAATTCTAGTAAAAAATTCTATAAAGATTAAGAAAATATAGTATAAGGATGTTTTTTTTTAATCATTAAAAAATTTAAGAGGAAGTTATTAACCTTAACTTTAAAATATATCTAATAAAATTATTTTTTTAAATAAAAAGTTAGCAATATTTTTTTTTCTAAGTAAGTTTAATTTATTAATATGATACAAAAAAGGGATTACAGTGAGGCTCGACCACAGAAGATCTTAGCAAAAATCATAACTGCTTTTGACTGCCCCAATAGAGGGGAAACCAGTCCAAAAGAGTATGAGTCCAAAAAATAACCCACACAGGGGTAACCAGTTTTACCACAACATAACAGAAACATTTGAACCAAATCACGAACCTAACCAGAAGACACATAAGACTGAACAGTAATTGAACCATCAACATGACAAAACATCCACCTGGCTAACACGACACTTGGCACTCAGTCGTCTGGGGCTGGTTCCTCTATAATTGGACACACGTACTTGTCCGAGTCGTCATCCTCGTCTGACATGCTACGTCCATGTGCCAGTTGGCCTCCCTCAGTGCTGCATGCTCCAACATGTGGTCCTGACATGTCTCCTCGGTGACTACCAGAAGCCTGCATGTAACTGAGTTTGCCCTTCTCAACATGTTGACTGCGAGCAACTACTTGGCCATGCAAGGTGGCCCAAACATCATCAGCTTCCTGATCACCGGTGGTGTCTCGTCCCCTGCTGCTCGACCCTGCTCTGGTCGCCTCCTCAGCATGATCAGCCAAAGGAGCTAGCAGCTCAATTTCTTCTATGAAGGTAATTGAGACAGTGGCGACGATTACTAGGCAATTCAGAAGACTGCGAAAATGGAATTGCATGGTGTGAGTAGTAGGGTGCGGAGGAAGAGGGAAGGCAGCAGTGCGGAGAGCAGCATCTCCACGACCTGTGCCATGGAGCTATGCTCTGCCTCTGATGCTTTGGGTCTTTGGGTATCGAAACTAATCAGGTTGGAGTTATCAGATGAGGAGGCAAGGGAAACCGAGTCGGGGCTAGGCATTGCAGGTGAGTGAAAAAGGTTAGCAATATTACATTAAGAATGATTTTGATTAGTTTTATACTAAAATTTGCAATAAACAAAATCCAAATATCATAAAAAGAAAAAGTTTGCAATATGTATAACATTGAGAAAGTATAAGATGAAGAATACTTTGAATGCTTATTTTATCCATACATCAAAACTAAAGTTTACAATATCTATAGCACGATTCTATAATATTTGTAAGACAATGATCCATTTGTAAGACAACTTGTTCTGATGATGAACCACACTGGTTGGTTCGAAAAGCATTGACAAATATTCTATCATGTGATTTTAGCCGAAGAATTCTCTTAATCTTGACATGGATCACAAAAGCCTCAATTCAACAACGATCCATTTTTTGTCTCATAATATTTGAATTTTTCCTTGTAAGTGTTTTATCTTCTTTTACCCATTATTGTATTTTTATTTAAATAACAATAAATAATTTTAAAAAGATATTATTTGTATATTTTGTTGAAATTTGACTTTCTCTTTATTATATTAAATTGTAATATTGAAATTCTATTTTAAATTTATGATTTTTTTTACTTATTACTTTATTTTTATTAACAAAAATTAATTTTCATTCACAAAAATTAATGAATAATAAAGTAAGGAGATTAGGTTAAAGAAAAATACTATATCTTTTATTTATTCATTTAGTGAGTGTATATTTATATATTTTAAATTTATTTTATATTAACAAAATTTATTTTAATGATAAAGATTTCTGGAAGACTGTGTATTGTATTTATGGATATGCTCAATTTTTTAGGTGAACACTTCGCCTATCTTCAAGGACATGAAGCTAAAATGGTTATGTGAAGAGTGATAGACTCATATAAATAGATAAAGGATGAAGCTAAAATATAACCATTAAATTGGGTAAAAATATAATTGTTAGAATAAGTAAATAACATTGATTATAATGAATTTTTGGAAAGGGAAATAATAAAACAAAAAGGAATCTAAATATTTTAGATTATTTGAAAAAGAGAATTAAATTATATAAATTATTTTAAAAAGGGAAATTGTGAACAAGAAATTGGTCAAATTAACATTGGTCAATTTTTATTTATTGGTCAAATGTATATTGACATAGAAATAATTAGAAGAAAACATACTAATTTAAAGAAATTTTAATTAATAGGAAGAAGGAGATTAAATTATTGTAGAATTCATAATTTAGGGATTAAATGAACTTTTTTTTTTTTTTTTTTTTTTAAGCTATCTAGGAGAAGAAGAATAAGAAAGAAACAAAAATTTTTTGAAATAAAATAATTTAAATTGAATAAGTATAAATAGGTTTATAATGGAAATACAATTAAAATAAATAGCAAAGGGAAGGAGAAATTATAATAAAAAAAAAGGAAGGTAGAATGGAAATTAAATTAAATATTAAAGGAAAATTAAAATTATAATAAAACAAAAGGAAGGAAGAAAAAAGTGGGGTGAGGGAAATTTCAAAATGATAGGAGAAAGGGTGGGGTGGGGATAGGGTGTTAAGAGGGGTTATAATTGATATTAGGAGAAAGGGGTCTAGAGGATAATAACTTAGTAGTGGATTTCTAGAGATAGCATAATTTATATCTGTCTTCATGATTAAAGTTATTAGGAGCTTTTCAATTTCTAAGGCTTCCCTAATGACACAGTTGGTATGGAAGGGAGTAGAGGCTAATATTTTAGTTTTATCAAAATAAATTAGATGCTTGGTATTATGGGAGTGTTCAACGATGGTGGATTTAGCAATGTAGTTATAAGTGAGTTATAGTAGGTGTCAGCCATGTGCTCTTTGAGACGAGCTTTGAAATATCTACTGGTTTTCCCTATGTAAGACATTACATAGGAGCAAGGGATTTCATAGACTATGGCCCTAACATAGGGTCACTCTTTTCCTTAGCCAATATGAAAAGTTGGTTGAGGGTTTTCTAGGGTTTGAAATAATATTTGATGTTCTTTTTAGAAATAATTTTGGAGATATGATCCGTGTCTCCTTGAATGTGGGGAAGTGTTAACTTGGCTAGGGGTGGTTTATTAGAAAGGATTGTAGGTTGGGGGTGGAGAACTAAATGAAAGGCCTTCTTGATTTAGGATGTGGAGTATCCATTAGATTTGATGGCTTTGGTGAGATGATCTTCTTCTCTGGGAAAGGATTGAAAAGAGGACATTCCAATGGCTCTGGAAACAAAGGTTTTAAGAACGACAAATTTTTTAGTAGGATGATGGTGGGACCTAGCATGGAGGTATCTATCAATAAGGTTTTCCTTTGATAGACTTGGTGAGTGAGGAAGCCATCAGGGAGGCGAGAGATAAGGACATGGTTCTCCTCAAGCTCCACAATGAATTGAATGTGAGGAGAAATGTGATTGACATAATAAAGGAACGCATGAGAATAGGTAGACCATGGGACCAAATAACAAAGGTGTCATCAACAAATAACCTCCACAATTTAGGTTTTAAGTGGAAATTCTCAAGGACTAAGGTTTGAAAGTACTCCATAAAAATGTTAGAAACAATAGGGGATGTAGAAATTTGATAGAAATTGCAACAACTCAAGATTTCAAACTAAAAAAAGAAGAGACACAATTCTACTCTAGTAATCTATAGAATGGAAATCACAATTTAGAACATTATGCATAGACATGAAACAAGAAAAACCACAAGTACACAATGATTTCTAGGGGAACCCAACTGGGAAAAACCCCTCAAACCTCTTTGCATTAATTAGTTGAATAGAAAAACTATTTCAATTTCCAAATCTAGCTCTAAGCTCAACCTGCAAAAGAATAATTGTTAGATCTCTGCTAAATGAGAAACTCTGGCCAAAACTTACCCAATTATTTTCTCATCAAGAATCTTATTTCCTTACGCAAATCTTGAGGAAATTAGCTCCTAAGAGAGAGGAATTTCCTCCTAATTGTTTGCACAAGTCCCAAGGATTAATATCCTAATTTTATGCAACACCTGAACACTCAAACTAGCATACAACTAATGTTACACTGGGATTGCAATCTCTACTTCATCTGACGAACTCGAATTCCATGCATGAACTAGCTATTTTAGGTTGATTGATCAGTTAACTGACATATCTCTGAGTTATATTGTCGTCCCACTACAAAACTGACCTTTAACTGACTCTATCAATAGTCAGAGGCCAGTTACTGGAATACAACTGAAAATAACTGAACTAGACTGCTAAAATTTAGCAATCAACACATGTATAATTGAAATCCAAGCCCCTAACTCGAATTTATTGAGCTATCTAAGTGACAAGAGCCATGTAACACTATTAATTGTGATCTAGGCCTTGGGAGGAGGCCCCCAAGATCTAAAAAATTGAAATAGATCTTGGGGGGAGAGGCCCCCAAGATCTGAAAAATTGAAATGTCAGAAGAAAAGAGGAGAACACACAATAACAAGACCAGATTTTTTGTTTTATTAAAACAGATAATAACTATAAAGGCTACAGCGTGGTGGACAATTTGTCCTTTTACAAAATGCAACTTGTTACTTATATATACTTTTTTGTTACAATACCACCTGTAAATTCCATGGGTGAATGAATGCCATGGGTGGATGTCACTTATAATACCATGGGCCAATTCCATGAGTGGATAAATGCCAAGGGAGGATGAATACCAAGGGTCCATGCCACTTACGATACTATGGGAAAATACCATGGGTGAATGACTACCATGTGTGGATGCCACTTACAATATCATGGGTAAATTCCATGGGTGGATAAATACCATGGGTGGATGAATACCATGGGTGGATGCCATTTTCCATTCAGATCAAATTGCCTCAAGTTATCCTATTGATGTGGAAATTCGATTTACTCAATTTGAATAAGGCTAATGTCAATTTGAGTATTTCTTGCTACATTGTTTAGCACTCCTTCCTAGTAAGAAAGGGATTTTTCACCACACCTATCCTACACCTATGGAATTCAAATTTAGATCTTAATAATGCTTGTGTTAAGATGTCAAGCATCTTTCTCCTCAATTGGAATGTACTATAGAAACCTAATTCTCCTTTGCATAGAGTTCAACAAATGATGATATTGGATATTAATGTGCTTGGATCTATCATGAAATACCGGATTCTCAGAGAGCTTAATGAAAATTTGATTATCACAATATATCATTGTTGGATCCATCTCTTGATTGAAAATACCCACAAGTATTTTACTCATCCATATGGCCTTGCATGCCGCTTGAATTACAACTATGTACTCAACCTTTACTGAGCTAAATGCTACAAATCTATGCCTCATGTTGTACCAGGAAATAACTATAGACCCAACACTGAAGATAGCACATAAAGTACTTTTCCTGTCTGATGGAATCCCTACCAAATCTACATTGGTGAAGCCTTGAATATTCACTCCCTCTGTCCTCTAGTACCATAATCCATACTCAATAGTTCCTTTGAGGTACCGTAACACATGCTTTGTTTCCTTCCAATACATCTTGGTAGGTATCACAATAGCTTTCCTTAGATTTTTTACCGCATGGCACATGTCGGGTCTTGTGTTAAAAAGATACATCAAAGACCCCACAAGATTCTTGTAAATGGTAACATCAACCTTTTCACCTGAAGTGGCATTTTCCTTCATCTAGTTTTCAGCTAGAGGTGTGTCCATGCGATTACAATTTTCCATGCGAAATCTATGAAGCATTTCAAAGGCTTACTTCCCTTAAGACATAAAAAATTCACCATCACCTTTCCATACTTACAACCCGAGGAAGTAATGCATTAAACGCATGGCTTTGATTTCAAAATCCATTGCAAGATCCTCTTTGCAAGGGCAGATCAATTTCTCATCCACTGTCAATATTAAATCATCAACATTCAAAACAAGAATAAGAAACTTACCATATACCACAATGTGATAGATGTTTTCATCTACTTCACTTTTGGTGAATCCCAATCTACTAATATAACTATTGATCCAAGTGTACCATACTCATAGTGCATTTTTGAGACCATATGATGCTCTCTTGAATCTGCACGCATGTGAATCTCAATCATATGTCTCAAATCCTTCTGGATGTTCTATGTAAATTTCCTCCTCAACAACATTGTTGAGAAAGGCGACATTCACATCCATCTGGTGGATTTTCCACCCCATCTACTTAGCCAATGCTAGAATGGATCTAATTGAGGAATATCTTGCAACTGGTACAAAAGTTTCCTCACAGTCCACTCTCTCTATCTAAGAGAATCCTTTGGCCATAAACCTGGCCTTTTCCATCTCGATGCTCCCATCAACTCCATGATTCACTTTTTAGATCCATGTAGAACCAGCCACTGATTTCCCTTGTAGTATCGACACCACCTCTCTTACAATATTCTTCATGATGGATTCATATTCTTCCACCATGGAATTAACCTAAAAAAGTTGAGAAATCGCTTCCTGAAATGAAGAAGGCTTTGTCTCAATGAGCTCTGTCATGAGATCCATGTAACCAGTGTACCTATCAGGTGACCTACTCTACCTACTATGTGATGTAGGGGCTCCCACATTCTCCCCAACATCCTGCAATGATATATCGACTTCTCTATTTCTCTTTCTACCCTCTCTAAAATATTTTGGTTGAGTGGGTGCCTCCACTCTACCTCATGTCTTCTATGTTGCATGTGGCTTCTCCAAAACATCCTAAATCTAACCCAAGGCTCCTCCTTTGGAGCTATAATCTCTTTCTCTAGTGGGATACTTATCTCTCATTCCAGAGAGCATATCATAGAATTCTCCTCATTGAACTTGACATCTCTCCTCACAACTATCATCCTCATTGAAGGTAAACACACCTGGTAATTGTGTGGAGTTTTGGTCCATCCTACAAAAAATCCCAAATTTGTTGTAGGCTCAAGTTTCTTCCTTAAATCCTTGGAGACATGAAAATAAACTAAAGCTCCAAAAATTTTGAAATGAGACACATCAGGGTTTCTCCTCGAGAAAGCGTCCTCTCGTGTGATCATACCAAGTATCCTATGAGGGCTGCTGTTTTGCAAGTAGATTGTGGTGTTGCATGCTTCCACCCATAGATGTAATGGTAAAAGGAGTACCAAGTAAGCGTGAACTGCAATATACTCCTTACCCAATAAATTGACCAAGGACTTGATGTACGTGCAGAAAATCTCCTTGAATGTTGTGTTCAGTGTATCACATTTACAGGGTGGCAAACATGGTTTCCTATGGATAAAGGATTGCAACCTAGGGGGGTCTCCTTTTATATACACGACAGTACGGGGAGAACAAGTCCATGTGCTAGCACTGTCTAATTCCAAAGAGAACGAAAGATGCTAAGTTTTAAAGACACCGAAACACATCTCTAACATAGATCACTAGATATGTTCATTAATGTTTAAAATTATCCTTAGGTTAATTGATATATTTTACAGTTGATCTTGTAATTATGTCTCAATTTCAAGGCCGTAACAATGTTTTCTCTCCCTAAATTGCAAACTAGATGACGAAATGAAATCTTTCAGTTCAATGAAAGCTATCTATGTAGGGAAGAAATCACTAAAATCATGCATCAAACCAAATGAAAAATGCATCCATGTCAAAATTCAAATAATAAATGCAAGATATGAAATCTAATCTTTCATATGACAAGAAAATGCAATGGCAAAACAAATCTTAAAGAAAATTTTTTCGTAAGATGTAATGATGATTTTTTCTCTTTTTCAAAAATGCAACTAATGTAATCTAATGCAAAGGAAAAGAGAATGCAAGAAAACAATGAAGTATGAAAATCTATTTCACGTGAATGATTTGAATGCAACACTAAAAAGTTCTGAAAACTAGGAAAATAATAACACTTTAACTTTCAGTTTGAAACATGGAAAACTTCAAAGTAAACACTTTCTTTTGATCCCAGTGAGACAATCGATTTGTAATATATCGCTTGTCAAATGAAGCTCCAGTAACTTTCAATATATCCACTATTGAAAATGACCTAAGGCATAAGAACCAAAAAGTAAACTGCAAGCACGTCTAAACACACAAGGACTTTTAATGCAGGAAATCTATCTCTGATCTTTGATGGAAAGACCAACAAGTGTACTAAGGTTGACCTAGAAGATCTAGAACCCTAAAAGGCTAATCAAACTTCAAGAACAATCAAGCCAAGTCAAAAGGCAATTGAAAGCAGACACTGAGAGAGTTAATGACAAAGACACTGGTAAATCATAAGGAGAAGACTACTGAAACTGAAAATCAAAGAGAAAACCCTAAATCTCTATCGCACATGTCAACAGTAATGTAGTGATAGACACTACTGTAACTAAACAACTCGCTATATCATCACGACTGTCAGGCTCATATCCACGATGGTCGAGGAAAAGGGAAAATAACTTCAAAATTTTCAAAAAAATCTCAATTTAACAATGTTCAGGCACCTACCAGGAAATGACACTCACAACAAACAAGCAATGAAGTCTAAAAATCTATGGTTGACCAAACTAGACAAAAGAAAGGGTGAAAGATTGGATGGAAAGGGTGATAGGCTCCCCAACGATTTCACCATTTTGTTGTCAAGGTTAATCCTCTCTACAGACAGTGACAATCCCTCAAGCCCAATGAGTGGATCTAGCAACTTGAAAGGACAATCAACTAGACATATTCCTAGATTATAACTGAAAACTAGAACAAGAGAGATGGCCTACCTTGCTCTGATGCTAATTCGATTTCCTTTATTTAGATCCTTGAATTTCTTGTGTCACAAACTTATTCCTCCTTCTTTCAATGCTTATGTCCCTGCACAAGTATCTAGGAGACAACAAAGCATACCAATACTAATAGCAAGTCCAATGATAATCTATTTAGTTGATCGAGGAATGCCAAGCAAATACATACATGAACATATATATTGGGAAGATGAACCAACAGTTGTATTATTATTTAAAAATAAAGGGGAAGCTTACAACCATAGCCTTGATGTTGAAAGGATCTCCTTGAGTGGTAATCAAATTCCAAGCTAAGAAACTCTCCAACGCTGCTTCTCCAAGTTTAATGAATAGCTTTAAGCACAAGCTTAGCATAGGGGTGCAAATGGACATAGATCAACCATTTGGGAATGGTAGAGGGGAAATCTATAGGCTAGGAGAGGGAGTTAGGCCTCCTCCAAAGATAGGAGGAGGTAGCTCATAGGGATGAGACCAAGAGGTCAAATTAGGAGGATTCGACCTCATCTATGCGAAACCACCTCTAGCTCGCCACTCTGGAAGCTTCTAGATCACGAAGATTATGACCCTCTTTGGGAAAACTTCTTTTTGAGATCATCATGAGTGTGAGAGAGACCAGAGCGATGCCATCGTTGGATTAACAAGGTGAAATAGGCGATCATCACGATTTTGAGCTTCATAAAGGCTACGATTCTCATTTTAGGGTTTCATGAGCTATTTATTTATGGAAAACTCTAGATATTTTCCAAGAAAAGTTAAAAGATGGATATGAGTTGTATACATTGATGAGTATACTGTATAATGATCATGTTTCAGGCACTTTAGGTTATGTCACAGGGAAGTGTAGGAGGTGTGAAAAAATACTGTGTAATAAACTGGTGCAAGGAACAGGGGGAACTAGTCATGGCAATAATATAACACACACACAACATTGTTGTTATTATTGTATCCCCCTATTGTTATTGTTGTGCTCATGTATCCACCATGTTATTATTTTTGTGCCCCATAGATGCCCAATATTATTATTGTTGTGCCCTTACATTATTATTGTTATGTAGGATTTGATTATATTGTGAGCCCTTATACTCCTATATATACCAAGGGGGTATTATCATTTAAATGAAACAATAATTTTTTACTTATGTAACATAAAGGAGGTTTCTCTGTTGAAGATAATAATTTTTAACTCGCTGATCTATCTTTTCTGTGAGTTGTTTGCATAACAAGATGTAGGTGAATTATGACATATAAGACTTGGCCATTTTCGTCATGGAGCTTTGAATATCAGGCAAGATATCACCACAGGCCTCCCCAAAGGAGCACTAGAGTAGAAGAATACATGCAAAGGGTGTACCTTAGGGAAGTACACAAAAGCCACCTTCAATGATCAAGACAATAGGGCATGTGCAATCCTTGAAAGGATCCACTTTGATGTCCATGGGCCTTTCTTGATAGCCTCCACTACAAAGCACATGTATTATATGTTATATTTGTAGATGATTTCTCACGGAAGTTCTGGATTTTCCTCATGTAGAAGAAAGACGAGAAATTCTCAAAGTTTGTTAAATTTAAAGCATTTGTTGAGAAAGAAACTGGCAAGAAAGTGAAGGCTCTCAGGAGTGATAATGAAGGTGAGCACGTGTCGAATGAGTTAAAAAAATTCTATGCAAAGGAAGGCATTTGAGGAGAGTTGACAACACCCCACAACCCACAACAAAATGGGTTGGCTAAGAGGAATACCATAAGTATTGTGGGAGTAATAATGGATATGTTTCATGACCAAGGCTTACCTCTACACTTATGGGCTGAAGCATGCAATACAATGGTCTATTTGTATAACAAGAGTCATCATCAGATTCTTGGGATGAGGACATGAAAAAGAATCCTTTTCAGGGAAAAATACTAGATGTGTCTCACTTTAGGATCTTTGGAGCATCAATATATTTCCATGTATCCAAGGAATCAAGGAAAAAGATGGAGCCAACAACAAAGTTGGGGATATTTGTGGGATACACTAATACACCTCATGACTATCGTGTGTACCTGTCATCCCTCAGAATGATAGTTGTTCAAAGGGATGTGAAGTTCAATGAGGAGAAGAAAATGAGGTGTTCCCTTGAGAGGGACCTTCAGTTACATGCAGAACAAGAATTTTTGACTCAAAATGAAGCAACTTTAGAAGTTTTTGAGAAACCACAAGGAGAGGAGCAGAGAGTAGAGACAACCACACAAGTAGAGACATCCATTGAAGGAAGGAAATGAACTAAGGAAGTTGAAAAATTATTGTAGGATGTTTGAGAGAATGTGGGATCACCTGCATCATAGCGCAAAAAGAGCAGGTCATCAGATCGATACTATGGCTACATGGCTCTGATGACTGAGCTAGTAGCGATAGAACCAACCTCATTTGAGGAAGAAATAGAGTAGTCTATATGGGTTGACACTATGGTAGAGGAATATGATTCCATTTTCAGAAATAGTGTTTGGGAATTGGTCACAAGACTAGTAGACAAATCATTGGTATGTTCGAGATGGATTTACAAGGTAAAGTATGCAACAGACAAAAGCATAGAGAAGCACATGACTAGATTTGTGGCCAAGGGGTACTCTTAGGTTGAAACAATTAATTATGAGGAGACCTTTGCTCTTGGAGCAAGGTACTCTTCCATCAGATCAATTCTTGCTGTCTAGACAGATGGGGTTGAAGATTCACCAAATGTATGTGAATACAATATTCCTTAACAGAGTTATTAAGGAGAATTTGTACATCAAACAACCTGAAGATTTTGAGACCTTCAACAGAGAGTCACATGCATGTAGACTCAAGTGCTTGTTTTATGGGTGAAACCAAGCACCCTGTGCTTGGTACACTAGGATCAATAACTATATCAACAGTTTGGGCTTTACCAAAAGTGAAGTGGATGAAAAAAATTACCACATTTTGGTAGAAGGTAAAATGTTGATTATTGTCTTATATTTTGATGACTTGATTTTGACTGGTGATGAAGAAATTATCATGTCTTGCAAGGAGGACCTTGTAAAGGAGTTCAAAATGAAGGACATGGGTCTCATGCACTATTTCCTTGGTTTGGAAGTATGGCAAGAAGAAGGGGAATTTCTTGTCTCTTTGGGAAAGTATGCCAATGAGATACTTCATAAGTTCTACATGGTCAGATGAAAACCTATGGAGACTCCTGTAGCAACTAACTAGAGGAAAGAGGATGCCACTTTAGGTGACAAAGTGGATGCTACCATGTATAGACAGTTGGTGGGTTCACTCATGTACCTTGTGAACACATGACCAGACATTTGTTATGCATTCAACCAATTGAGCCAAGCCATGGTTTGACTAACCAACTTATTTTGGAGGGTTGCTAAACATGTTCTATGGTACCTCAAAGGCAGTGGCTCAGTTTGGACTATGGTACATACAGACAGAGGGAGTGAAGCTATGTGGATTCAGAGATGTAGATTGGGTGAGGAGTCCATGAGACCGAAAGAGTACATTAAGGTGAATTTTTAGTGTTGGGTCTATAGCGGTTTCTTGGTACAACATGAAGCAAAGATCTGTGGCACTCAACTTAGTAGAAGAATAGTACATGGCTGCGAGTCAAACAACATGAGAGGCAATCTGGATGAGAAAGATTATTCTTGGGCTATTTTGTTAGATGATGGATCCTACTGTGATTTAATGTGATAATAAAAGTTGCATCAAGCTCTCTATTTTTTTTCATGATAGATCCAAGCACATAGATATCTGGTACCACCATCTACGAAATTGTGTGTAGAGGCAGATCATGTTGTTGTAGCACATTCCAAAAGAGTAACAAGATGAAGACATTTTGATAAAATATTTTTCAATAGGTAATTTTTTGTTCCATAGAGGTAGGTTTGGGGTGGAAAATAATCCCTTTCTTGGTGAGAGGAAGTGTTGAAAATGTAGCAATACAATCTAGTTTTAACTTTTCCTTGGTCAAACTAAATTAAAATTCGAATTTCAATTTCAAAAAAATACTTAGAGGTAGTTAATTGAGGTGACATGGATTTTTTTCACTTAGTTAACTCATTTAAATCGAGTTGGAGACACTTGAGTTCAATTTAGTATGATTGATTACTAATTTATAGCAATTCATTTAAGTTAAGTTAAGTTATTGTTAGTTAAACTTGTTCCAAATATTGGGGAAACTAGTGGAAGGTCAAGTTGTGCAATGTAACATCAATCAAACTTAGTGGTCATCCAGTTAATTGATCAACCAACCAAAAATAACTTATGCATGTAGATAATTCACGTTACCTAGTTGATATTGGAGTTTAAGGGTAGTGTACAATCAATTGTAAAGTAATCTGAGTTGTACAGGTGGTGCATTTAGTGAAAGGATGGGACAACAGGAATTGTGAAATCCAATTGAAGAATTTCCCTAAAAAGCAAGGGCTAATTACTCAATGAGCAATGCAAAGGAAATAAGATCTTGGAGCCTTGAAAATTTGGCTAAGTATTTGTGAGGTTCAGTTAGTCAAGCAGAGGATAGAAGATACATGTGCAGGTTGTGCTCAATCTTGAGAAATCATAATGTGTTCATCTAGATTCTTTGATTATTGAAATAAAAATAGTAAGGGTTTTTGAGTAGTTTCTTTCCCCTAGATAAATCTCTATGCGTGTGTGATGTTTACTTTTGCATGTTAATTATTTTTGTTCTCAATCGTGAATTTGCTTCCGCAGATTAGTAGAGTAGCTTCTAGTTTTGCGATTTAGTAAATTTCATGAGCAATTTAGAATCTACACATCAATTTCTACATCCATTTCTCATCATAATTCTAACCCTCCTCTAATCCTAACACTAATTTTAATTTTAATATCAATCCCTATAATAGCTCGTCCCCTTCTCTTGCCCCCTTTTATCCCTTTCTACTTCTTGTACCACCCTTAATACTTATGTGGTTAACCTCTCCTCCATTGAGCCTAACGCTCCCTCCTTAATCCTTTTAGAAAAAGGTTTCAAATTTTCTCTTGCTTCTTGTGCTATTCCCTATGAGGATATTACATGCTCCATTAAATAAATCTCCCCCCACCTACACTCCCATGTGGTAGAAGAGCTTCGAAAAGAACGCGGTCACATTCTCCAGGACTCTAAGCTCCCTAAGCCTAAAATTTTTAATGAATAATTTAATTCACTTTGTCAACTCAATTCCAACCCCAACATTCTCATTCTAAAATTTGATAAAGGAAATGCATCCATTGTCATGAATTTCTCAATTTACCTTTTTAATATGATTGATCTCTTTTCTTCATATTATTATAAGCCATTAACTAAGAACCCATCCAATCTATGACCAGCAAGGTCATGAAAGCCATTAAGTCTTATTCGCTTGACCCAAACATCCAAAAGCTTTGTATTACCCTTAACCCAATTACCCCCATGATTTATGGTCAACCTAAAATTCATAAGAAGGACTTTCCCTTTAGACCTATAGTTAACAGTATTGGTGGTCCCACCCATGCTCTTTCAAAACTCCATACCAAAATGATCTATCGCTTTTCTGACCCAATATTTCCTTACTCCTCTCATTTCATCAAACAAACCAAGCATCTCAATCTGGATGAAAATGAAATCATAGTTATCTTTGATTTGATTTCCTTATTCATAAAAATTCATGTACTTGAAGACATTGATCTCATTTACAATCTGGTTGACTTCGAAACGTTCAATATTATCAAAATTTTCCTTTCCACCACCTTTTTCAACTATAATGTAGTTTTCTATGAGAAAACTAAGGGCAAAAGCATGGGTTCATCCATCCCCCCTGTTGCGGCTAATATTTTTATGGAGCACTTTGAAACCTTAACCCTTGATACCTTCCACTTAAAATGTAAATTCTAGAAACAATTTGTTGATGATATCTTTGTTATTTGGTCTCATTTTCTACCTATGCTCCGCACCTTCCTTTCCAATCTCAATCAAATTTCCCCTCACATTTAGTTCACTATGGAGTTTGAGGAGAACCACGTCCTTATCTCTCACCTCCTTGATGGCTTCCTCACTCGCCAAGTCTATCAAAAGAAAAATCACATTGATAGATACCTATGTGCCAACTCCCACAATCATCCTTATCAAAATATGTCATGCTTAAAAACCTTATTTCTAGAGCCATTTAAGTCTCCTCTTCTAAACGCTTTCCCAAACAAAAATCCCATCTCACCCAAGCCCTCAAATATAATGGATACTCCACATCCTAAATCAACAAGGCCTTTCATTCTATTCTCCACCCCCAAACTAAAATCCTTTCTAATAAAGAACCCATAACCAAAGTAACCCTTCCCGACATTCAAGAATTCACCGATAATATATCCAAAATTATTTTTAAAAATAAAATCAAAACATTTTTCAAACCCCAGAAAACCCTCAACCAAATTTTCAGAATGCTAAGGACAAAAGTGACCATATGCTAGGTCTCAGAGTTTATGAAATCCCTTGCCCTTATGGAATGTATTACATAGGGAAAACTGGCAGATATTTCAAATATTGGATCATAGAGAACATGGATGACACCTACGATAACTACATTGCTAAATGCACTATTGTTAAACATTCCCATAATACCAAGCATCTTATTTGTTTTGATAAAACTAAAATCTTAGCCTCTGCTCCCTCCCATATCAACTATGTTATTGGGGAAGCCCTAAAAATGGAAAAACCCCTAATAAATTTAATCATGAAGATGGATATGAATTAAGCCATTCCTAGAAACCCACTATTTAGTTCTTATCCTCTATACCCCTTTTCCTAATATCAATTCTAACCTCTTGTAATGCTGAAAAATCTAGGGCATCTAGATTAAAATTTTTCTCTTACTTTGATAACTCCTTCTGATGTCTGTTTACTTAACTTGATTATATTTTTCTTTAACTTAATTATTATTGTGTTTTCTATCATCAAGCAACTACAAAATGATGAATATTAAAGAGACAAGATGACACAAAATGTAGGCTGCTAAACAGGACCAAAACCTCTCCTATTGAGAGGAAAACCCACAAGAATCCTTCTTTTCTTATAGAATCTTAAAATGACAAATTCTAAGACCTAAGACCCTTGACAAAGACACCTCCAAGACAAAGTCAACATTTCTCTTTAATGGGCTTTATTTTGAATTTTGACCCGAGAAGCTTCTTGAGCAACTTCAAGCCCATCGACTTCTCCTGCAACTTCAACACAACAATTTCCAACAACTTCGACCCAACAACTCCAAACAATTTCTACCTCCAATAACTTACAAACAACTTTGACTTGCCCAACAACTTTCCATTACTTCGAATTGCCCAACCACTTTCTAGCACGTCGACTTTCCCAACACCTTTCCAACACTTCAATTTTCCTAACAACTTTTCAGAACTTTGACTTGCCCAACAACTTTCCCACACTTCAACTTTCCCAACAACTTTCTTACACTTTGATTTTCCCAACAAATTTCTAGCACTTCGACTTTCCCAATAACATTCCAACACTTTGACTTGGCCAACAACTTTAGAAGCCCTAATACAAGAGAGAGAGAGAGAGAGAGAGAGAGAGAGAGAGAGAGAGAGAGAGAGAGAGAGAGAGAGAGAGAGAGAGAGAGAGAGATCCAAAAACTTCGACGTTGCTTTCCTTCTTCTTACCCTTGGTTTTCATCCTTTTCCATCTTCTTTCTTGAGGAGATCGAACTTGCTTTTTTGTGTGTCCAAATGAGTTCAAGTTCCTTCTTATACATAGGCTTCCTATGGGTATGAATTGCTTCCTTAAGGCCGACTTGATTTTTCATGTAGGTCGACTTGCTTGAGGAACCATGAAAAGGTCTCGGATGGTTTTTGATTGTAATTTTTGACTCACATAATTTTTCCTTACAATATGTAACATGCCAAAAAGAGTCTTTCATACATGACAATGACTTAATTAACTTGTAGACTCAATGAAAGTCCCTAGAAACACTCAATGGGTGCTTATCCGACAAATAAATTTCCCTTAAGCATGAAACAAATGCCTCAAGGATACAAATAATAAATTTTAGTTTTCTCTTTACATCAAATAAATAAAGACATGATTACGTATGTCATTATGAATACCAAACCTAGTTACATATTTCAACACTTCACACCGCCCACCTTGCCCTTTCTCTTATCCTTTTGAAATTTTCCTTCTATCTGCCTAATAGATATATTTTAGTTTTCAATCACCAATGCTTTTTCTTCCTTCCTTTTTTTATTACAATTCTACATTTTCTTTAATATTTAATTTAATTTTCATTCTTCCTTTATGTTTGATTATAATTTCTCCTTCCCTTTACTATTTTTTTATTTTTTATTTTTTCCATTCTAATTCTAAACCTATTTATTCTACCTGATTCAATTTAAATTATTTATTTTTAAAATTTTTATTTAATGTTTCCTTCTTATTCTTCCTCTCCTAAATCACTTGTAGAATTTTAATAAATAACAATAATAATAATAATTTTAATCCCTAAATTCTCAATTCTACATTAATTTAATCTTCTTCATTATTTCTTCCTATTAATTATAATTTCTTTAAAATAAGATCTTTTCCTCTAATTAATTCTATATCAATATATATTTGACCAATTAAAAAAAATAACCTACATTAATTTCACCAATTTATTGTCCTGGTTAATTAAATTTTTTAAATGATTTATATAATTCAATTCTCTTTTTCAAATAATTCAAAATATTTCAATTCCTTTTTATTTTATTATTTCCATTTCGAAAAAGTTCATTGTAATCAATATTATTTACCTACTCTAGTGGTTATCTTTTTATCTAACCCAATGGTTATATTTTAACTCCATCCTTTATCTATTTATATGTCTCTAGCACTCTTCACATAACCAGTTCAGCTTCATGTCCCTAAACAAGAGTGAAGTGTTCACCTGAAACGTCAGGCATATCCATGAACAAAACACATAGTTTTTCAGAACTCTTTATCAATATCAAAATATTGTCTTTGAAAATATCCATTCTAAAATTAGTCCTAATCAAATTCAACAAAATGCATATTGATAGAATTGAAACTAAGGATGTTTTAAATAAGTGATTGAATTTGTACAATGATTTTCCCTGTGTCATCCCTTTTCTCTTCACTCTTGATTAGTTACTTCCACTTTTCTAATTCACATGACATATTCCATGAAATATATACTTGAAGGAGTTGGATCCATTAGTGAGGAGCAGGAACTTTTTCACTAGTGGGAAATGTTCAATTCCCTTGAGGGGTTTTCATGAATACATGGTAATCCATAAATTCTAGAAAGTATCCCTCTAAACAATTAATTCGAATGGATCTTCATATAAAATTATTATTTTTAATTTATTATGGAAAATGAGCTTCTCTTATGCAAGTATTAAAAATGAAATAATAGAAATTAAAGTGGACAATGAATTCCAAAAATAATTCAACACAAATTTACCTTAGAGAAACTCATTTTTGGAAAACTCCAACATTGGAATGGAAACCTATTCTTTACAGCTCCAAGTTAGTGTGATGTATCCTTTGATATTCTTCAATTTATCCTTCTTATCCCCTCAATGAAATCAATTGCAAAAATCTCAAGAAACTCTTCTATACTCTATGAAATATTCAAAACCACAAAAAAAACATTCATGTCATTACAAGGAAAACACCTTGTAATGGAATATTTTATGGAGCCTTCCTAGAAAATTTATCGCTTCTATTTTTATAAAAGAGGTTTATAGTGGAGGTATACAACTAGAGGTTTTCCTTCATTGTGTCTCACTCGCCATGATAATCCTGTGTTGGGTGTAGTATATGTTAGACTAATGGACCAACATTTAATGTCAATATGGGGTTGGTGGTCTTCAAGGAAAAACACTAGAAATGCCAGAGAGAGAATTTAATAACCTACAATTAAAAACTCTATTTTTTCTAGAAAATGCTCACACATTATGTTCTTACACTAGTCAATATCATGTTCCAATCCCACACTCAAAAACATTCATTAGAAATACAACCCTAATTACTACAGTCATTGATCATACAACCCACCAATATTTGAAATAAAACTCGAACTATCAAGAACTAGAAAGTGAAACCCTATCATTAAACATCAAACCCTGTTAAAAAAAACCCTGATTATTTAAGATTGAGAGGCAAATGAAAAGCTTAGCTATTTTTTGATAATTGAAAAAAAACCCTAATTATTGGAAATTAAATAACAAACCCTAACTACTAATAAATTTTCCAACCTAAGCATTGACCATCAATTAGGTTGACAATTCAGAAGGAAATATTGTCTCAAATTAGCTGAAGTGTAAGACAATTAAGTTCCTAGACAATCCACCTAGAGTGCAAGATAAATACTCTCTCACTCCATGCAGATTTCAAGTAGCTAAGCCTATTAGAGTGCAATGCACAATGTTCTTGAAAAATCCCTGTGTAAATCCAAAATAATGAAGAATAAGTTTTAAATCCAGTTATGAAATACCTCTTAAATTTAGATGCACTAATTGTAGATGAAAACTTCAAACATATCAATGGAAAGGCTCTCCACTCCAATCCAATGCTAATTATTCAATCTAGCTTGCATACAACTTTCAAATCTTTATAAACAACCACACTTACTATCCCATTTAAAGACCAATTTTAGAAATAATATAGAGAACATATAAGGAATATACATACACACACACACACACACACACACACACACACACACACACACACACACACATATTTATATATATATTATCAGTCACAAGATAGAATTGAGACAAAGGCATGTCGATCTTAACACTAGGAGTCCATATGATAACATGATTGTAGCATTTGATTTCCATTACACAAATGGATCAAATCAAAGTAGATCTATAATTTTTAGGGAAAAGGTTCCAGATCTTCAGTGATCTAATGCAAGTCACTCCAAGGAATGGACATAAATCAAATCCAGAAAGTTAATAAAAAAAAAAGTATAATTACATAAATGCTTGTTATAAATGTTAATCTAGGCACACAGTCAAAGTATTTCCATATTCTATAAATATAAGCTTGTATACAATGAGGGAGCATGTAGCAGAATAGAGTATATACAATCTATCTAAAAACCTTTAAATCAAAATTTCACAAGCCATAAATAACAATGGAAATAAATATATTTGTAACTTATGAAGTAAATAAACAAAAAATAGAGGGTGAAAAACTCGGTTTGTGGGCCGAGACCAACCATCTTGTCCCCTCATTGAGAGATATAAATTATAGGGACAAGATCCAACATAAAGTGCACAAATAAATGAAATAAAACCCATCATGAGTCTTTTTTATTAATGATGCTATTCTTTTACATCTAAGGCCATATGCTCAAGGTCCAAACCAACACAATGAAATTAGAATAACATCACCCCCACAACACATACAATGGCTAGTCTTCTCATACATGTATCATGACTACAAATTTAGGCTATAACAACTCATTTTTGGCAAATCTAGGCATGATTTGGAATTCTAGAAATTTGTGCACTTTTAACAAATTGGCCCCAAAGAATATTTTATATCTTCCTAACCATGACGAATTTTGGAAATATGTTTGAATGGAACCTAATTTTCCATATTTTAAACAAATACAGTCTCTTGAAAAGCTCTTATTCAACTCTATTGCTTCAAAATCACGCCTGAAATTGATTATTTGGATACTTTTACAAATCTTGGTTCTACACAATGTTTTACAAGCATGACTCAAAGGACCCTTTAGATATCCAAAATGAATGTGTATTTTTGGAATAAACATATAGTGATCTACTTAATATCATATACTGGGAGAGAAACCCATGTCCCAGAATTTTGAAATTCGTCTTCATCTGCACGAAAATCAAGGAGGATGTTGGCAGTTGAAAACTGTGTGAATTTGGGGCTAAATTATTAATTATTTTGTAAAAATCAATCCTTATGACTTGGGTGCATTCTAACCCATGTGTAAGGATAATTTTAGGGGCGAATGTTCGCCCTTTGGCGAAATTAAGGGGTTTTAAATTTTTAGTGGGCGAATATTTTGTATCATAGTACATTTTTACAAATCACCTCAAATAGCCCACCTTATTTTAAGGGAGAGGGTAAAAATGGTAAATTTAGCCCTTGAAATTAGGACTTACAACCTTCCATTCGCCCATTTTCAAGAATAGGTTTTATTTAAGTGAATCCATTCGCCCATTTTCAATAATAGGTTTTATTTAAGTGAATCCTATGGGCCAAATACCATATTTATAAAAGAGGTATGGTAAATTAATAAAAATATAAATAAATGAGAGGTATGGTAAATAAATAATAAAAATTTATATTTACTCCATAAGTCACCTTATATACATGTAAGGGTGTAAACAAATAAAAATGTAAGTAAAGTGGAGGTATGGTAAATAAATAAAACGTCTTTTTATACTTACTCAAAAGGTATGGTAAATAAATAAAAATATAAATAAACTAGACATATCATAAATAAATAAAACCTCTTTTTATATTTAGTCCATAACCCTCATTCTATTTATGAAGGCTCAAGAAAGAGGTTTTATTTAAGTGAATCCTATGGGCCAAATACCATATTTGTAAAAGAGGTATGGTAAATTAATAAAAATATAAATAAAACGAGAGGTATGGTAAACAAATAAAACATTTTTTTATATTTACTCCATAAGTCACCTTATATTTACGAACACTCAAAAAATGGGTTATATTTAGGTGAAACCTATGGCCAAAGTACTATGGGACAAATACCATGGACTAGATTGTTATTAATACCATACAAAAAACCATTGTTAACCCTAATATTAGAATTAATAAAAATAAAAATGGCACATGGTATTGACCCATGGTATTCACCAAAATGGCACATGGTATTGACCCATGGTATTCACATGGAATGTAGCCTATTTAAATGGGGGAATTAAACCAGCATGTAGCCTATGGTAAGATTCACTAGGACTTTACAAAGTTTTATTATTTAGTGAAAGACCCGCCAAGATCTTACAACATTTTATAATTGAGTAAAATATTCGCCATGCCTGGTGAGAGATTCGCTAAAAAATTATATATACATATTATATTATTGATAAAATCGCCTTCCATGTTTCCTATATACCATGGAGATTCGCCCATTTATTATATTTATAAATTTAGGGGGGGTTCTTAAAATTTTCCCTGCCCATGTGTGAGAATGAAAAAATCATTATAGACATAAACCGTGTCTCAACTTTCTCACATAAGTGCACTAATATGTCAAACCCCAAATTGGTGTAAGAATTGTACTTGGTGCAGGAATAGGTTAGTGAATGATAAGTGTACCTTTGACTTCCAAATAGGCTCCAAAATAATCTTGAACAAATTCTCATACTTCCAACTAGCATTGGCCTCTATGGCAAGCTCAAATGATAAAGTGATTGAAACATACTTTAACTGTGGTGCAAGAATTACATAACTCAAATTAGAGACTCATAAAAATCATAAGCTCTTGGAAATCATAAATAAATGAAGACATGTTGATTAAAATAACACATTAAACTGAATTCTTCATTATTTCATAAAAAATATGAAGGAGTGCATGGTAAAGGGATCAATATTGGTAAAATAGGGCATCATGGAGGCAAAAATATAAAAATTCTAAGGCCTGACATCTCCCCCATACCAATCATCTTGCATTTCCTCATGCAATAAAGTTAGCTATTTTATTATTTCTCCCTTGCAATAAACCGAATTTGAAACACATCATTATTCATTAATATAGTGTTGTAAAAATTTTGCAGTTGTAATGATAATAGAATAGTATTGACTCTATAGGTGATCATGCGCTCACAATAATGTTCTTGAAATTTTTTGTAAACAAAAATTCCTTGCTAGATACATGCACGCTGATTTGTTTTTGTACTACATTATTTATTCATTAAGATTTCTCAAAAAGATAATCTAATGCTAGGGGTGCCATAGGAATGCTAACAATGTCGTTACTATGGGGACAATGTTACCATCAAATATATAGCCATCAAAATTTCCACAAGCATCTAAGGGAAACCTTAGTCAATAGTTTTTCACCTTAATATCCTTATTACAAATAAAAGTGACATAATTTGAAATTCATGTCATTAAATATGAATGGAAATAGGTAAAAATAAATATTATAAAGTGATAGATTCCTAGCGTAACCATCTTACCGTCAACCAAGCATATAGTTGAAGCTCCTCTTCTCAAGAATAGTAAAAAACTTGCACTAAGCGTCTCTTATCCATCAAAACCTGCTTATTACAAAATATAGAACTGAAAAGAAAAATAACTTAAGGATATTAGTGCCATTTGTTGAGAGATAGAAAGTTCATTTCCTAGATTCAATTTTAATGATGATTGCTTCATAATGTGACCCAAGTTTTTTGTTTTTTAGTGCCACTGTTTGTTCTCCATCTCTTGTACACAACATAGCCTTACATTTTCCAAGCCTATTCAGTACCAAAGCAGGTTTGCCTTGGCAATATACAATCATATCGCTGGTACCAGCAAGCCTGCTCAGTATCCCGGTGGGTTTACCTGTGCTTTATGGTGTTTTGGAGAATTTGGTGTCTACGGATAAATACTAATTTCCTAGATAAGCAGCCATATCTAGAACAATAGTTTAAAGCATTTTAGCCTTTTCCTATAAGTAATGGGTAAGACAAAGAGGATTAGAATACCTAATTGTAGTTTCACTTTCCTCTTATCTCCTTTATATTGATCCTGTCACTCCTTCCCATACTTAACATGCTTGAGAAGTACTTGTAACCATCAATAGAAGACAAAGACCTGATCAAAGAAAAACATCTATTGATTACAAGTGAAAGGAATCAGATACATTCACTCATATAAGCATCATATAACAAGATAAGCATATGGAAAAAAGGTTCAAATACTTTATTGAATAGAAGGAAGAATTACAACCATGATGTCTGATTCGAAATCACTCCTCTAGCTTTGATCCCATCCACATAACATCAAAAGCATGGCACTCCGATAGCATAACATTACTTGTCTTAAGGTCAATTCTCATGGCCACATTATCTCCTTACAATTCATCAAAGTCTAGCCCTTGATCACTTAGATGAGTGCTCAATTTATAGGAAGATGGAGGAGGTTATGTCATAAATGGGGGTATTGAATGGCCTTCTATACTTAGAATTAGTTCCATGGAGGAAGGGATGAGAGGATAGGATGCATATTAACTCATTCCTCATCCATTTTCGAGCTCATAGGAGTTGATAAGTGAGGGAAACTTATAAAAAACTCTAAGAGATAAGAATATTCCCCAAACCCTATGTGAATTTTGCTCAATCTCACCCATCACAGGTTAAATAGGGCCTAAGTTCTCTGCAGAGCACCCTGGCATGGACTTAACTACTCTGCACTGCACCCTTACATGGGCCTACCTGAGCTGGTCCCTTTAGAGATAATTTTAGGATGTCTTCAAGTCATGAATCTGTCTAGGAAGGAGGCATTCAAAATGTTGACTTGTTTAGGGCATATAGCAACTGAAATTAGGGTTTGATGAGCCCCAAAACATTAATCTAGGTGATGGGAGTGATGTGCCAAAATGGATCTGTAACAACTGCCCCCTAAAGCATGAAGTCGAAAATAATAATGTTGAGTGATATGATTTACGATGTGATAAGGAGGTTCTGGTTGGTGACCTGCATCGATTACACTACATAATATCATGATATTTTGATTTTTTCTCATGAATTGCTGAGGGAAGGCATACCCATGCTCAACATATAAACTTTCATTACAAGTACATAGACAATCATCTACAGATATAGAACCATGATTGGAATGACCATCAATGTAAAGCCATTTTATGGATGATTTGGTACATTTCCTGAAATTGCAGCCCGGATGGATGAAACTAGATCCGGGGTCTTCTATCACATTCAATCGTTTGCTCAAGTATGAGTCTAACCATGTGAATATGTGATTAGAGGTCGAACATGGGAAGACACTTTCTGATTACCAGCCAATGATGTAAGCCATTAATAGACACGAGAGAAATCACCAATAATGATAATGATCCTCAAGGAACTACAGTAAATTCTGCATGGTGTGAATGAATTTTTTGATGGAAAACACCATACAAAGTCTTTCGGTTGAAGGCTAGTGATGTCAACCTATCACCAGAAGCAAGAAACATGCCATTGATGTATGCAAGCCTTAAGGTACTAGAAGGGTGTTTCTAAGTGAACTTCTGCGATAATGTGTTGATGTCGAAAAGAAGTGACTCATCACAGGAGGGCCTTGATGTATCCCACATCAATGAGACGAAATGAGTGTACTGATTTTGGAGACAAAATTTGACTGATGACACAAGGTTAAAGAATTGTGGTCATGAAAATGAAGGTTTATGGTATTGCAAAGGATGAATTTTGACTGGATGACTTCTCTTGAACATGTCGGTGACACTGAAATGAATTGGTAGCATTGACCCAAAATAAAAGTGATGGATGATGTGATAGACGATCGGTATGATAACCATCAAGAAGATAACCCAACCCAAATAGTCTGAATAAATTGGTAGCATTGACCCAAAACAAAAGTGATGGATGGTGTGATAGACCATAGGTATGATAACCATCAAGTAGATAACCCAACCCAAAGTGTCATGGAGATGAAGTGAAAGTGTCATGTTCAGGAGCGACCTGCTACCATAATGTGGTTTACCCCTTTTTACCATTTTCCCCAATCATTTCTGACCAATACCTCTTTATTTTTTATTAATATTAAGGAGGATAACATATGCTTGTTGTATAATTTCACCCTTCAGGTGAATCCATCGCTATGTGATGTTTTAACGAGTCTAGTGAAGGTGAAACTTGATCTTGTCATGGATGACAAGTTTGTCATTATTTGATGTTTTAACGAGTTTAACGACAAAGATAACTTGGTCCTTTTAATGTTTAGAGAGTTTGAAAAGGGATGAAAAGAAAACTCCACAAGTTATTTTTCGTAGATTTGTCTCTGAGGCCCAAAAAAGCGTAAAACAATATGAGAGAGAACCTATTGATCATGTTCGATCAACGTAATCATTTTTCGTAAGTAATCTATCTTAGTCTGGAAAAGGGTTAATCTTATACTGAGTATATGCCATTTCCAATCCATTAACGAGCTGAAAAGGACAAGTGCTTAGCAATCTTTTCGTATTTCGAGAGTCTGAAAAGAGCTTAAAGAGAACTCTACTTTAAGGAATGAGTGGTGTCTAGGATAGCAACTAGTTCCAATGATGTTGGAACTCCTTAGAACATGTTGATTTATGTGAAGAGGCTGGCTAACAAGACCATTCATTGCAAATGTTCCTAAAAAAGGGTAAAACAACCAAGTGAAAGCGTAGGATTAGCCAAGAAAATAGTCATGATGGAAGGAGAAAAACCAAGGCTCATCTGACGGAAGAGGTTGATAGAATGACAATCACGAGGGTTAAAATGCAGATGAGTTCATTTTTACACAAGCTTGAACCATAGGGAACTATGCTTGGATTCAGTTTCATTTTTAGACAAGCTTGAAATGAAGAACTATGCTTGAATTCAGTTTCATTTTTACACAAGCTTGAAACAAAGAACATGCTTGAATTTAGTTTCATTTTTACACAAGTTTGAATCATGAAAAACTATGCTAGAGATTGGTTTACATGCCCCCATCATGATGACTCAATTCTAGGTGCATGCCCCCTAAGCTTCATTACATTCACCTAAGTAGACTACTCATGGCTATCAAGTGGATGGAATGAAGGTTCATTTACGAGATCAAGTGAAAGACTTGGCTAGTATTTTATGAGATCTACTCAAAGACTCGACTTGGAACTTTGCTCTAGGGGACCTTGTTTCATTTTTTAATGAGCTTGACACAATACAAGGAACTTTGCTAAGATTCCTTGTTTCATTTTTTAACGAGCTTAACACAAGACAAGGAACTGTGTTCATGCTCCTCGTTTCATTTTTTAATGAGCTTGACACAAGACAAGGAACTATCCTCATGGGAGCTATTTAATTTTTTAATGAGGTTGACAAAGTAAAAGAACTATCCTCATTTTCCTAGATCACGACTCATAAGAGGTAATGACTTCCAAGAGGTTTTCATCAGATGGGAGAACAATGTTGTAGAAGGGATCCATAGCAAGGAATCCATTAGAGAGATCTGGTTCCAATTCCCACAGTACATAATGTACAACATCACTGAATTCATCATCAATTGATGTAGGCATGGAATAGGTTGCCACATAATTAACCTGTGTCGGTGATGATACCATTGGTACAAAAGCACAATTTAGGGAAGATTGGTGACTAGAAGCCATATTTGGACTGGGAAATGAAAGTTGGTCATCAGTGAAAATTCTGCTTTCACGCTAGAAACAAATCACTCGAAAGAGTGTTGAAACAATAGCTCCCATGTCATAAACATAGTCGTGCCCAAGAAGTAAATTGTAATCTAAAGGGCCTGAGACTACCATCACATTCAGATAAATGATTTTTCCTCTCAAAGTAATAGGCAACTGAGGAAGGATCCCTAACGGTTGATTGGTTCCTTTGTTAAAAGCCAACAGATTCTGGGTAACAAGCACAAGTGGCAACGAACTAAGCAATTGCCAAGTAGTGGAGGAAAGGATACTCACAGATTTACATTCATCTATAATAGTGCCAGATACAATCATATTACAAACCTTTACTATGATCTGGAAAGGCACATAAGAAGGAAGATGACATCCTGCTAGTTGATTCCAATCAAAGGAAGTGGCCAGACTACTTGGAGGTGGTACTATGGAAACGGGAGAATTAACCCCTTGAGTTATGAGAGTGGGAGGATTTTCCTCCTGTATTGATGGAACATGAATATTTCCCCCAAGCTCATTGGAATCTGAAGAAACGAAAAGAACCTGAGTGGTATCATATTCAATCTCTTCGGGAAAAGTACGATTAACTAAAGGTGAAATCGGGTCAACTGTTTCCTCGACCTGTGATTTGTCAAGTATAGACTCATGGGATTCACGTTTAGAGAGAGTGGGTTTGACCAATGGTTGATTTGGGTTAGTCACTTTATCAACTAGTGAAGGATTAAGGGAGAGTCTCCTGTAACTCGATGGAAGTCGCTGCAGAGAAGCAAGACGATTATCCAACACTTTTTTGGATTCATCCAGATAGGGACAAAGGTGAATGGGGTGATTCCCTTCACACAACCTACAGGGAAAATTAACTTTACCCTTCTTTCCATGAAATTTACTACCACTAGTTGATGGTGTGTCACCAACATGATCTCCAGAAGTTGATGACATAGGATGTTGTGAATGAGAAGACCATTCTTCTAAGATCTAAGGAAAATCAAGACAATTTCAAAGAATATGGTCTCTCATGCAAAGTTTGCATGGATATTGAACTTTGTGAGGCTTGATGGATAGTTTCTCATCAGATGTTGCATTCAAAGCAGTGGCTACATGGTTGCCCCTGTTCTGAATTTTCTTCTTCTTCTTCTTCTTCTTCCCTTTATTCTTCTTCTTAGCCACCTAGTTACTAGTACCAATACTTTCACCAGGTGAAGAGGAAGAAGGGGAGGAAGAAACAACTGATGAAGAAGGCAAAGGGTCAACTTTAGGATCCACTGCAGGTTGATTTTTTCCAGTTGGAGGAGTACTAATTGTGGAGAAATCATGACATTTTGAACCAAGGAGGTTGAAAAAAACCATACTAGCAAGCCAATGGTAAATCCCGGAAGGGAAAATTTAGCATAAGGAGCACCAATATTTCCAAAAGGAGGAAAAGGACTAGGATTCCTATCAAAAGGAATTCCTTGATCGGTGGACTCCAGAGTTGTTGCCATATGTCTCAACCTAAGATCAACTAAGGAGCAAGCACGGAGGATGTTATCTGCAGTCAATTAATCTTATTTTAATCAAAATAACATAAAAAAACAAAAGAGGGATAGTCTAGGCAAAAGGATTATCAAGTAACTATGAACTGCAGAATACCTCCCGGCGAACTGAGAAGTATGGGCAGGCAATCTCCTTGAATGTTGTGTTCAGTGTATCACAGTGTACAAGGTAGCTAACTAGGCTACCTAAGGATGGATAGAAACCTAGTGTTGTCCTCCCATATATAACCGAAATTACGTGGAGTCCTAATCCGTATTAGCGTTGTCTAGTGCAAAACCGCACAGTGAGAGAATTCCCATATACTTTAGATATTGTAACACCACCCTATATACCCAAAGGTACGTGGATGAGCTACGATATACTCATGTACATGGAATGAGGTATCATACTGGGGATGTATCGTAGACAAGTTAGTGATAGCTGCTATGTTTTACGATGCCGGAACATGTCTCTATACTAGAACCTCTAAATGTTATCAGTTAGGTGACAATGCTCCATTAGGTTAATTCAAATGAATTTTAAGTTGATCTTCTTTAGAATTTTCCTTTCAAGGTTCACCACGTGATGTATTCTAAAATTCCTAGGAATGCAACTATTATGATAAGCATTCTTTCCATTCAATTTTACAATGAAAATATTAGCTAATAGGGATAGAAAAATTAGATTTATTTCGATCAAAGAGCAAAGAGCACAATCTAATGCAATTTCCCTAAACTATTCCTATGAGCACACACAAACTTTTTCAATGCAAAATGCATGTATTTCTTTTAAATTTCCTTATTGTGAATATGAAAAAAAGGAAACTAATGCACATACAATAAATTAATCTTTAACAAGAACGAAGACTTTATGACAATTTTGTTTCGGAGGAAAATAAGGCTATTACGACACTTTCTTTCGAGAAAAGATTAACCGACTATAATATAACTTTGACTATGGATCGATAATGACAAAGAAAACATTTAAGAAACATTAATTAACTGAGTCAAATTAGGGCTAGCAAAGGAGATAAAAAATTGTTTTCTGAGACATGACATTCATTGACCAATCAACAAGCAATCAAAGAGAATAAATTTGGGAAAAACTTAATCCAAAGGTGGGAACTGACCCTAGAAGGACTAGTGAAGTGTTGAATGGGAGATAGTGCACTTCAGAGCACTGTCCTTAAGCAAAGGGTGCTCTGCAGCGCACTGTGTCCCTCACAAGCCTATGCTGGTGACAATAAGCCATTTCAAGAGGCAAATTGACACAGTTTTGGACCAAAATTCAATGCAATAGAGATGAAATACAATCAATGAAAACAAGTAGGGTCTGCAAGAGTGTCCTAAGAGGTGGATAAGCTACCAGGAAGGATGATCTTCCCCAGTATGGTAACCAATTTGTTTTGGAGAATTTGATATCTATGGATAAATACTAAGTCGCTAGATAAGTAGCCATATCTAGAACAACAATTTAAAGCACTTTAGCCTTTTCCTATAAGAAATAGATAAGACAAAGAGGATGAGAAGACCTATTTGTAGTTTCGCTTTCCTCTTATCTCCTTTGTATCAATCCTGTCACTCCTTCCCATACTTAACACACTTGAGAAGTACGTATAAACATCAACAGAAGACAAAGAACTGATCAAGGCAAAAGATCTATTGATTACAAGTGAAAGGAATTAGATGCATTCACACATATAAGCATCATATAACAAGATAAGCATATGGGAAAAAGGTTCAAATAATTTATTGAATAGAAGGAAGAATTACAAACATGAAGTCTGATTCGAAGTCACTCCTCTAGCTTTGATCCCATCCACATCACATCAAAAGAATGGCACTCCGACAGCATAAAATTACTTGTCTCAAAGTCAATTTTCATAGCACATTATCTCCTTACAATTCATCAAAGTCCAGCCCTTAATCACTTAGATGAGTTCTCAATTTATAGAAAGATGGAGGAGGTTATGTCATAAATGGGGGTATTGAATGGCCTTCCATACTTAGAATTAGTTCCATGGAGGAAGGGATGAGAGTATAGGATGCATCTTAACTCATTCCTTATTTATTTTCAAGCTCACACGAGTTGACAAGTGAGGGAAACCTCTAGAATAATCCAAGAGATAAGAATATTCCCCAAACCCTATGTGAATTTTGCTCAATCTCACCCAGTGCAGGTTAAAGAGGGCCTAAGTGCTCTGCAGAGCACCCTGGCATGGACTTGACTACTCTGCAGCACACCCTTACATGGGCCTACCTTTGCTAGTCCCTTTAGAGATCATTTCAAGATGTCTTCAAGTCATGAAACTATCTGGGAAGGAGGCATTCAAAAGGTTGACTTGTTTAGGGCATGTAGCAACTGAAATTAGGGTTTGATGAGCCTTAAAACACTGATCTAGCTGATGGGAGTGATGTGCCCAAATGGATCTATAACATATGGTACTTCCTTTTTTACTTATATATCATTTGAAAGGTTTGAAATAGTGTATGATGCTTATTGACAACTTTAGAGTGTAAATAAGCCAGGTGGTACGAGAGTCTTTTAGATTTTCCAAGCACATAATCAATTTATATTTAGTCCACAGGAAATATCATCCCTAATATTCCTAAGTATCAACTATTCAATGTATAATAAACATCTCAGATAATGAATGAAATATTGCTTGATTTAATCATGTTAGGGTTCTTGTGAAATATCATTATGTTT
The DNA here is from genome assembly GCA_031772625.1 of Pinus tabuliformis. Classification (NCBI taxonomy): domain Eukaryota; kingdom Viridiplantae; phylum Streptophyta; class Pinopsida; order Pinales; family Pinaceae; genus Pinus; species Pinus tabuliformis. The sequence continues at coordinate 646,447,745 of CM062809.1, forward strand.
TTTTAGGATTGGTCCACCATTAGAGGCCTTTCAACAATGCATTTGAATATAAACTTGAAAATATTTGATCAGGTGCTCATGTTCTAAGTGTCGTAAAATGCTGAAAATTTAAAATGCTCAAAAATAGTTGAAAGTTGAACCACTGGAAAGTGCTCGTCTTCCTGATTCCGGCGCTGTAAACGGTTCAAAAAACGGTCGCCGTATGAGAAAGTTATGCCAAAAACAAAATCGCCCAATAACCCTTAATTTTTGAATTAAAAAAAAAACAAATTTAAAAAGAATATTCCACAGAATATTCCTTGGAATATTCTGGGGAATATTCCTTGGAATATTTTGGGGAATATTCCTTGGAATATTCTGGGGAATATTCCTTTTGGACAGCGAATCAACAGCTGCCACTTGGCAAGCCCGAAGGCTGCCACGTGGCTGGGATGACGTCAGCAACAATGGGCGCATATATACAAAAGTTGGCTCAAGCGTGGTTTGAACCCACGACCTGCCGAAAGCAAATGCCACGCCTTACCGTTAGGCCACAGGAGCAGCTCTTATTATATGGGCGGAAAACACAATATTTAAAGTTTAAACTGAGTTTGGGTGGGGCCCGAAGGGGGCCAACCCCTAAGGACCAGCCCCCATACCATATGAACATGTGCAGAGAACCGTGGGCTTAGAACCTAACCGCCCGGCGCGAAATCCAATGTTAACCGCCAACCGAAATTTTTGGTCACATGCACATTTATTGTAACTGTAGTCAAGTTGGCGGGAATAATGGCGGAGCGCCAAATTTGGCGGCCGCTCCAAAATTGGCGGGCTTATCTGGCGCCCAACTACAGTTAGCTGGAGTTTTTCTAGGGGCAGACTAGAGAAACTTTAATTGGCCATAACTTTGGCTAGGAAAGGTGGTTTTGGACGATTTTTTTTTTTGATTTTGGGTATTTTAGACCTTCTGAAGCCATTGGTGCAGGTCTTACAGCCATTTGAGGTCATTTGCAGAGGTTTTGGAGCCGTGGAAGTTCTAGGAGCCACGAGGGCCCAGTGTTGGGAAGACTGTATAGGGTTGCAGGTATCCATTGGAGGTGAACCAATAGTCAATCCTAAAGGATTCAAGTGTTCTGAATCCATTTTTACCATCTATTCCACTTGTAGATGCTTATATTCAGCTGTATATTCAATTTTAGCATTTAATTAAAACAAGGACAAGCCCATTTGGGAGCTTTGGACCCAGCAGACGTAGCCCAGGAGGGGTGCACTGCTTTATCAACTTCTTTTGCATATGTGGTTGATTTATTTTGCAGAAAAATTTCATTTTAGTTTGTTAAACAGTAAAAGGAAATAAATCTGCTATGCTTAAATGGGTCATGAACAACTGAAAATTTCATTTGTTTTCTTTCTGCAAGACATGGACATCTTTTAAACATGTATATTTCTGAATTGAATACCTTGCAAACAATTTACAAGTAGTTTCAAATTCAGATCAAGTTGGTATCAGAGCAGGGTCTTTTGCAAATATCTTCTAACTGTCTTGCAAGTATTGATGCTTACCAGGTTGAAACTTAAAAGAGGGGAAGGACAGTTGACTAGAGAACGAGAGAATCCTCAGTCAAGGAAGGCCAGAGAGCCATCACCTCCACCTTCAATTTCACCCTCAAGAGTCTCAGTAGAAGCTTCAAGAATATTTGCACATGAAGGAGAAATTCCTGCAGACATGGATCCAAAAGAAGAAGAAAGAGTCTTCAGAAAGGCTTTCTTGGACCTCACTGAAATGGTGAGGATATTGTACCAAGAAAGAAATGAGAAATTGGATGGAGAAGGGACCAAACATCCACATGAAGGAGAGGTCTCTTCAGGAGGTAAGAAGGATGATGATCATTCCAAGAAAGGACATGGAGGAAATGGTGATCCACCACCCCCATCGTCACCTTCTTCCTCTTCATCCTCGTCTTCTTCTTCTGTTCATAAGCATAGATCCTCTGGAAAAAGTCCTTTTTTGAAGCTTGATGTAAAATTCGAATTACCTATGTTTAATGGTGAAGTGAATGCAGAAAAGCTTGAAAACTGGATTAGGCAGTTGGAAGTTTACTTGAGGATCCAGAATATGCATGATGATGCCACAAAGATTCAGTTGGCTTCTTTGAGAATGGATGGAGCAACATTGGTCTGGTGGGAGGCCAAGACTAAAGAGGAGATCAAGAGATTTGGTAAGGTTACCTTAACATGGCCTGAATTTCTGTTAGCCATTAAAAAACAGTTTTATCCTCTTGCTCACATGGAGAAAGCCATTATGAATTGGAAAAATTTCAGACAACTTAAGGGTCAGAGTGTCCAAGACTACACCCAAGAATTCAGGAGAAGAGCTCTCTTGTTAGGGGTAGATTTACAGACCTAGGAAACCTTGCTGAAATACATTGGTGGCTTGCATAGCTACCTTAAACACACCATCTTGATGTTTAACCCTACTAGCCTGGACGAGGTTTGTGTCCAAGCTACCCATTTAGAGGCAAGGGGAAAAAACACATTTGAAGAGGGTAGAAACAAGCCCCCCAAGGGTAAAAACAAAGAGAAAACCTCCAAGGGAAAGGGAAAAAAGAATGCATCTGTCAAATAGGAGAGTGAGAAAGTGATCTGTAAACACTGTTCTAAACCAGGCCATGAGGAGAAAAACTGTTGGAAATTATATCCTAAAAAAAGACCTCAATTTAACAAATCCAAAGGGAAACAGAAAACTGCTGCTACTACATCTACACCATAGGATTTAAGGGATGATTCAGGTGATGAAACCAAAATTGCAGCCATGGGTTTGAAAAACTTGAAGGGAAAAGAAATTGAAACTCAAGCTAGCACTAGTACCTCAAACTGCCATGTACAAGCTCCTAATGAGGAAGAAAGAAATGAACTGTTTCATGTGAGGGGGATTTCAAAACATACTAAAATTGACACACTTTTTGATAGTGGGTCACAAGCAAACCTTATATTAGAGGACTTGGTCAAGCAGCTTAAACTTGAGACCGTTCCACATCCAAAGCCATATCCACTTGGATGGATTTGCAAAGATGAAAATTTACAAGTTTCAAGAAAGTGCACATTGCGTTTTGCAATTACTGCACATTTTATTGACACAGTTGAACTTGATGTGGTACCTTTTGATATAGCAGGAATTGTTTTGGGAAGTCCTTACTTGTTTGACAGGAAAGCTATCTTTCATCACCATGAAAACAAATATCATCTTTTCAAAGATGGCAAGGAGTTCATTGTTAGAGCTCATCGCAAGAAGACAAATATAGCGATGGTGAATGCAGGACAGGTAAAAAGGCTGGTCAATTCAATTAAGAATTTTGTTCTTCTTATGATTAAGCCCAAGGTTGATGTGAATCATGAGTCATTTGACAATTATGATCCAAAACTTAAGTCAGAACTGTATGATGTAGCTGATGCATATCATGAGATGTTTCAGGAGCCAACAGGTTTGCCTCCTAAGAGGGAGATTCAGCATGAAATCCATTTTCATCCAGATTGTCCTCTTCCAAACATAGGCATGTACCGCATGTCTATTATGGATAATGCTAAAATAAAGAAGCAAATCAAGGACTTGTTGGACAAGGGTTTCATAAGGCCAAGTACTTCGCCATGTGGGTCACTGATTGTATTGATTCCAAAGAAAGATGGCACTTGGCGTATGTGTGTTGATTTCAGGGCCTTGAACAAGATAACAGTAAAGAATCGTTACCCACTCCCAAGGATAGATGATTTTCTAGACCAGCTGAAAGATGCTCGATATTTCACTAAGCTAGAATTGCGCAGTGGATATCATCAAGTAAGAATTGAAGAAAGTGACATTTGGAAGACAGCCTTTAAAACCAAACAAGGACTCTTTGAGTGGCTTGTGATGCCATTTGGTTTGTGCAATGCACCTGCAACTTTCATGCGGGTAATGGATGATGTCTTGCGTCCTTTTCTTGATGATTTCGTTATTGTATACTTAGATGACATCTTAATTTTCAGCAAGTCTAGAGAAGATCATGTCATGCATGTTAAGAAAGTACTTGATGTCTTGAAGAAGAATCAGTTATTTCTTAAAATATCAAAGTGTGAATTTGGAAAGACTTCTTTAGTTTATTTGGGACACATAGTAGGAGGAGGTGCTTTGAGAATAGATCCTGCTAGAATAGAGGCTATTGTGAATTGGCCTACTCCCAAATCCATAACAGAGGTAAGAAGTTTTTTGGGTGCAGCTCAATATTGGAGGAAGTTCATCTCTAACTTCTCTTCTATAGTAGCTCCTATGCATGCAGTGACAAGTGTGAAGCATGCTTTCCAATGGGGAGGCAAGCAGCAAAAAGCTTTCGAATCTTTGAAAGAGAAGATTAGTTCAGCTCTAGTCCTAGCATTACCAGATTTGAGACAGCCATTTGAGATACAAATCGATGCTAGTGATTATGCCATGGGTGCAGTTCTTCTACATCATGGTAAGCCTATTGCTTTTCATTCTGAAACTTTTAATGGTGCTGTTGTAAATTATCCTACATATGATAAGGAGTTGTATGCATTGGTACAAAGCGTCAAAAAGTGGAAACACTATTTGATGGGCAAAGAAACTGTTATACATACCGACCATCAGCCCTTACAGTACTTGCAATCACAAAGCAAGTTACAACAGTCACGACACTTCAGATGGATGGGCTTCTTGCAACAATTCCATTTGGTAATAAGGTACAAGAAAGGTACTTTGAATAAGGTTGCTGATATGCTTTCAAGGCCTATTATTGGTGCTGTTACTTTACTTAAGAATGATTCCATTGTACATGATAGTTACATAGAACAATATGAATCTAATGATGACTTTAAAGATGTGTATGCTAACTTGAGTAAAGGGAATCATGTACAGGAAAATGACTATCACATGCATAACAATTTGCTATTTCATTTGGGAAAGTTGTGTATACCACAGGGGGAGAGAATAAATGTCATAAGAGAAGCTCATTCTTCTCTTATTGCTGGCCATTTTGGTGTGAGCAAAACAGTTGCACACTACAGAGGTGTTGCTATTGGCCTCGCATGGTAGATTCTGTTTCAAGGTTCATAAGATGATGTTCATTATGTGCTACAAGCAAGCCTAGTAATAGGAAGCTTGGCTTGTATACTCCTTTGCCGGTACCTTCTAGACCATGGGAGAGCATCTCTATGGATTTTGTAGGAGGTTTGCCAAATCTAGAATGTAGCATGATTATTTATATGTAGTAGTTGATCGTTTCAGCAAAATGTGTATACTTATGCCTTGTAAGAAAACTATAACTACTGAATTATTTTTTCATCATGTATGGATTCACTTTGGTTTGCCTACTTCCATTATTAGTGACAGGGATTCCAGATTTGTGGGGAATTTTTGGTCCAACCTATGGGAGATGATGGACACAAAGTTGAAGAAAAGTACTGCTTTCCATCCACAAACAGATGGACAAACAGAAGTTGTGAACAGAACCATTGTGCACCTCTTGAGAGGTTATTGCAGCAAGCATCCCAAGCTGTGGGATGAACATTTGCACTACATACAACATGCTTACAACCGTGCCAAGCACTCTTCCACAAACACCTCACCGTTTGAAGCTTGTTTTGGTTACTTGCCAAAATCAACTCTTGATTTCATTCTTGAGAAAGATGTTGCCATTGAGGGACATAGTGATATTGACAAAGCTCGTTCATTCATTGAAAGAATTCAGCAAATACATCAACAAATTCAAGAACAGCTTGAGAAGATTCAAGGCAAGTACAAGGAAAGACACGACAAGCATAGAGTCGATCACAAGTTTCAAGAAGGGGATGAGGTATGGCTGTACATTAGTAAGGAAAGGATGCAAGGAGAAGGTAAAAAGCTGAAGCCTATTCGTTATGGTCCATTCAAAATCCTCAAGAAGGTTGGAAATAATTCTTTTCAATTAGATTTGCCTTCCTACATGCAAATGTATTCTGTTCTCAATGTGGAGAACTTACATTTGTATGAACCTCATTTGATTGCTGATCATGAAAGTGCTGTTCAGCTACCATCTATAGAATATTTCTCTCCAGAATTCTTAGATGAGCTGAAAGAAGATACAATCCTTGATAGAAGGACACGCACTTCAAGGAGGGGCAATGTAGATTATGTTCGGGTTGGTTTCAAAGGCAGCAAACCGAACAAGGCAAAGTGGATGGAGGTGGACAGAGTGAGGGAGCTGTACCCTCACCTCTTTAACAGGTAGTTGAAGGCTTTTGGGGTCCAAAAGCTTCCCAATGGGGAGGCGTGATCAAGTGCTCATGTCCTAAGTGTCGTAAAATGCTCAAAATTTAAAATGCTCAGAACTGGTTCAAAGTTAAACGACTGAAAATTTCTCGTCTTCCTGATTCCAGCACCGCAAACGGTTTGAAAAACGGTTGCCGTATGAGAAAGTTATGCCAAAAACAACATCGCCCAATAACCCTTAATTTTTGAAATTTAAAAAAAAATTAAAAAAAGAATATTCCACGGAATATTCCTTGGAATATTCCAGGGAATATTCGTTTTGGACAGCGAATCAAAAGCTACCACGTGGCAAGCCCGGAGGCCGCCACATGGCTGGGATGACGTCAGCAACAATGGGCGCATATATACAAAAGTTGGCTCAAGCATGGTTTGAACCCACAACCTATCGGAAGCAAATGCCATGCCTTACCATTAGGCCACAGGAGCAGCTCTTATTATATGGGCGGAAAACACAATATTTAAAGTTTAAATTGAGTTTGGGCGGGGCCCGAAGGGGGCCAGCCCCTAAGGGCCAGGCCCCATACCATATGAACATGTGCAGAGAACCGTGGGCTTAGAACCTAACCGCCCGGCGCGAAATCCAATGTTAACCGCCAACCGAAATTTTTGGTCACATGCGCATTTATTGTAACTGCAGTCAAGTTGGCGGGAATGATGGAGGAGCGCCAAATTTGGCTGCCTCTCCAAAATTGGCGGGCTTATCTGGCCCCTAACTACAGTTAGCTGGAGTTTTTCTAGGGGCAGACTGGAGAAACATTAATTGGCCATAATTTTGGCTAGGAAAGGCGGTTTTGGACGATTTTTTTTTTTTTTTTTTGGGTATTTTCGACCTTTTGAAGCCATTGGTGCAGATCTTACAGCCATTTGAGGTCATTTGCAGAGGTTTTGGAGCCGTGGAAGTTCTAGGAGCCACTAGGTCCTAGTATTGGGAAGACTGTATAGGGTTGCAGGTATCCATTGGAGGTGAACCAGTAGTCAATCCTGAAGGATTCAAGTGTTATGAATCCATTTTTACCATCTATTACACCTGTAGAGGCTTCTATTCAGCTGTATATTCAATTTGAGCATTTAATTAAAACAAGGGCAAGCCCATTTGGGAGCTTTGGACCCAGCAGACGTAGCCCAGGAGGGGTGAACTGCTTTATCAACTTCTTTTGCATCTGTGGTTGATTTATTTTGCAGAAAAAATTTGTTTTAGTGTGTTAAACAGTAAAAGGAAATAAATCTGCTATGATTAAATGGGTCATGAATAGCTGAAAATTTCATTTGTTTTCTTTCTGCAAGACATGGACATCTTTTAAACATGTATATTTCTGAATTGAATACCTTGCAAACAATTTACAAGTAGTTTCAAATTCAGATCAATATTTCTTTGATAACAGCTTTCTCAAGTAGCCAATCAAGGGTTAGGGTTGTTTTTTCTTATGGGTTTGTCGCATTAGGAAAATGACCATCAATTTGGATCTTTCACTATCCATCAAAGTGTTCCAAAGCATCCCCTGCTAGGCTGGAACCTAAAAAATCGCAAAGAGAATGAAATTCTTGTATCTGAAGGCCCAAAAGCCTATTTTTGATTTCCTTCATAGTTCCCTAGCTAGTTCTATGCATACACATAAGTGACCTTTAGAGTCAGCACATAAGTGACACTATGGTCTGCGCACATGACTGAGCACTAGTAAAAAATAAAAGGTAAAATCTAGAAGATTTACTAGTCAAATATTTCCCAACTAACAACTTCGAGTTGATGCTTACACAAGCATGATCCATCCCATCATGGAGCTACTTCCCTCTATTTGTGAATCCCCTTTCCCACTATATGTGGATCTCATCCCTTAGGAAGAGGATCCCATATCTCCTCCTCTTAGCCTATAAATCAAACATAGGCCAGAGGATTGGAGAGGACCATTAAAGGTAGGCTTAAACCTGAGAAATATGGCTAGAAGGATTTTCATCCAAGGAAAAGGATTAAGACCATGGGAAGATGCATGTAACATCAAGGAAATGAGGTTGTAAGTTTGTTCTCCTCTTTATTCAATAAAAATAAATTGTTCTTTCCTAATCATGTCTATTTTTATATCATATGTGAGATTCCTTGATCACTAACATAATTTATGATTTGTTATTGATTCAATTTATGATGCATGATGAGTTAAGAATTTCATTAATCTTTTATTCTATATACTAGATGCTTTGATACTTTGTGTGTTTCTGTCTATGCATATCTCCTTTGGAACGTCATGGAGAAGTTATGGAAACCATTGGAAAGGTCATTAAATCACCGAGGAGAAGCTAGCTGTAGAAGGAACTGAAACAACTTCAACAGGCACTTCACTAAATCGATAAGTTATCCCTTGCATATTACTTGTTTAGACTACTATTCATAAGCTAAGGAAAGGCAGAAGTTATTTTCTTGTTTCTTACTAGATTTCATTTGAGATCTAGGGATATAGTTCTTGTCCGTAAGAAGGATTAGTTCACCTAACACTAGTCATGGAGAAAAACCATCTAACCAATAATAAAAGTCACTTTACAAAATATGAGGCATTAAGAGTGAATTTCTTCTAATAAGACTTACCAAAGGAGTGTTGAATGGTAGATTCGATAGTTATGCCTTAGGGAATTATAATTTCAAGAGTGTTATTGTACCTATTTTATTTTAGATGGCATCTTTATTTATTCCTTTTATACTATCCTACCCTAATCTAGAGAGAGGATGATCTCCTTTAAGGGTAGGATTACTTCTAGTGTAACCATGTCTGTAAAAAAATGCTAAACATACTCACACTCATGTTCAAAAAGTAAAATTTAAAGCATACCAGAGTATGAGAAACTAGATTCTTTAATTCATACGGTATCAAGACTTGTCGAATTATGAGGGAATAAGTTGTTTCGACTATCGTTTGGAACAAAGATTCGATATAGTATACATGCTCATGTTTATCTAATTCATAAAAATTTGTTGCCATGTAATCTTATGATATGTTATGTAGGTCTTCCCTAGTTTAATGGCTTCTCCCTTGAAAACATAAAGGATTTGGTGAAAGGAAATAGAAAATCTCCTCAATCTCGGGCTCCAATATTTTCTCTTTATATTGGAAAGGATGGCTAAGGGGAATTATAGGGTTTTTCTCTTGATATTGTTCATGAGCTTCAACGACAGTTTTAGAAAAACTTTCAATCATATATTACTCTTCTAATGGTCTTTAGATCAAAGTTTCTTCCATGGATAAATGTTTTGTGGTGATAGGGGAAGTTTCTGAACTCACTCCCCTCCCTAAACTAGAAGATATAACATTACATTCAATAAGGGAATATGTAGGAAGATTACGTGTTTTAAATAGTTGTGCAACTTGATAGTTGGAATTACGGTTAGGATTTTGTTCCATAATTAGCTGGGACCATAGAGGAGGATGACTTAGTAGTACATTGGATGGAAATTTTAGTTGTTTTGGCTTAGGTAATGGAGTTTGCTTGGGGAATTTCCCTAGAGTGGAGGCTCCAAACCATCTTGGAGTTTGCAAGAATATTTGGCCTAAGGGAAAGGGCCACTACGGCCATAAGGTGGGGTATCAAATTGGAGGAGGACTATAAGTATGCCATGAAACTGTAGGGTTATAGAGATACTGAGGAAATTGCTATGGACAATAAATGTTAGTCCAAGTATTAAATGATGATGCATTTTGAGTTATAGCCGGAAGTCGATTTATTTCCTTACTTGATTCTTTACATACTTGTTGTAACCCTAGAAGTGATGAGCAAGAATTTATCGAGTCATCCTTTTTGTACTACTTTTTTTCTTCATGCAAGTCATCCAATTGTGAATTTAAAGAGGCTTTCGTAGCTTCTATTTTTGTAGTAGATTTCAAAAATTGAAAGGAAATTTCTCGAGTATTCTTACCAATAGTGGAGATAAATCTTGAATACCTAATAAATAATTTACAAACATCATCATATGGTAGTCAAATAATATCATCTATTCCCGTCATATTTAAGAGTTCTAAATTTGTTTCTTTAATTCCTTTGAGTAGTAGTGTTTTTAAGGTCTCTTTCACCAATTGTTTATTCTTTGAGTTTTAAAGGTTGTATCATCATTTCTCCACTTAGTCCTCTAAACTTTCATTTGCCCATTTTTTCATAATAAAAATATATTCATTGAACCTACAATATTTTTATTATTTCTCCGAGAATACATTCTTTATGTCTTCCCACATTTGAATGCAGTTCCCAGCAAGGCTCAGGAACCATCAAAAACTTGCTCCTTTTAGAGTAAGAGGAAACAATTTCAAATAAGCATATAATCTACAAAGTACTTCAAACTCAAAAGGCATTTGGGTCTTCATTTTCCAAACTATGAAAATTTGGTAGAGCAGATGGGGGAATAATATACATTTGTGCCACTTCACCTAGATCTTTGACAGGGAATTCAAAGGTAACAATGTCTTCCATTTCTTCCCAAAATAACGGAGTTTCTCCATGTGCTACTTTGAGACTCCCCCTTCAAATCTTCCTTCCAACCGATTAGCAAAATAGGTGCATTGGATGGTCGATATTAGCCTCAAACTCATTTAAAAATGCCTCGAAATACCATATTTTTATTCACCAAGCTAGCTGGTATATTCTGTTAGCATGTGGATTAGTATATATGGGAGTTTTCTTAAATTGCACTAAAAATGAAAACAAAATGTGCAAAAAAGAAATAAAAACTCGAAAGAAAAACTAGGTAAAGAGCAAACAAAAGTTTAGTGGGTCATCAATGTCAATCCCCTAAGTGCCTCCTTGAAAACAACACAAAAACGTTGGTTGCAGTATATGGTAGACTAATGGACCAACATTTATGTGAATATGGGCTTCATGGAATTTGAGACACACTAGACATGGTAGAGAGAGAGACTTCAACAACTTGAAAAGAAAAACCCTAATTTATCTAGAAATTGCTCGCACCTTATGTTCCTACACTAGTCAATATCATGTTCCAATATTGGAATAAAAAATATTCATTAGAAATAAAATCCTAATAACTGCAAGCACTGATCCTATAGCCTACCATCATTTGAAATCAAACCTGAACTATCAACAAGTAAAAAATGAAACCCTAACTATTGAAAATTAAAGATCAAACCCTAGTTAAAAAAAACCCTAATTATTTAATATTGAGAGGCAAATGAAAACCCTAGCTAATTGCTGGAAAAAAAAAACAAAAAAAAAAAACAGAAAAACAAAAACAAAAACCCTAATTACTAGAAATTAAAAAACAAACCCTAACTATTAATCAATTTGAAAACCTGAGCATTGACTGTCAATTAAACTGAGCAATTCAAAAGCCAAGGCTATCTCAAATTAAAAGAAATGCAATACAAAGTAATTCCTATATAATGCAATTAAAGTGCAAGATAAATACTCTAAGCAATGAAGCCTATTAGTATCCTATGCACAATATTGTTGAAAAATCCCTTTGTAAATCCAAAATAATGAAGAATAAGTTTGAACTCTAGTTATGTAACACCTCTTCAATTCAAATGCACTAATTGTAGAGAAAGACGTGAAACATATCAATGAAAAGGGTCTCCACTCCAATCGCATACTATTATTCACTCCATCTTACATACAACATTCAAATCTTTATAAACCAACAAACTTGCTATCTCATGTAAAGACCAATTCTAGAAATGATAAAAAAACACACAAAGAATATATATATATAAACAAATTGGATTCTCAATAATATATTTATAGTGGTTCAAAATAAATTTCAAATTCTAGTTTTAATGATGAACACCCTTGTTATGAATCGATACCTTCACTTTAGCCCTTGTACAATATATATACATAGAAGAAATAGGAGACAGTACGTTGAGTTAAAGTATCATAATTGGGAAAATTTTGGATTTCATGAGGCAATAACCACCATACATACGCTCTTTTCTATTAAACAAATGCTAATGAATCAGAGGATGAGGGAATCGACATTGTCAACAAGGCTCTGTTTAATCATTTTTTTATTATTATCAGTAAATCAAGTAAATCACAACATAGGGTTTCCATATAATAACAAGCCTGTAGCATTTGATTTTCATTCCTCGGATGGATTAGATCAAAGTAGATGTTCTACATCTTAAGTGATCTAATGTAAGTTGCTCCATGTCATGGACAAAAATCCAATCTTAAAAGTTAATTATAAACCAAATCATAATTGAATAAATGCGTGTTATAACTATTAATATAGGAACACAATCACAACATTTCCAGACTCTAGAGATATATACTATCTCTCTGAAAACCCTTCAATCCAAACTGCACAAGCCATAAATAATAATTCCAATAACCAGAGTTGTAACTTATGAAGTAAGTAAGAAAATGACAAAGGTTGACAAGCTAGGTTGGCGGGCCCAAACCAACCAGCTTATCCCCTCTATGAGAGATCAAAATTACAGTGACAAGATCAATGATAAAGTGCACAAATAAATGAAACAAAACCTATCATGAGTCTTTTTTATTAATGATGCTCTCCTTTTACATATAAGGCCATATGATCCAGGTCCAAACAAGAAAAATGAAATTAGAATAACAACAATAACAACATCCCCTTAGCGCGAGACATGTTTGGTCTTCTTATACACGTCTTATTAGAAATTTAGGTTGTAACAACTCATTTTGTACAAATATGGGCATGATTTGGAATTCTAGAAATTTGTGAATTTTTAACAAATTGACTCTAAAGAACCTTCCGTATCTTCCTAACCATGATGAATTGTGGAAAGTTGTTTGTATGGAGCCCATTTTTCCATATTGCCAACAAATACCATGTCTTGAAAATTTCATATTCAACGCTATTGCCTTGAAAATCATGCTTACAAATGATTGTTTGGATGTACTTTTACAAATGTGGATTTTATATAATTTTTTATAAATTTTCCTCAAAGAACCCTTGGGATCTCCCAAAACATGACAAAATTTGGAAAACAAATTGTGATTTATTCAGTTGCCTAGATGAGGAGAAAACCCATGTTCCATAATTTTGAAATTCTTCTTCATCTGCATGCAAATCGAGGAGGAAATTGATAGTTTGAAAACTGTGCGAATTTGGGATTGAATTGTTAATCATTTTCTAAAAATCGATCCATACGACCTAGATTTATTGCACGGGGGCTTCAGTGTTTGAGCAATACTATAACACATGGGTTCATATTGGAGGATATATATTGAGGAAAAAATGACATATTATGCAGCATATAATAGGGGGTAAAGTGTTTTTATATTGCCATGCATAAAAATGGAGCTCAAAGTTAATGAAAAAATATAAAGGGGCATAAAAAATGTTAGTGAAAAAATGGATACCTACAATATTTAGTGAAATAAAGAGGTTTTTAAATTGAGAAGGTTTATTGGGTTCATATTTGTAGGTGGTTAAATAATGTGATTTTTAGAGGTATTTTCCAATATGTAGTCAAATTAAGGGTATTGTTTAGTATGCCACGAATGCACGTGCTATGTTAGGGATTCATTGAGTGAAGGCCCTGTGATGAGTTGTAACTCATGTGGGAGCATAAAAACATCATTATAGACATAAGCCATGTCTTGGTTTTCCCACGGAAGTGCGCTAATATCAATCCCAAAATTAGTGCAAGAACTGTACTTGGTGTAAGAACATGTTAGTGAAAGATAAACATGCTTTGACTATCAGATAAGCTCCTAAATAGTCTCAAACAAGTGTTCATACTACCAACTAACATTGGCTTTTGTGGTAATCTCAAATGATAAAGTGATCGACATGCACTTTAACTCTAGTGTAGGAAATGCATAACTCATATTAGAGACTCATAAAAATAATATACTCTTGGAAATCATACATAAATGAAGAAATGTTGATTAAGAGAACACATTAAATAATTATTCATTGATGCATTGAAAAGATGAGGGAGTGCATGGTAAAAGGGTCAACATTGGTAAAACAAGGGGGTAAAATAAGGCATCATACAAGCAAAAATATAATAAGTTTGGGGCTCAACACCCTATGTGCTTCAATATATAACACACCAATGCTGAAATATTAATGAGAAATAATAAATATATTATTATAAAATAATAAAATATCATTTTTAACATCTGAATGTATATTTCTGCGAGTATAATTATTTATATATATGCCTTCTTGATCCATCACATAAATGTATTAGTGATGGATCTAGAGGGCATATATCTAAATTGTTTTTTAAATTTAAGAGAAAAATAAAATGAATATACATGCAAAGTAAAGGTGATGGTGCACATGGTAAAGGCAAACCAAATTAGGTTAGAAAATTTAATTATTTACCAGAAATATTTAATCAAAAAAATTGAAACACTTCATCAATACATATGAAAAGATACCCATTAGTAGTGCATATCCATAATGAACCACAATTGAGCTCTTGTAAAATTTAAAATTTCATGGTTCGAAAAATAAACATTGCAGATTAGTATGCTTCGATGGCACAAACACCTTAGTGCATCCCTATGTTAGGTGCACCACTAAAGGGTAAAAAAAAAAAACACTACGAAAATAAGTTTCATTATCACATTTCTTTTCTTACTTCCAACCACTCACACAAGCACTAGTGCTAACTCACCTTGTATGACCACCCCCTTTTTAATATTCTACAGTGTTTTGATTTTGTTTTGCTCACTTCATCATTTGATTCAATTCATTTTTCAATTTTTGGAAAGAAGTGCACATTTTATTTTATCTATATCAAACCTCCTCAAGTGGGAAGAGCTTAGGTAAAATTTTTGTTATCTCATTCTTTTTAACCTCATTGGATTTAAAATTTTCCTTAAATTTGGCCATTTTTAAAAGTTTTTCTTAAATTCCATGTGGTGCAATTTGTGGGATGACTAACACTTTTAACCCCTCTCTAATTCTTACTATGAATCAGCATGTTGCATTTCTAACAATGCATATAGACAAAGTGTCCATTAATGATGCATTGTAGAACAAATACACCATAATGATACAAGAGGAAACTATTCCATGCCAAGTTTTAAAAGAATCATTGATATTGATATGTATAAGTGTGCTTAACTACTATGTAAGAACTAGTTCATAAGTTGACACCCCATAACCAATACATATAGAATGTGACACATAGAAATGGTCATTTCAAATACACAACATGCCTCATTCTTAAGGAGGCACATATGTGAATATCAATGAATTTCCTTAAACTCGATGCAATATGATAATTTAAATTAGAATGTACTAGATTAATGGTGTTCAAATATTTATTATTAGCACTTGTATGCATATCGATGCTTGTATTGTTTTCTATTATATATTGGTTGGACCTTGTTTAATGCCTTTGTGGGTTTGTGATTATAAAAATGAGTAGCTATGCATGTTAGAGAGAGAGAGATATACCCTCCAAACCATTTGGACCTATACAATATTAGAAAAATAACTAATCCACTAATTTACTTGTGTCTTTTGTTGGATGATAACAACCCTCTACCATTGAGTAAAGAGATCTATCAATAAATAAATATCATTGAAGGCACTAATGGATACTAACCACCCCTATAGTACAAATTTGTCCTCCTTCAGTCTCGATAACAACATAATATTAGTTAATGATTCCTCATTCAAGTTGAATGTATGGAACTAAGACTATTTGAGCAACTAAAAACTTTCCACCCTAGAGAGAGAGAGAGAGAGAGATGGGATTTGTATCAAGGTGGGTGCATCCTGGCAAGCTTTGATATTGCACCAAGAGTGCTACAACTCCCAGAGGCTCCCCAAATCTATTTATCAACCTGAGGTTCATACAAACTTCAAGTGATAGTGCTATATACATAGTAGATGGAACTCTCCTCATGCCACCCTTAACTAGGCCATTTGATCATTAGGGATCCAAGACAATTCTTCTACTTAGCTAGGGGAGATTAACTACTGAAAGCATGATTTAAAAGCTAGTCCTAGTGCAGAAAAAGTAAACATTGTTCAAATCTAACTTGTAAATTCCACTGAATCAATCCATGAGATAACAAAAGAATTATGCTAACTATAGAAAGGAAATATCCACTAATTGTAATCAACAATCTAGCTATCAAATTCACTTGAAAATAGAAGATTATTCTAACAATTCACAACTTAAGAATTCATGCATCATTCATCTATTCACACTTGGAGATTAAGTAATGCCCTAATTTCCAAATATGTGACGAAGGAACTAATGCTATTTTCTCTTGCATAAAGGAAAAGGAATGGAGGGGATGGCCTACGTGGTACTTATGATCAAGGATTCCAAGATGAGGGGTCAACCTACTCCTAAACTAAGCTACAATGGAATTACAAGTCAAAATAGGGGCAAAACGGGCTGCTACAGGTGTGCTACAAGAAGTTTCTATAAGATTCCTTAGTTGCTACAGGAAGTCGTGAAATGCTATAGGAAGTTTTCCGAGAGCGCTTGGAGGGTAAGGATGATGGGATAAAGTGATGGAAATATGGATGAATGTTGTGGGAAATTTATGGAAGGTGACCAACACCCCTAGCCAAACCCAATACTTCAAAATGACCAACTTTGGGCTAAGAGGGATGCCCACGGTGACCTAAAAACAAAGATCAAGAACATTGGTTGGAATTCATCAAAAGAGAGTGAAGAAGTCCTAGATGGGGGTGGTGAAAATCTCCCTTGCCTACAGATCCAACAGTCCTGCAATATCACATGAACTTGTTCTTCTTTTCATTTGTAAAATTTTACAATTAATGGTGGAAAATATGAGTTGAATTTGGGAACTATCTAACTAATGCTAAGAACTTGACTTATGTAATGAATTAACTTATAAGCTACAAAAATCATATGTAAATAATGATAAAAAATGTATAATTTTCCAATAAATCATAAATAAGAAATCACACAATGTTTTTAGGCTATGATCGTGGAGTCCTCTAATCATGCTCCCATGAGAGAGATGAGATAGAGGCCACAATCACAGGATTTTTGAGGAACTATACTCTACTGAAATGTGGAAACTAATTAAACATTATAAGCTAAAACAAGTATAAATACATAAGAGGGACCTAAGATATTGGGGTTGGGCCCAAACCCAAGAGCTTCAACCCTCTAGACTAACTCAGTGATAGATCAACAATAAAATTTTCATTATCATTGCAAAAATGTCAAATAAATCACATAATGATAAAAAAATAACAATCACAAGTGCTTGAGCTCAATAACCTCTTAGCTACAACAAAAATTCAAATCCTAATGAGATCCTTAGCATGTTTATTTATACAAAAGGGTAGCTACCAACAACTCCCTAGAAAATCGAGATGTTTGTCTCCTAAACTCGAGAAAGGTGGATCTAGATATTACTTGAACTGCACTGGCTTGGCTGCTAATGACCTTGAGTTGAGGAGAGATAGAGTGGTGATATTTGACTGATTGGAGGAGTTAAGGAGGTGGACAACCTCCTAGAATATCTCCTTCTTGTCTACTTTGAGTTCCTTCACTTAAATTATCTCAAAATTGCTCCAATTTATGCATTTAAGACATATTAGGCCACATGAAATACCAACACATCTTTTCTCCTCACACTAAGCATAATATAACAAAATTTGTAAACAAATGTGAGAAAGAGAAGATTTTAAAGCTATAGGATGGCATTGTGACCCTTATGATATACATATTGATGAGCCTCATCACATCCAAAGAGAGAAAGGGGATTTTTGCATCAAGGTGGGTGCACATCCTATAGTTTGTCATAGGTTGTAAAGCTTTTATTTGCTAAAATAGTCTTATTCCCATACATTCAACTTTAATGAGGACTCACTAACTGAGATTATGTTGTTATGGAGACCAAAGGAGGACAAATTTGTACTAAAGGGGTGGTTAATATCCATGAGTTCTTTGAATGATATTTATTTCTTGATAGAACTCTTAATTCAATGGGAGACAGTTGTTCTAATACAATATAAGACAAAAGTAAATTAGTGCATTAGTTAGTTATCCAATATTGCACAGATCCAAATGGTTTGGAGGGTGTCTCCCTATATATCTTAACAACTAACAACCTACCAATTTGAGTAGTTTCTACCATGGTAGTGTAGATTTATGTTTTGGTGAGAGGTCACCAGATGAAAAGCGTTGGATGTAAATTATTGAGCAGGTGCTTTGTCATCAGATATTTTCTTAAAAAATTCTTATGAGCTATTAGTAAAAATACTGAAAGGGTGGGGGAGTGAATCAGTATTTGAAACTAACTTGACCTTCTCATTTTCTATTCATATTTTTGTATGCAATTTTAATGAGATAAACCTATGTATGTACACTAATGTTATGCAGACAACCAACATATATCCAATTAACTATCTTTTTCAATTAATACTTCAACATTTTAACTTGAACCAATATATAAGAATAAATTAAATAGTAAGTAAGTGTATTAAGAATAGAATAAATCATCACACATAGTGTTGGGCATGGAATCCCCCCCAAGGCATGTTTTGGGGCTTAAAGCCCAAGTTTTGACTGAGTCTTCTTGTAAAAGATCCACGAATTTTGGGCGCAGGGCATGAAATTATAATAGAGTCACAGGGTTGTCCACCCTATTTTTTGTAATGTAATGTCAGTTGGATAGACCTACTCATGGTCCACGGACCATGGGATTGTATAAATAGAGAGAGGCTATAAGTGTATAATATAACTAATAGAAGATGATAAGTCTAAGTGATTGAGTCAAAGTGAAAAGTGTGTCTCTGGGTCATAGAGTAGGAGAAGGCTCTGCAATTGAGTGCACAGAGGCCTAGTAGTCCACAACTGAGTGCGTGGACCCCTGCAGCTGAGTGCGTAGGGCAGATCGAGTCTGTAACTATTGGGAGAATCAATAAAGAGAAGTTATACTATATTTCTGTGTATCTTATCCTGGTTTAATGCATGATCAGATATAATTTGAAAGTATACTATTTATTTACTGCATAAACCTATATGAATGTTTTGCATCTCTAATTATAACTTAAGGCATTCAAGTAGGCAAAGGTAATTAACTAGTACTCGAAGATAAGTAAGATCTCGGGTAATAGCGCAGAGCATGGTGTGGGAGCTCCACAACCCCTAGTTAGGGTTGCGCGATGGCGGTGTACCAAGCCACGAGGAACAGGAAAGTGCACAAAGCAACTTGCGTGCAAGAACAAACAGTGGACTAGTCAAACCTCTCAAACATCTCAAGGGTGCAGAAACCTGGTTCTAGCACCCTCCCATATAGGTGAGACCTCAGTCCACGCTCTGCGGACTATTGCCGGAAGGGCCAGTAGTACAGGGATTTGTTTGGTTAATTAACTCCGAAACTAGGTCAGGCCCCAACAAGCCAACAAATGGTTCCGTTGCTCAAACTGGGATCTGCATAGAGATGTCTGATGTCATATCACTGGAATCCGACAAAGAAAGGAATCGAAGATTGCTTGGATAGAAAGATTCACAAGTTCATGGCACATGAAAACAGGAATCTGCGACTATCAAAGGAAGAGTGGTTAGACTGCTACTTATATACGAAGATCCATGAAATTTTCTTTGCATCCTTCCCCACTGAGTTGTACGAGTGGATTGCGAAGCTAGCAGATAGCCAAGGAAAGTGTAAACTCGACAAACCTATTGTGTGGACTCCAGAATTGGTTCCCAAACTGGAAGCCTCAAAAGATAAGATCGCGCATGCTATCGGTCACTGGCTTGATCGAGTCATAAGAGGATTCATCACCAAATTCATGATAGATACTTCTGTCAGCTATAGCGAGGTAGAATGATGCTTCATCAAGGGACCGCGAGGTAAGTACGTTAAATATTTGAACATTTCGATTAAAATGCTATTGTGTGAAAAGCGGGTTATGTGAATAAATTGATGTTTGAGGCTACCCAGAGTGTGAGAATCTACAGAAACGAAGGTAGCACAGAACTAGAAACTAGCCCCTTGATTTCACCTCTGTGAGGGGAAGAAGAAGAGCTCATGAAGGTCTTGCCAAGAAGTGCGATCAATCTGATAAGGCAGAGAATTCTGTGCATACCACCCCCACCCACACCACCACTATTTTCAGCATCTTCACCCCCATCTTCACCCATACCACCTCCACCACCGCGAAGTAGTATGGAATGCGCGATAAAGCTACCAGTGTTCAAGGGAGTAGGAAATGAAGATTTGGACCAGTTTTGGTTCATGATAAAAGTTGTATGGGAAGCACAGGGTGTCACGCATGACAATATAAAGAAGGCAACATTAGTTAGCGCTCTGCAGGATTGCGCGCTAACCTGGTACATTAAGAATTCCAATCACAATCCGAATGCGGGGATCGAAGATATCCAAGTTGCGCTAAACAAAGAATTTAGCAGGCCCAAGTTAGTGGCACAGTCGATCATTGGATTCAAAGAAATCACAATGCTACTAGGCGAGACCCTGTGAGAATTGGATCAAAGACTGAAGTGCACAATTCACAAAGTGAACATGACATTAACAGATGGGCAACACTACGAATGGTTTGTTGCATCGTTAATGCCGCATCTATTGAATGTGCTGTTGCAACAAAGGCTAACCACTTAGGCTGAGGCATTGGAGATCGCTATGATATTTCACGAGACTCTGATATAAGATCCTAACCTGGGAGTTTAGCAGATTCATGTGCAGTTGAAAAACTTGTTCCTGGAGATGCAGAGTTTGAAAGAAGACAGGACAACCCGCCAGGGGCATGACAAGGACCACTACCCGGTGTTCATGAATTACCTTGCGGGAGGTGGGCCAATGCCACTAAGACTAGAGGAACAAGCAGGACTAAGTGTGGCGCCCACATTGTGGTGCGCGATTTGTCAAATAGGAGGAAAACATGCTACAGATAACTACCATCTATTACAGAAGTATATGTAGAATTCATAGTTGTTGTTTTTTAATTTCTGTAGGTCGGTAGGACATGATGAGCACACCTATAGAAGTTATGAACTGATGATGGATCGAACTCCTACCTACAGAGTTCAGGCCGAAACATGGACCCTCAATCAAAACACAGGAATGGCGCGCACTGAATTTCAAGGGCGCAGACAAGGCCGAGGTGGAAGGGGACCAGGAAGAGGCCGCAGACAGCTGATATGTTACAATTGCGGAGGGTTAGGGCATTATGCTCGCGATTGTACGAATCCAACGTGACCATCATGCTTCTATTGTACATTATTTGATCATGATACAGAGGATTTTCCCACACTGATAGCGAGGTTGTGCGATAAAGGAGTACTCTAACCTCCCCCGACTCAGAACCTGCATATGATGAGGTCTGAGCCACGCGAGGAAGACCCTAATGTAAATGTCGTGCTCCAGAGTGGAATTACGATAGGAGATGACAAAGGCAAGAAACTTGAAGAAAGTACTTGGGTTCACAAGGCTCCAACGAAGGAACCAAAATTTGATTTGGAGCGCGCTAAGGAGACCTTCATGGAAGCTAAGAAGAGCTTTGCGGATGCCTCCACTTCAGGAAGTAAAGACATACTGGAGCCGAAAATGGACCCATCAATGCTCACTAGGTTATTGGAGACATGCATGAAGCTACTATGCGACAGTAAGACTATAAAGGGGTTGCAAGAACTCATAACTAGATGCGTTGGGACCATGCCAGGAGAACCGCGCGTAGTCTGGAAGCTCGGGAAGCACACGAGTGAATAGGAAGGGAAATGAGATTGACCATGCATATTGGGGAATATGAGATGGACCAAGTGATTTAGGATCTAGGGTTGGACGTGAACGTCCTGCCAAAATAGACATGGGAGCACATGGGTAGGCCTACATTGCGATGGTCTCCTATCCGACTACGAATGGCAAACCAGCAAAATATCCTACCTATGGGGAGATTGGAGGGAATCATGGTAGATGTTGAAGGAGCAAGCGTGCTAGCAGATTTTGAAGTAATAGAGATTGTTGATGACAACAATCCCTATCCCATGCTATTGGGAATAGATTGGGCCACTGACATGAATGGAGTGATAAATCTAAAGAAGCACAAGATGATCTTTGAGAAAATGTATCTACGCCTAGTGGTGCCTTTAGACC
Source organism: Pinus tabuliformis (assembly GCA_031772625.1). NCBI lineage: Eukaryota > Viridiplantae > Streptophyta > Pinopsida > Pinales > Pinaceae > Pinus > Pinus tabuliformis. The sequence goes on from CM062809.1 coordinate 646,470,069, forward strand.
CTGTAGAAGGATTGCGATACACGGAGCCAGTGTGCGACTACGACAACGACAATGATATGGACTACATCTACAAGATAACCGCAGAGGAGAAAGATTGGGTAAATCAAACCGCAGATGGCCGAATCTCATGGGAGCGTGAAAGCTCCTACACATTAGATTCTGACAAGGAGATAGAACGGTGGAAGAACTGGTTACACGAGGTAACCATGCTCAACTATAGCATGATGACAAGGTCGTTGCACTACATAGCAACAGAGGTAAGAGATTTGCCTACCTATGATGGGTTAAGTGAGGTGGATGACTTCCTGAACAAATTTGAAAGAGAAGTACCAGAATAGCAGTGTTTCGACGCTCTAAAATGGGTACTGCGAACTACACTCGCAAGATAGTGGGGGACACACCAGAGAGGTTTTGAGGACTAGCATGAATGCATAAGGATGATGCACATGCAGTTTGGGAAGCCTCTGATATGATTAACAGACAAAATTTTCAGATGAACCAGCTTACGCACCCATCTATCCAGGTGGATACCGGCATATGGTGCGAAACCTGCATGAATGCACACCCTCCTCACGGTAGGAGACATGACTAGTAAGCAGGTGTGGGTAAGGCAATGGTGCAAATGATCCCTCTAGTTAGGACCACAAAGTATGGAAAGAGTAAGTGTGCAGAAGAATATCCACGCAGAAGCTTTTCATAAAGTACATGAAGCACTTAACAAGGTCCACAATGTGAAGCAGACTGACTGAGACCTGCGTGTACTAACGGTTCCATGGGCTTATAGGATCGCGTGCAAGAACCTGACCACGCAGGCACTGGCAAGGCTGGAGTATGAAGCAACGACTGTAAGCCCTATAGTACTTGGAGAGCTTAGACCACGCAAGATAGCACTGGTAGATACGGCGGTTCGCAGAACCTTGGAAGCAGAAATCCAACAGGGAAATTTTAGACTCCAAGAACTTCAAGAAGAAAGGGTATGATTAAGGAAGAAAAGCGCTCTGGTGGACGCAGAAGTAAAGAAGATGGAGGACAAGATAAAGGAAGATTTTCTCGGCAAAAAGACCAGGGTGAGAAGGTAGGATGCGTACAATCATGATGACAGGTTTAAGGCCTATCGTCGCGAATTGGTCAGTATGATGCCTTGGCTTGGACCTCACATTACTAAGCAAATTAACCAAGGTAGCACATCGCAGATGGTAAAGTGCGCGATGCCGACCATAGCACTAAAAGATGGGCATTGTCTAGGAAACATGATGGATGACAGGATGAAACTTTACATGGGTAGTGCGACCACCTGACTAGCCAAAGGAAGTACAGTCTTAGCACTCCAGGCAGTTGAAAGGAAGTGCGGGACTGTAAAATATTATGCCTGGGAGCTGCACATGTTGGATCTACGCGCAGAAGTAAAGAGTCACAAGGTTTGCGCCCGCACACGGGGGGCTGCACTGCCATGCGAGTTGGCCAGAAAGTGACCATTGAAGTCATTATTCATGATGAGATGCTCGACTTAAGACCAAATGAAGCGGGCGGAAGGTATTTAAGACGCGATTTATGGGCAAGATTTCGGAAAATCTGCCGCCAAGGGAGCATTAATGAACAAGATTTAGGGGGAATGGTCGAATTCAAATTCAAAAAGTGCTATAAATTACAAGGGGTTGCCCAGCAAACAACACTTGGTCATTTGTGAATTGAGCTATTGAGTAGAGCCCTGATTGTTGTGTGCTAAGCGTTGATTGAGCCCCTAAGTTCGCGAGTGCTAGATTACTGGACGGACATGATGGCAACCGCTGAGGAAGTTATGGAGATAATAGAGATGACTGCTGAAGAGGCCACATAGGCCCTCACTGTGGGGGATGCTCTGGAAAGTGTCGGGATTATGGCAGAAACCCCGAAATCACCGCGCACGCCAAGACCCAAGAAGGACAAACAAGCGATGGTTCTCATATGTGCGTCCCCGCGGAACCCGCTGTGCACCAAGCTATCAATAGAGGAGAAGGGGAAGCCATCACCATAGAGACCGATGAAGAAGAAGAAGACCTGGAGGACCTAATCATCACAGAAGATGAGGACGAAGGCATGGAGGAGGAAACTGAGCCTGCGCAGCCCCCAACAAAGTTTCCCACCTATGTCCCCCCATGGAAAGGGAAGGATAAAGTGCCCAACGACCTTGATAAGACCAACAGCTCACTCTAGACCCCACTACTCCCAGAGAAAATTATTTTTTAGAGCATGCACCTGGGACGGGTGCCGAGCTTAAAATTCGAAGATTGGGACCTCGCTGACCACGAGAAGTTTTGTCACCTCGAGACCTCACACCTCATGAAGTCCAAACAGAACACTGCAGTGGGGGTTACAGAATTAGAGCTATGAAAGTGGTTGCGTGAAGTGGAAAAAGCTGAGCTAGTTAACCTTCTCTGGGTGCTGCATTTCCACTGCTCCACAATTACCATTTTCATCATCAGGAAGCTACTCTACCTGGTGCATGATGGGTGTTTGTGGCTAGAGGTGCCCATCCCCATCACGATATACTTGATTCACCACATTTCCCAACTTCCATACAAAGGAGAGGACCTTGTGGACATCTCAGAAGGGAAGAGCAGTGACATGGCCATCGCAGAGGCCATGAAGTACAAGTTGGCAAAGAAGAAAAGGTGCTACGCCATATCCAGCATCAATGACAAAGAAGTGAAAGTGGCAACCCAAATACTAGCCGGTAAGGTTATGTGCAAGTGCCGCGCCGACGAGGTACCTGTGCCAGTGGTCGCATTGGCTGAGCAGTGCACAGAGGGGGTCCAGTTCAACTGGTCCAAGTTCCTCTACAAAGAATTCTTGGAGAATTTCTGCAAAACTCAAGAACAAGGCAAAACGTTCCACTATGCATGGCTTTTGCAGTCCATAGTGTTGTGGGAGGGGAATTACCGGAAGATAGTCAATTCCCCACAATTGATAGGGATCTGCTAGAGGCCATGAAGTATGCTTCGATTTGGGCCACAAAGGATGCTAGTAAGATCCGTGACAGTAAAATATTCTGGGTGTTCATGGAAATAAACCTCAGAATGGGGATCAACCGCAAGCTACAGTTGTTGCCCATTGTCTACAGCAGCCTTCAGAGTTTTGCAGAATTTAAAGCGAACATCCATAGCATTTACATCAGAGCATGCAAGGACTTGACCAAACAGTGGAGGAAGCTACCCTTTGTAGCCATAGACAATGTCATGTTTAACATCCTGGAGACATGGCCGCTGGACTCGTGGCACACTCCAGAAATCGCGGAGATAGAGAGGTCAATAGCACAGATGAAGAAAGATGAGGCCAAGCTGTGCATTGCCCAGTTGGTAGAAAAGAGAAGGAAGGAAGCAGCGACAGCAGAAGTGTAGGCAGTGTAGGACGCTACATAGATAACAACTGAGTAGGAAAAGCCAGCAGTAGCAGCAGAGGAGGTAGTCGCGAAGATGCGCGAGGGCCAAACATTGCCTTCACATAGGTAGGAAGTAGAGGAAGAAGAGGGAGGCATGAACCGAAAAACTATGTCAACACAGTTGAAGCGCTCGCACCCAACCGATCGGGCAGGGTCACGCAAGAGGGTTAAGGCATAGAATTTTTCTATTGACCCGATCACCCTAACCGAGGGTGATCTGCACGACATCGGCGAGATAATGTGCGATGTCACCTCCAAGGCTCTCCAGAATTTCATGTAGGAGAACCAGATTGTGTTGGGGGGCCCTTAGAGCGTAGCTGCAAGAGTTGCAGGTGCACCCTCTTCAGGCTGGTACCCTTTGGCATGGCCTCACAGTCAGAACAACAACAAGTGAACAAATGTTGCACGCTCGGATGATGAATACCATAGTGCTGCCAGAAGGGGAACTAGTGACAACAAATGAGGCCGACAGGCCTAAGGTTAGTGTGCTAAAGGGTCTCGGTATCAATATGGTTGCACTCTATCAAGCAGTAAAAAGGGTCTTTTTCACCTCTATTTACCCTACATTAATTATCAATCTAGGTACGATTTGTTATCTCAAAGAGTGTATTCAGTTTGAGGTGGTCACTTGTCAAGACTAATGCTAGAAGTATAGTTCTTTTGTAAAAGTAAATAGATGTTGGAAACAAACTCTAAATGTAATGGCAAGAATTTGAAATGCTTTGTAACTAAATCATTCATCTAAGAAGCTACAACACTTCATCAGTCAAGGGTTTAGTAATGATAACCCTTCCCTTTGTAAACTGATGCAATTGAAAAGCAATCAAGGAGAAGATCGTCAATCTGGGAACTGGACAACAATAGTCAATGTTCACTACAGTTTCAGATCATTCTAGTCACACCAAAGCAACGACTTGAAATGATAATTCAATTAACAGGAAAGGGAATAACAACTAATCTATTTAAAAAGATTGAACAATAAAGCCTTAACCTATAGAAATGAATTAAGCAGCAATTGTAATCTAAAGGAATTAAGCAACAATTTTGACCTCAGAAATGATTTGAACAATAAACCGGAAATGGAATAGCACACTAAGTAAGCTACGAAATTTCGAACAACACTTGAATCAAATGTAAACGCACAACAAACTAAATAGAATATTAACACACAACGCATCTATACTGAGGGAAGCAGCAATCTAGGTTTCGACATAACAAATATTAATCAGGGTTATGAAGAAACAACAATTGCGGTTACCATGGAACAACAATCCCAATGAACAACAATCACTCTTAGAGGTAAATTGTAGATAAATAGACAATAGTACCAATCTATAAATACATAGAACTGTTACTTTGTAAACGAATAGTAATGGTAATCTGTAAAGGAACAACAATGTTATACAGTCATATCAATCTGTAAAGGAATGACAATGCGATATAAATTTAGAATGAACAGAATAACATTTCAGTTGTAGAAGATAACCTTACTAGTAAAATATGAATGAAATATAGCAGAGCCAATAAACGAAATGATAAGGAACAACAAATTACTGAACGAAGTAAATAAGAGAAATCAAACCACACATGACTTGGAATTGGAAAATAATGGTATAGGAAGCAAGTGATCCACTAGGGCCAGACCCTTAGCCTGCAGGGACGCACTGTTGTGATTACTCCAGAATCAGAGATGGAACAGCGACAGAGTTTATGTATTAATCATGAAAATAGAGTTACAGTAATCTCTCTTTAAAGAGAGTCGATGATCAAAGTTTAAGTTACAACAGTGAATTCTATAAAACAATAATAATCCACCCCCTGGGCTAGCAACGCTATCCCTTTTTATAGCGGCCAGGTGGAAATAACAAAGACACAGATATTCTTAAGGTAGCGATCCCTCATGATCAAAGGATCCTGAGGGATTCACCATATCGTTATTTCTCATTTATCTCTTCCTTCTCTTGCGCCAATTTGGTATCTCCTCTTCCTTTTCCTGGCTTATGCGCTCCGATCTGGATTGCCTCGTTTGGATGCAGTTCCTTGTCAAAGGGACAACAATTGGTTTCGTCTTGTCTTTTCCTTTGGAATGGTGATCTTCCATTTTCTTCATTTTTTGCATAGGAAAAGGTAATAATTAGTCATTTTACGTTACTCACAAATCTCTTAAACTTCATCATAATCCTTCATCATATGCCCATTCCATAATGTAAAGAAGTTATGAATTAAAGGAAAAGATAACGAAATAAGTGGCAATTACATACCTTCTCTAATGCTCAACACAGCCGCCTGCTTACCCTTTTTCATGCCCTGATGAAAACATTATAATTGACATGCAAGGCGGTTAGGGAATAGGTTGGAGAAGGGTTCTCAGTAGGTGGTCTACAACCATGATTCCTAGCTAAGGATTCAAAAATATGCCCTTTCTAACCTTTAGGCATTTCATATAAGGCTCTATTTCCTGGTGCAGGGTACCAAATGACTGGACTTCACAACATACAGCCTAGCCAAGACGGGGCTTCTCTCAAAATGAGGTCACCATAGATACCCAAGTGATCAGCAGCTAGCTTAAAATTCTCATAATTGAATGGTTCTCTGTTTTGGATATTCCAATTAGAAGTCTGGTATCAGAATTTGGTTGCTGCTATGGCAAGGTCTTTGATGGTAAAGAAGTATTCTACCCCTTGCCGGATGACTGCTGTGTGAATAGGTCCCAATGTCTGGATCACACCCTGAGTTCTCATTAGGCTCCTATGTTTATTCCATAATTGCAATGGGTCTCTAGGTTCACCCCTCACCCATAGATCTAATCCATTCTCCTATCTTTGAAAGACATTGTAGGCTTTAAGCCACTTTATCTGATTAACACCAAAAGAAATAAATGCCTGCAGTTGGACATCACCCACAAAAGGGCTAGGGTTTTGTTCTGTTTCTCCATCTAATACAAGATTGTGCAAATAAAATTCACATAACAATCGCTAAACTTTCACCCCGTAATGCTTACAACAGTTTATGAAATCATCAATGGTTTTTATCTCTATAGGTACTCCTGCCTTGATAGCCTTAATTTTCAATTGTAAATATCTTTCCATTAAAAACAAAACATAGTTTCTGGCAGGTGCCCTACACGCTAGAACATCAATATACAGAGAACATAAGGTATCCATTTCATTTATGATTATGTCTAGTTTATGGGTTACCTTTTTGACTCTTTCCTCTGCCTTTCGCCACCCTTCAAAGGCCTGGCTTTCTGATGCATTGACGTTCTTCAGCTGCTGTTGTAACTTCTGGTATTTTTCTTGAGGAAGAGTCTCCTCTGTGAGTTTCTCTATTGTTTGTTGGGCTTGTGCCAAATCTTTTCATAGAGTTACTATCCTCGGTTCATTATCCGACATGATAATTTTGGGCTGGAGATCTACTTGGATCTCCTTATTACAACATATCTTCTTTATGGTCTGAGTTTCCTTCTCACTAGAGGACAGTGCCTCTGTATGGATTTCCTTATCACAGGCCCGGTGCGTTGTCTGTTTGTACTTTTACATTTACAACAGCCAGATGCTATTCCTTTCGATTCTGAATAACAAGTTGGACTTGAGTCCTCTTGGTATTTTTCTTAAGGGGTTTTGCCTGGGTTGTTGCACATTTTTCCATAGAGGTTCCTTTTGATTTCTTCCCCATTTTCAAGACTCTTATCTATTGTCGAAGTTGCTTAATTACGTTAAGCAATCTCTGTTGTTCCTTTCACAATCTTTTAATTTCTTTTGTTTTCTTGGAAGGAACAGCCGTTTGTTTTCTCAGGCCTGGGCTTTGTACCTCAGGCATTGTACCTTCACCTTGGCCAATTTCCATGTTTCCTTCTTGGAACACTTCTTCAGTGTTCTGCTAATCAGGTTTTTTAGGGGTAGAAACCTTGGTTTGTTTTGCTGTCTCCTGGGCAGCTTCTTCTTCTACCTCTTCTTCATCGTGCAATTCTTCGAGTGTATTCTGACTAGGAACAGATTGTTCCTCTTCTTCATCCTCATCACTCTTCTCCCTAGATACACTCTTGTCAGAGTGATCCTCTTCTCCTTCCTCCTCTGATTCTTCTTCATCATTTTCCTCCAATTCTTTTTCGTTCTCCCCACCTTCCAATTGTGGGGGTTGTTCGTCTTTTGAATCATGTATTTCCATAGGTTGACTAATGTTTCCCTGGGAATTTCCCAGCATTCTTATGCTCCTTGCTAATCTAACAGATTTTCTTCGTTTTAGTGGTCTACTTGATGTGCTGGCAATATGTTTTCATTTTGGGGGTGGCAAAGCCAGTCCCCCATCTATCGAGAAAATCAATTCTTTGCAACTACTTTGCTGTTGGGCAAGACTGTAATTGACTATTAGTTGAATTAACCCATCGTGACTTACCACTGAATCTACATGGCGAGATTTCTTCATGCTTCGGGCAACATCATGTAATAAAAAATTTAAAAACGCAGGCAAATTCACAACACGTTTTTGCTTTAACACAGCTAAAAGTTTGAGATGGCGTGGTCTTACCACGCCTTTTCTACCATCACAAGTGATGTAGCTCTGGATAATTCTTGCCAATTCTGCCCATGGCTCTCCCAGGGTTGCCGGCAGGACTCCTTTCCCTTTGATAGTAAGGTTTTGCCCTTTCATCCTTGAAGATGGTTATGGCGTCTCGTAGTCTCACCTTTTTCAAAGTCCACACAGGTCCAACGGCTGGTAGACTCGAAACTTCTGCAATTATGTCATCAGTGACGGTTAAGGTAAGCTATCCATCCTGCCCTCGCTAGGATTTCTTGTGCATCATCGGAGACCATTAACACCTGTGGCTCACTGCAAATTGATATTCCTCCCATCTTATTCACACTTAGCACAATGTAAAAACACAGAGACGACAATGGAACAACAGGCTGTTCAAATTTTTAGCTCACTGTTAAGAAAGCACAGAGAAGATGATGGAAAGCAAGCTGTTCAAACTTCTAACTTACTGCTAATTTTTTCAAAGAAAAACACGGAAATGGTGTCGGAATAGCAAGCCATGCATATTGGGAAGAAAAATACCATTAGGCTTGCTATTCCCGAGTCATAATTCTTCTGAATGATGAGATGACACGTATGCCAGTGAATTATGGAGATCACGCGCACCCCCTGTAATGTGATAGGCCATCCTTGGCCGTCAAATAAAGGAGCGGCATGCTAAACTGCAATGGTGCAGTGGAATAAAGGAACAACGTCTAGAGATATGACATGTTTGCAAAAATGAGTAGATTACCGAAATCGAGGCGTATGATAGAATTGCTAATAAATATGGAAATGTTGTGATATGATGTGAGAAATGGAGGATAGGACAGCTGACGTGAATAAAAGTTCTTATGCAGTCATTATCGACTTTTACCATCATGATTGATTTGTAAATGATTTTCATGTATCAAAGGTTCGAAAGGGTTATATACATAGTTTCATTTGAAACCACTTATAAAGATATAAGAAGAAGGGTTTTATAATTACTATTGGTGTATAAGAAATATGACTTCAATACCATCAACAGAGCTCTGTTGCCCACAAGTGTCCATAACCTTGATAGAGTTGTTTATTTCACCCTTGGAACCATAATCCTTTGTGTATGCCTAGGAAAGTGTTGTGCAATGTCAGAATGAAGGCCATTGTGCTGGCTTGGTAACCAGATGAATCACAATGCCATTCATCAGGAAGGAGTGAAAGGTGGGTAGGCCGACTCGTGATGAGACCTCATGTTCCAAGGACTTTTTATTTTTCTGATGTGCCTCTTGGATCATATCCTTGGTGTGGTGGCCATAGTGGGAATGCCACTTCACTTTCTTCCTTATGATCATGGTAGGCTGGCTCTTGATGAGACCCCCTATCCTTCATCTGAAAAATCATGTTAGTAATCATATAGATAAACATTTTTTTTCTTTTTCTTCTTTTCTTTTATATAGCACTTTTCCTATTTATATACAGAGGGTGGTTCAACACTCCTTAAGAGTAGGGATGGTGGAAGAAGTTTGAACATCTCAATAGAGAAAAATATGCCCTTATTCTTATTCAATAATAATGATCAAAGAGAATTATGGGGATTTAGAAAGAATCATCATGATAAAAATAATCAATCATATTGGTATTAGTAAAATAATGACAACAAGGTGATATAAATAGTTGTGTCCTTTCCTATTTTCTCTTATCAATTCAAAGCAATTTCTTCTAAAGATGACGATTTTTGTGTGATTTGCTGATTTCAGTATCCTCTAGTTTTTGTATTCTTGCATAAATGTATAGTTGTGCCTTAAATGACCATCACTCACAAAAAATCCTCTAAATGGTAAAACACACATACACAAAAAGAAGAAAAATGCACTCCAAAAGTGTTGTTCTCAAGATGGAACAGCTATTGTTTCTTTAGAGGGACAACAAAAGAATATTTGCACACAAAAACTGCAAGAAAAAAGGAAAAAAACATGCTGGAAACTATTGTTCCTTAATCGGAACAGCAAATAAAGCAAGCGCAAACAAAAATTGCGAAAATTCTATTCCTTCGGAAATGAACAACAAAAAACGAAAGTGTTGTTCCTTCGGAAAGGAATAGCGAAAAAACAAAAGTGTTGTTCCTTCGGAAAGGAACAACAGAAAATGAAAGTGATGTCCCTTCGGAAAGGAACAACAAATAACAAAAGTGTTGTTCCTTTGAAAAGGAACATAAAAAAACAAAAGTGCCATTCCTTTGGAAAGGAATAGCAAAAATGAAAGTGTTGTTCCTTCAGAAAGGAACAATGAAAATGTGGATATGCTATTCCTTTAGAAAGGAACAACAAAAATGTAGAAGTGTTGTTCCTTCGGAAAGGAACATCAAAACGTGGAAGTGTTGTTCCTTCGGAAATGAACAACAAAAAGGTGGAAATGTTGTTCCTTCAGAAAGGAACAACACATTCTACTGTTCCTTTCCGAAGGAACAACAAACAGAAAAAATGTTGTTCCTTTGGAAAGGAACAAAAAAATGTGAAAATGCAAAGGAACAACAAAGCGGTGAAAATGTTTTTCCTTCCGAAAGGAACAACAAAATGTAACAGTGCTATTCCTTCGAAAAGGAACAGCAAAGTGGTGAAAATGTTGTTCCTTTGAAAAGGAACAACAAAATGAAAAAATTGCAGAAATGCAGAAATTTGTACAGAAAGTAATTTACACAAACAAAACAAAAAGAATTATGTACAAAATTTAAAAGCATTCAAATCACTTAGTGAACCAAAGGTGAGGAAGAGTTCTCTTCCTCAGCCAGAATCTGCATGTCGGAGTCTTCCCGGAGTTGCTGGTAGAAGGATTCCCGAGTAAGTGGTTTGTGGTATAGTCGAACTCGGTGGCCATTTGCTTTAAAGGTATGTCCAGATCCGTCAATGGTAGTTAAAGTAATGGTGCCATTATCATGCACTTTCTGGATTTCATATGGTCCTAGCCAGCGAGTCTGAAGTTTTCCCAGAAAATCCTGAAACCTGGAATCGTATAGGAGTGCCCAATCTCCTTCGTGGAAGACTTTCTTTTTTATGAGGGCATCGTGCCATTTTTCTCTTTGTTGTTGGATTAATGCAGTATGTTGAAGAGCAGAGAGCCTGATTTCATCCAGCTTGTTGATTTGTTGTAGTCTATTAATCTGGGCCTCATTTAAATCTAGACCGACTTCTTGTGCTATTCTCAAGGTTTGTATTTCGAATTCTATTGGAAAGATGGGTTCCTTTCCAAATACTAGCTGATATGGTGAATAACCAGTAGTGTTTCTCCATGTTGTTCTGTATGCCCACAAGGCTTCCGGCAATATTTTAGCCTAATCGCGTTTGTGTGATGCAATGGTTTTTGTTAGTATTGCTTCTATTACTTTATTCGTGATCTGTACTTGGCCATTTGCCTGTGGGTGGTATGGAGTGGTAATTTTATGCTGAATATGATAGTTTTTTAATGTTGCAGCAATTTTATTACCAGCAAACTGTGGTCCCCCGTCCATGATTATGTCTCTTGGGAGGCCATATCGCACAAATATCTGGAACAGGAAATGAATGACAGAATCCTCTGTAGCTCTTGGAAGTGCCTCTGCTTCAACCCATTTGGTCACATATTCTGTTGCTACCAAAATATATGTTTTCTGGTTTGATGATGGGTTGATCGGACCAACAAAATCGAGCGCCCAACGCTCAAATGGTTCAATGACTAGCTGTGGGTTCAAAGGAATTTCGTCGGACTGTCCAAGGCATCCTGCTCTTTGGCAACTGTCACAGGCTTGAACAAATTTCTTTGCATCTTTGAAGATTGTGGGCCAGTAATACCCTGTTTGCAGAACTTTGTGACCAGTTCTTCGATCTATGAAATTTCCACCACATGGTCCGTCGTGACAGGCTTTCAGAATGTCAAATATTTCATCTTCACGGATGCATCTTCTGATGTGCATATTTGCCCCTGTATGAAATAGGTAGCCCCCAATCCAAGAAAATCGGGTACTACGCTGCACAATCTGTTTTCGTTCATTAGGGATCAAATGTTTTGGTAATTTTCCTACTTCTAAATAATTCGCAGCATCAGTATACTAGGGTGTTTTGACAGTAACAACGAATAAATGTTCATCTGGAAATTGATCTTCAACTACTGCTGCGTCCACTGGCTTTGGCATTCGTGAGAGAAAGTCAGCTACAAGATTTTCTTTCCTAGGTCGATCTTTTATTGTGATGTCGAATTCCTGCAATAAAATCAACCATCTTGTTACTCTACCATTTGTAATTGGTTTATTTGCTAAATATTTTATGGCAGAGTGATCTGTATATAAAACAACAGGATATCCAGTGATATAATGCCTAAATTTATTTACAGCATGTATTACAGCTAAAAATTCTTTTTCAGTAATAGTATAGTTTAACTCAGTAGGAGACAAATTCTTGCTAATATAATAGATTGCATATGGTTTTTTGTCTTCTTCCTGCCCAAGGACTGCTCCAATAGCTATGTCTAAAGCATCTGATGAAATTTGAAATGGCAGGTCTCAATTTGGACCTCTAAGCATTGGGGCTGTTGAAACAAGCTTTTCAGATCCTCAAAAGCACGGTCACATTTATCTATACAAACAAAATCAACATTCCCTGTTAGTGCTTATAGAGTTGTAGCTATTTGAGAAAAATGTTCTATAAATCTCCTATAATAACCAAAAAATCCAAGAAAACTACATACATCTTTCTATGTGGTAGGAGTAGGTATTAACAAAATTATTTGAATTTTGGCCAGATCTACCTGTATTCCAGCTGCTGAGATATAATGACCTAGGATGAGTCCTTCAGTCATCATCATATAACATTTTTCATGGCTCAAACAGAGCCTAGTGGCGATACATTGTAGTAGCACCTTTTCTAATGTGTCTAGCACTGGGTCGAAATCATTTCCATATGGTGTGAAATCAACCATGTATACTTCGAGCCCTTCATTTATTAAATCTGAAAAGATGCTAAGGATAGCCCTTTGAAATGTGGCAGGGGAATTGCATAGGCCAAAGGGTAAAACTCTGTAGGCAAACGTTCCCCAAGGACAGGTAAAAGTAGTTTTGTCCTTGTCTTCAGGGGCAATCTGAATCTAATTGTATCCACTAAAGCCATCAAAGAAAGAAAAGAATCTCTTTCCTGCTAATGTATCTAATACCTGGTCAATGAATGGAAGGGGAAAGTGGTCTTTCTAGGTTTCTTTGTTTAATTCTCTATAATCTACACAAATCCTCCACTTTCCATTCTTCTTTGGCACCACTACTAGTGGAGAGACCCATTTGCTATCGGAGATTGGATAAATAAAGTTTACATCTAAAAGTTTTTGTAGTTCAACTTTCACAATGTCTTTTAGATGAGGGTTAAGTCTTCTTTGGGGTTGGCGAATAGGTCTCGTATCCTTTTCTGTATAATGTGGTGTGTACATAGTTGGGGATCGATTCCCTTCATGTCCAGATAATCCCATGCAAAAGCTTCCTTGTATTTTCTCAGTAGTTGGATCAGCTTCTCTTCTTGTTCAAGAGTCAGGTTATTATTGATGTTTAAAGTTTTTCCCAGCTCAATCTCTATAGTTTTTCTATTTGAAACAGAGGTAGTAGGTATTGTTTGATCATGAGTGTCTTTGAGAGGATCTTCTTCTAGTTCATTATCAAATGTTGCCTCTATCATGTGACATTGTACGTGGGATCTAGCTTTAGCTTGGTTAATAAAGTTGTTAATAACATCATCCTCTGTTTGATCTTTGAAATTGAGGGCATCTTCTATAGTTAATGGGGATCTAATGTTTTCGGTAAGGTATGATACATGATGTTTGTTGGTTTTTATAGTTGTTACACTTGGCTGGGCTGGAGGGTATAGGGCTAGACTCTTGATGTTACTCCCTCTAGTTATGGTCATACTACCTTGTCGGTAGCCAATGTAAGCATCAGCGGTTGCATGTTAAGGTCTGCCTAAAATTAACAAATGTCCATCAAGTCGGTTTTTGGGGTTTATTATCAGAAATTCAGTAGGATATTCCCAGGAATCAACGAATACCATGACATCATGTAGTGTGCCTTCTGGCCTAACCACTGATCGGTCAGCCAGTTCTAATAAAGTGGAAGTTGGTTCTACTGATGTAATGCCCAGTTTTTGACAAGTGGTGGTTGTTAAGATATTAATTGCAACCCCTAAATCAACTAAGGCATTTGAAAAGGTTTGTCCATTGATTTGTACTGTCACTATTGGATTTCCTGGGTCTTCATATTTGACAGGTGCTTCTCTTCCTGATAACAGGTCAGATAAGGTGCCAACTACTTGGACTATTGGGTTATTTGTTATTCTCCTCCTTGGTTTTTTTATACATAGCTCTTTGATGGTCTTTGCATATATTGGGATATCTTGGATAGCTTGGAGGAGTGGGATTTTTATGTACAAATTCTTTAGTTCTCCCAGAATATCAAAGTCAGGATGTTCTATAGGGCATGGTATAATTAATCGTTCTGGGAATGGGGGAGAAGATGTGGTTGCTTGGTCATGAGTCTGTTTTCTGACCACATCTTCTTCTTGTAATGGTTGTTCTGTGGGTAACTAATTTTCAACTTGAACATTTTTATCTCCCTCGGTCTCTATAATGCGCCCAGACCTTAATTGAAGGTCATTGCACTCCCTTAGATCGGTTTCTAGCTCTGGTGTTTCAATTATTTGAATAGATTGCACCAGTCTATTATTTGGGTTCGGGTTGGGTTGGGCTAGGAGTTGTAGTCTTAAGTTGGACTAGGGGTTTTGTTGTAGTGCTGGTAGTGTAGGTTGAGGGAGTGGAATGGTTCCTACTGGTCGATTTATCAGTCTTTGCTAGTTTGTTTGCTATGCTTGACTCTGCAAAGTGGGAGGGGACCATTGTGTTGGATACGCATTGTTTTGCCAATATGGTGGAGTGTAGGGAAAATTTGGCCAATTAGATTGGCTTGCTTGATTTGGCCATGGTGATGATGAAGGAAATGGTTGTTGTGATCAATTTGAGAAGGGAGGTTGATTTTGCCACATTGTATTATATTGCTGAGCATGATATTGTGGAGGCTGGAAAGAAGAAGCTGGATTGGGGAACATACCTGATTTTCGTGGTTGCCATTGACGACGCTGATTAAGTAGGTACATCGGTTCTGGTTCTTCTTTTGCTTCTTTGTATACTTCTTTCAAACCAGGAAGTAAAGGGTAGCTCTCCGTAGAGTGGTCTTTTGTACAAATAGGGCAAACTTGAACTGCATTTAATGGGCACTCTTTGTGGCTGTGTTTCATTCTGCATCTGGGACAGAATATTGCCAGATTTTGCTCTGCCTTTACTTGTTTTTGTTTGGCTTGCATAATATCGAGCAGCATTGTCAGAGTCCCCAATATATCAGTTTTGAAAATTTCTAGTAGATTTCCAATTTCTTTTTAGTTACTCCTTCTCTAGAGATCTTGTTGTCCCTTGTAAACCTGTCATTTTCCGCTGATTTTAGCCTTGTGCTGCCTCGTGAGCTCCTGATATATAAATCAATGATGTTAGCAAAATATTCTTGATAGATGTCTCCTTTTCCCATAATATTTAGTGTTTCAATCCATTGTTCCTTCATACCTTTAATTAATGTTGTTTTTAATACATTTTTAGGTAAGGGTAATGATGCATAAGGATATCTTTGAAGATTATACAAAAAACGTTCAACATATTCTTCTAGTGTTTCATTAGGTTTAGCTACCATCTAAAACATTTCATCTTTTAACTCTCTGGATCTACAATAATCTTGATATTTCTTCAGGAAAGCACCTTTCATCTGATCCTAGTCATTTATAACACCTCCACCCAACCCCATAAACCATCGTAAAGGAGCTCCTTTTAATGTAGAGGGGAATAGTTTCAGATTTTTGGGATCGGTGGTATAGTCATATCCCCTGTACAGAACATCGAATTCGAACAAAAATGCATCTGGGTCTTCCGATGTTAGACCATGAAATGTAGGGATATGCTGGAGAGGAATTGCCTTTAGAGGTGCATTGACTACAGTATCTACAATGGGATATTGCAGTGTGGAAGTTTGGGGGGTTTGCTGGTTCTGGGCCATTTGGTCAAATATGTGCCAATAAACTTCCAGGATTTCTAGGAGGGTATTCCTAGGTTGGTTAGATGGAGCAAGAATGACCTTAATAGGAATGGTCTTAACAACACTTCCTTTGTCTAAGACGATGATAGTTCCTAATTTCTGGGGGGATTTTAGCTCTTGAGGTTCTTCAACTTTGTTCTAGATGATTTTTGCAGCACTTCCCTTATCTGGGCTGCTTAATGGCTGAATTATTCCAAGAGGAGATCTTGGTTCTTCAATTTCCCCTGTTTCTCCTCTCCCTTCGCAGAGATTACTAAGGTTCCCTTCTTGCAATGATTTTGGGCTAGAATTCTCAATTTCTTGAAAATCTTGCTCCTCAGTTTGGCTGTGCACCTCAGCAAAGGCTACAGATGGTGATCCTGTGGCCTGAAGGGAACTAGTAGGTTGTCTAGAAGCAACTTTTCTAGGTCCTACTGAAGGCTGAGATTCTATTTTTTTAAGGATTTCATCTATAAAGGTCGATCGGCCAAGGGTCACCAGCCCCTTAGCTTTATCAGGCTTGGGTAGTGGTTTAGGATTCTTTTCAGGCTTTTTCTGCTTAGTCATGCACACAAATCAAATGCTGATTTCTACCCAAAACAACAACAAATCTGCAGGAAAGTGGGCAGGGGAGAAGGGCTGTTACATGCTCCGTACGCAGGTTCTTACCTTCCATTTTTAAAACCCAATTCTCTCCTAGTAGGTACTTACACTACTCCCAAAAGAAACAAATGGCTACACTCTTCCCTGGCAATGGCACCAAAATGTCAAGTAGTAAAAAGGGTCTTTTTCACCTCTATTTACCCTACATTAATTATCAATCTAGGTACGATTTGTTATCTCAAAGAGTGTACTCAGTTTGAGGCGGTCACTTGTCAAGACTAATGCTAGTAGTATAGTGCTTTTGCAAAAGTAAATAAATGTTGGAAACAAACTCTAAATGTAATGGCAAGAATTTGAAATGCTTTGTAACTAAATCATTCATTTAAGGAACTACAACACTTCATCAGTCAAGGGTGTAGTAATGATAACTCTTCCCTTTGTAAACTGATGCAATTGAAAAGAAATCAAGGAGAAGATCGTCAATCTGGGAACTGGACAACAATAGTCAATGTTCACTACAGTTTCAGATCGTTCTATTCACACCAAAGTGATTACTTGAAATGATAATTCAATTAACAAGAAAGGGAACAACAACTAATCTATTTAAAAAGATTGAACAACAAAGATTTAACCTATAGAAATGAATTAAGCAGCAATTGTAATCTAAAGGAATTAAGCAACAATTTTGACCTCAGAAATGATTTGAACAATAAACTGGAAATGGAATAGCACACTAAGTAAGCTACGAAATGTCAAACAACACTTGAATCAAATGTAAACGCACAACAAAATGAATAGAATATTAACACACAACACATCTATATTGAGGGAAGCAGTAATCTGGGTTTCACCATAACAAATATTAATCAGGGTTATGAAGAAACAACAATTGCGGTTACCATGGAACAACAATCCCAATGAATAACAATCACTCTTAGAGGTAAATTGTAGATAAATAGACAATAGTATCGATCTATAAATACGTAGAACTGTTACTCTGTAAACGAACAATAATGGTAATCTATAAAGGAACAACAATGTTATATAGTCATATCAATCTATAAAGGAACGACAATGCGATATAAATTCAGAATGAACAGCATAACATTTCAGTTGCAGAAGATAACCTTACTAGTCAAATATGAATGAAATATAACAGAGCCAAAAAACGAAATGATAAGGAAAACAGATTACTGAACGAAGTAAATAAGAGAAATCAAACCACACATGACTGGAATTGGAAAATAATGGTACAGGAAGCAAGTGATCCACTAGGGCCTGGCCCTTAGCCTCTAGGGACGCACCCCTGTGATTAATCTAGAATCAGAGACAGAACAACAACAGAGTTATGTATTAATCATGAAAACAGAGTTACAATAATCACTCTTTAAATAAAGTCGATGATCAAAGTTTAAGTTA